>OY725331.1:11221813-11821813 GCA_963242795.1 Inga leiocalycina
TTGTGTCAAAGTCAAGTGCAGAAGCAGAATACAAAGCCATGTCACAATCAGTACAAGAAATTGTGTGGGTATTTCAACTCATGAAGGAAATTGGCATCGCCACGACATTACCTGCGAAACTATGGTGTGACAATAAAGCAGCACTTCATATTGCATCGAATTCTGTGTTTCATGAACGTACGAAGCATATTGAAATTGACTGTCACTTTATTTGTGACAAGATCAAAGAGAATGTTGTATCTACAGGGCACGTGCGATCAAATGACCAACTGGCGGATCTTCTGACGAAAGCCTTAAATGGGACACGGGTTGAGTATCTTTGTAACAAGTTGGGCATGATCAATATATATGCTCCAACTTGAGGGGGAGTGTTAGATTACGTTAGAATAATCAGGAATAATATCCCTATAATCAGGGATCCTAACAACTATTAGTGATACTGACATATGTATATAAATAGGGTACTTTGTACATGTTAACTCAAGGAATTTAGAATATCATTTTTTCCTTCTAAGATTACATTCATAAAAAAATTAAGTGAAAATTTACTCATAAGTCCCAAGTAAGGAAATTAGATATTATAAAGACATCTTAATATGGGTATTATTCAAAGGTAAAACCGGGCTAGGTATCATCTCAGCTCGATGTCAGATCAGAATTGAAACAGTTCTGAGTTGAAAATTTCAACCGAGCTTAATTGATCAAGGAAAAGAAATTATAAAAAACTTAAAAACAAAGTATCGCAAAATTAATACCATTTGGTCATATAAAATGCACTCCTTTAAACCTTATATCTGAAACTAACGCATTTCGAATTTCAAAATTATGAATATTATATAATTTTAGGTTATTTATGTATAATATCAAGTTAGTAAATAAATTTTATATTCTTAAAACATTAAAAATATTATAATCTAAAAAACATAATAATAATCAACATATTAGTTGAGATATAATAAGGAAAAATTCTATAAAGTAAATTAATGTTCATAAATTTTTTTGAAAATATAGACCAAGTCAATTAGCTAGAACCTTACTTGATATCATTGGAGCTTGGTTTGATTTGAACCTTCTTTTAAATTTATTTTAGGCCAAGCAGGCCTGGCCCAATATAAATGTATAAATTAAATATTTAGTCTTGCAAAGGCGTTGACACATTCAATCTCCCTCAAATTTCAAAGGGTAAGTTAACCAATCGATTGAATGGTTTGATTTCATGGGAAATGATTACATTTAATCTTAATGCAACAGACCAATTACATATTTAGTTGAGCTTATATAATGTAAAGAGGATTACAAACATCATTTGATATACTAGGACTGATGAATGGGATGCAAACATCTTATAGTCAAGTGAAAAAGATTATTGTCATTATAATTTTTTAAATTGACCAAAGTGCCTATCCATAAACGGCATTAAATATTCAAAAATTACCATGAACCCAACATATACAAGGCACAAAATAAAAAAATCACCATGAACCAATCCAACATGTATATTATAATGGTTGTTATATGTATGTATATGTTATACAGGTAGTTTTAATTAATGCAATTAATTAATTTATTATATATGTGGACACAGTTATTATATATATCTTGTTACAATAGATATTTTAATCTATCATACATACATACATACATACATACATACATACATACATACATACATACATACATACATACATACATACATGTAAAAAGGGGCTTGTCTTTTGTTATATTATGCTCATATATTTTCATGTTTGATGTAATCTAGCAACTAAACATTTTTATGTTTATGTACCATTTTTCCTTAATGATGAATCAAAAAAATTTATATAATCATCATTACATTATATTCCCTTTAATTCCGTGAACTAAACAGGTGACAAGCGTATTGCGAACATTAAAAAAATTGCTTTTATATTTTATCAAACAAAATTTTTCTTACATTTTCATATTGTATAATGCAAAATCATTTAAAATCAATTGAATCAAACTCTTCATAAATCACGTATTATTGTTCTTATTTGTTTTTGTATTCAATGAATTAACCTTTTAAAATATTAGTGGCAGTAAAGTATGTTAATAACCTCTTAATCAATTAGTTTGTATTCAATTAGTGTCGAATTTGACACTGCGCATTTAATAGTTTAACTAAATTATGAAATTGCAACATAAATCATTTCATGTCCCTAAACTATATCAATTTTAATTTCTTTATATGTATTTACCTCTCTAAATTCAAGCTTGTTCTTAACCTCTAAATTCATCAAAATTACCTATTATTTAGATTCTATGGTGAGCAAATTTCAAATATATAGCATCTATTTAAAGTGCAAGACAAATATAATTGAATATATGTATATATCTTTCAAATCTAGAATATAAAACAAAAAAGTCAATTGTATAGTTTAAAATAATAACTCTCGGTTAGATTATTATATGTCTTCTTTTAGGGGGAAAAATCATCAATGATATCCCCAAGCCACTATGAACTTGATATTAATATATTTTGACTTTTGAGCCTTAAAATGTAAAGGATTTTCACCTCTTTTAATAAATACATTTTTCTAAGACTTGAATTTATGTCTTTCTTCTTATGAAAGTGTGGCTGCTTACCACTTTAATCAAAAGTTTCTTGGTATAATAATATCTCTACTTCTAATAACAGGAAGATTTAGCCGTTCATGAAAAATTAAAAGAAGAAATCCAAAACCAATTTAAAATCTCAAATCATATGAGGAAAGGTAAAGGGAAAGAGTTTTTAATTAATGCATGAAGATGAATCTTACTTCCTCCTCCCTTAAATTCTCGGTCCTTTTCTTCATATTGCTCCTAAAATGTTCTTTATATAGTCTCCCAAATTGTCACTTTGGCCACCTCTAAATAAAATATCATCAGATGATGTCCACCTACTCGCCCTCAAGATTGTCAAGTCAATTTTTTAAATTCTTTTTTCCACAAATAAATATAGAGGAAAGCACATTAAATGAAATAAATATTAATAAAATTATATTTTTTTAATTATATGTATTATTTAAATGTCAAAATTATCGATTGATCATCAATTACATATTCTACTAATCATTGATCTTCATAGGTGCTTTCCTCGAAATTTCGATGTTGTTGACATAGAATTCTCCAAGTCAAAAAGGGCATGAACAGGAGAGTAAATTTTTGTCTTCAGTTTCCTCGGTGTTTAGTGAGACTTTGAGAGGGTTGAGTGGAGAACACGAGAGACAGCTGCTAACAAAATGAAATGTTCTTTATAGATTAGTCCTGCTATGCTATATTTTATTATATTTAGACAGTCATTAAAGCTAAATTAAAATTTAAAATATATATAAGATATTGATTTTATGCAAAATTTGGGATTCCATTGTAAATATCATTATATTTAAATCAAAATTCGAAGTAGTTAAGTTTAGGATATAAACAAATAATAAATAATAAAATTGGAAGTTTTCAGGGAAAAAAGAAATACTAATATAATAGTTGTTGTTGTTGTTGTATTTTCTTTTTCTCCACAGCCAATGCCGTTTTTGAAGACGGAATGGAAGACCTAAAAGCTAAAATGCGATCGCGCCCTTTGGAGAAGAGAGGGAGGTAGCCACCATCGTGCCTTTATCACTGAACCAGAGCAATCCTGCAGAGAGAGGAGCAGCCATCATCCTAAGAGCGCGATGTTAAATTTTCTTATCATTTATAAGAGTCTATGAGAAAACAAATAAACAAACATACGACAGAAATTAAACAGCATTAAAGACACATGAATGATTAATGTGGAAAACTGCTCAATTCAAGAGTAAAAACTATAGGTCATCTAGACTAATAAAAATAATATTCACTATGACGTACAATCTGACTTGTGAAATTGTGTTTTTCTCTTTCTCTTTTGTTTTCCCAGGGTTCTGAACCCGGACCGGCTGGTCCGGCCCGGAACCCGCCGAACCGGTCAATAGACCGGTCCGGGTCCCAATTTAAAAAAAAAAAAATTTAACTTTTTTCTTTAGAATTTCATATTATAAATCTAAAATCTTCAATTACTCACCGGTTTGGTCCCGGTTTAGCTCCGGTTTGGCCCCAGTTTGACCCATTGACCCTTAACCCAGTATCCCAACCGATTCAATACCCGGTCCGGGTTTTAATACGTTGGTTTTCCCTCACATAGTTGCATAATTTGACATATCTAACTAAACCTTAACATGTACCCTCTCCACCTAAATAAGTGAGACACAGTGAGTCTTAAATTAAAAATTCTGAGAGAATACTCTTTCTCACAAATAATTTTTTTTTCCTCACTATCCTTTCCCTTCATAGGCAGGGAGTCCAAAACCCAATACTCTTCTGAGTTCATCATCATCTTCAGAGAGAATAGAACCAGAGGAGCATGGGGTGAGGATGGAAGGAACTTCGTTGCTGTCTCTGTGTTTTGTTCTTCTTCTTCTTTTGGAGCAATCTTCACCAAAGGGAGGTTGCCTGACTGGAACAGAGGGAGAAGATGACGTTGTTTTGAGACGCTGTCCTTTGTCTTCTTTTTCTTGGGAGCTTCAATAACTTGGACCAGATTGGAGTGGAGAGAGGAATCATTTTTTTCTGTCTCTTGTGGAGTTTTTAATTGTGGCAGTTTTCTTTAATTCGATTTTAATTTCTTTTTACTCATTTGAATTCAATTTTGGCATGTTGAACTAAAACAAAAGTATAAATTCATTACTCAACTATTTTGTTAATACTAAGTCTTTGTGGGAACGATATTTTTCCTATAAGTCATTTGAAAGTTATTGGGGAGGGTACGAAGATGTCTTCAGACTTCAGTTGATAACGTGGGCCATTTATAGATTTGTCTTGTATTGATGAAGTTTTCAACAATCTCCATTGGAGGCTCTTGTTAGCTTACAGCAAGAAATTCGAATAATAAAGATCAATTGATTCATGATCGATTGTTTTAAATCATAAAGATACTACCTAAGGTTAAAACGGGGATCAAATCCGTGACCCTCTAATGAGAGCTTTCATGCCACTATGTTAAAAAACATAGGTAGATTTACTCATTTTAATATTTCAATGTATATATAATATTGAGCAAATAAGTCTATTCCAAAGTGAATTTTATAATTTTCATAATTAAAAATAAGCACCGTAATTAAAAATAATTTTTTCTCCTCCTCCTCCTTCTCTAATATTAAAAGGGGTAACTTTTGATACTACCTCTGGTCTTAAGTATAAAATTTAGTTGACTTTTTTTTTTAGAGATTAAGGAAGCTAAATAAGTTATTTAATTATATCATATGTTGTATATAATTAAATTATATATCATTTTATAAGTCAAACAAATTAGTTTGGAAGAAAAATAGTAAACATATGATAACTCTCCATATTTTATACATTTAAAGGATATTTTAAAGATAATTGGAGAGTTATCAATGCAAAATCTAAGTGATTGTAATGAGATTTTAGAAGATATCAATTTGGTACATTATTTGGGGGATTTTATTTTAAATATTATAGTTTTAATATTTTGAAAATAAAAATAAAAAAAATAAAAAGATGCCATATCATATTTAGTTTGCTTTATATTAGATTTTGTTATTATTATTAAATAGTTTTTTTTTCTTAGGTGATGAGGTGACGTGGATATGTGGGAATGAAGGGATATCATTTTGATTTGAAAATTGAAATAGAAAGGGCTGACACCGTTTTGACCAAAAAAAGGAAAAAGAGCTACGGTTTGTAACTTCTTGGGCTTGGGCTTGATATTTCTCACACAAGATTAAAGAGGAAGACCTAATGGAAAAAAACAAAAAAAGAAAGAAAGGGAGAAGAAGCCACGGGAAAAAGGTGGACGGAAGACACAGAAAAAGGTTAGCCGCAATTACTAAAATAGAGGAGGACAGCCGCACAGAAAACAGCAGTCATCTTCATCTATCGAGAGAGAGAGAGAGAGAGGAGCATCAGCTGGAGGTTCCGGACCTGGGGAGGCTCCATTAGCTTCTGGTTCATCTTCTTGTTCCCCAGGTCACTCGAGGTGTGAAGGGCGGCTGGTCTTGGAGAGCGAGAACAGAGCCGGAAACACTGTAGATTCATCTTCTTGAGGAGCCACGCATTGGAGCAGCGATGGTGGACGGAGCTGAACGCTGTTGAAGCCATGATTCTGTCTTTTCTCTCTTCTTCGACATTGAGCTGAACTGAAAGGGAGAAGATAGTAACAGTGCTTTAATCTATTCTCATTTCTTTCACTCTAGACTCTGATGGATTTTGGTGGCTCTTGGGCTGATTTGCTGCTGCGATGTATTGGGTATAAAGCCATGTGTGGCTAATTTTTTAAACCTAGAGTAGTTATGACCTAATTTAGGGATTTGAGCATGTATGAACTAATTAATTGTGGTTTGTGTTAATTTTGTTTACTTAATTTTGGATTATTTTGTCTACTTAGTGCTTGATCACCATTAAGTATGAATTTAGGAAATTTAGATTAGCCTTGGGAGAGGGATTTTAATTAGACTATAAGATTAAGTAATGTGGGATTAGAATTTATTCTAATTTGTCAATAGGATAGGAATATACCTATTGGACCCACATAATCATATTAGAGTGAATTTGGACATTTATTGCCTCTTGAGTAAATTAGTTAGGAATAACAATTTTAACTTGAGGAGTATAAGTAATTGGAAGATACTTATATTCATTTAAACTCTAGATTAATAAATTAACATTAGGTGCTTTTAATTAAATAAATACATGCTCTAAAAATTAAAGAAGGGATTAGCCACTCTAGGTTGTTTTTATCAATTGAAATCTTTCAATCATTAGATTTGTTTCTTTTGCATTTGTTTAAATTGTCTTCAATCTCTTCTTTTGATTTGCTCAACTCAAATGAAAATGGGAATTTTAATGCCTAATTATCTATTACCTTAAATCTTTGTGGGATGATCTTGATTTGCTACTATACTATTCTACGACCCGTACACTTGCGGTGCATATTTAAAATTTAGTAGCATCAACATAGTACTTTAAAATAATTTAATTAGCTTTCTTAGTCTTCTCAAAAAAATCAACTAGGTTTTATATTTAGGATCGGAGATACACTACTACAAAAAGGTTGAAAGGTGGCGCACATATTATGGCCCTTCCTTAATGAAGTGCCATAACTGCTCATTTATTATTTTTTTATATTTTATGTTTTTTTTTTTACCAGCTGTGGCGCCTGGGAGGGTAGGTGCCACAGTTGGTATGGTCAAATGTGGCGCCTGCCTGGAGGTACCAGCTGTGGCGCCTGGCACGCCAGGGCCACACTAGCTTATGGTCAGGTGTGGCCCCTGTCTGGCCAGGCGCCACACCTGACCCATTTTTTTTAAAAAAAATTTTATGGTCAGGTGTGGCACCTGTCTGGTCAGGCGCCACACCTGACGCATTTTTAAAAAAAAAATTTATTTTTGTCAGGGGTGGCACCTGACCAGGCAGGCGCCACCCCTGACCCTTTTTTTAAAAAAAAATTGGATTTCATATCCCTTCCCCACCAATCAGAACCCATCCCGCCCCCACCCCCTTATCCTTTTGTTTTCCCGCCTCCCCCCCCCAATCACTTTCCTTTTCCCGCCTACACCCCCCATCTCTTTCTTTACCTTTTTCTCTATCTTTAATCATTCCCTCTCTCATTTTCACTTTCATCTATCTGTGCGTGCTCTCCCCTTCCTTCCATTTTCTTATCTTCACATCTTAAAACTACACCCACACGCGCACACGACTTTGTTTTTTCCTAACTGCCAACCCCACTCCTTTTCCTATTATTCCCTTTTCTTTGTATTGTCTACAACTTTTTGGTCCCCACTCCATTTGGTAGCTCAAATTTCTTCCTTCCCTCACTGAAGATTGCGTCACCAACGGCAATTACGTGGTCCCCCACTCCACTGCACTATCAACTTGTAAGTTCAACTTGCGTTTTCTTTTTATTAATTTTTTTTTTCAGGTTGTTCTGCTTTTTTTTTTATGGCATGCTTGTGATGCTTTTTTTCCCTGTTATGACACGCATGCTTGTATATTTATATGTCATATATAGTCATCTTCTTCATGCATGGTGTTATTATACTAGTACATAAACCAAATTAGAAATAGGCATGTACATAGTATGTAATTTCATCAACACAGGAACAAAATAAAGAATGTAAATAAAATTATTGAGGAGAAGACAAGTAAATATACAAAATGTATGTGTGGTGCACGTTGTTAACTTTATACATGAAGATTTTATCCAAACACAGTTTGTTTAGGGTCTCTCTTGTTATTGGGATTGGAGTTTTGGTTCTATCTCTGTGGACAGACGTGGGAAAATGCGCTAACAAAGGCAAGCTTAGGATGAAGTTTGTGTATATTAATATTATAAAATTAAACAAATATCTTTGTAATTTCAACTATATTTAAGGGAGTTCTTAATGAGAAAAGTCTGTGCACTTTTATAAACAATGGTAGTATTTATGCAGTGTGAGTAAATTTTAGAAGAAATTTATGTAGATTTTAGAAATTTCTTAAAAAAATTAGACATGATTTTAATTAATTTTCAACTAAAATTAATACCTTTAGCATCAATAATTTTTAGAAGTAAATAGTTAATTGACAGTGAACCAAACATAAACATCTACAACAATAAATAAATAATTGGTTTTATTTTTCTGCCCCCATGCGCTCTCTCTCTCTGTCAGATTTTTCTTTTTTTGTGGGTGGACCATCTCTAGTTTTGTTTCTTTGCTCTTTACACAACACCTATATATATATAATATACAAATGTGTGTGTTGTTTGTGCGTGTATACTATATATATATATATATATATATATATATATATTCCCATTACTAGAGACTTATCCCCATTGTAGGCGTGTGTGTATTGTGTTTTAACTCTCACTAGTTCTAAGAAATTAATGCAACAAGTTACAAGAACAATGAAAGAATTGAATTTATATGTTATATATAACCATAAATTTGAACGACAGTAATTAATATACAAGTGACTTGAAATTAGATAATCAAATTAACTTTTAATAATACTGCTATTTCTTTTAAAACTTCTTCAAATTATTTGTTTTCCAAAAATCAAAATCATTTATTTAATATTATTTCACGTATTTAATATATATTTGTGTTAGTGCTATTTTGTAGAGGTAAGAAAATAATTTTTTGTATTATCTTATTAAACTATAATAGAGAAAATCCCATCTAAACCAAATGAAAATAGGAAAAATTGAAATCAAGATAATAAATTGAATAATTCGTTAATTGAGTCATTAACTTATTTAATAATTTTAAAATATGGATAAAATGATTTTAATATATCAATATATATCAATGTTAATATTTAATAAAATAAAATATAATTTGTCTATATTGTTTAACTTTAAATATATTAACTAAAACCGTAAGGGGAAAAACATACAATAAGGAGATAATTAATATTGGGAATATGCTTTCTTTTTCATTTTATTTTATTTTCTTTATTTTTATTTCTGAATCATATTTTTTGAAATAAGCTAATCATATTTGATTTTATTATATATTGATGTTTATTACACATATTATTATTAGAAAAGATAACTTAGAACCTCAAATATTTTATTGATTTTTTTATGTTTAATTGTGTTTGTAGTTTCACTTCATCAGTCTATTGAAGCTTCTATTTACGGTATGTTTTTTAAATTTTGAGCTTACAAATGTGATTTTAGTTGAATTTAATAGTTATAATTTGTAGGTGTTCTAATGATTGTTATTGATTAATTGCATAAGCAAAATAATTATTTATATATTCTTAACACTTGTATTTTATTTATTGAGTTCTAATGTTTTCTAATTTAACTATGATATATTGTGGCAAATATGGTTTCTTTTGTTATGAGTTGTAAAATATTATTATAATACCTGAAAATAATTAATGAATTATTTGGCAATTTAAACATTCAGTTTAAGATTTAGAAAACTTCAATTATGAAGATTCATGTGGTGTATGTTATTTTAAATTAAAATTGGTAAGAGAATATAAAAGTAATTAGTAAATGCAATAGTCATACAACTAACCACGTACTTTTTTAAAAAAATAGATTGAAGCCCATAGATGGATTGTAAATGGATGTCATCTAATCGATGTTCAAGGGAATATATAGATGGGGTGAAGGATTTTATTACATTTGCAACTGAGCACACAAAAGATCCTGGCAAAATCTTATGTCCTTGCTTATCTTGTTGTTTTGGAAAGCGGATTAATCAACTTGATTTGCTAGATCATTTAGTGTGTTATGGTATTGATCAAACATATATACGATGGACAAGGCATGGTGAGACCAACGATGCATATAGTGATTAGGTGCATACCACGGGTGGTGCCTCGGATGAATTTGACCAAAGCATGTTTGATGAAGATGATGGTCTTAAAAAAATGGTAAATATGGTTGAAGGGGTGCTTCATAACTGCCCTAATGAATATGAGAAGTTAAAAGGTGATGCAGAGAAACCATTATATGTCGGAAGTACTAAATACACAAGATTGCTAGCAGTGTTGAAGTTGTACAACTTTAAAGCTCGCTACGGATTGAGTGATTCGGGTTTCACCGTATTGCTTGAACTGTTGCAAGATATGCTTCCAGAAGAAAATGTACTTCCTACGAAGACATACGAGGCAAAGTGAATTCTTTGCTCTACAACCGGTATGGGATATGAGAAGATACATGCATGTCCTAACGATGGCGTATTATTTTGAAATCAGTATGCAACGTTAAAGAAGTGCCCTAAATGCAACGCATCTCGATATAGGAAGAAGAAAGGAAAAAGTCCTTTGAAGGTGCTATGGTATTTTCCCATTGTTCCGAGATTCAGGCGACTGTATAGTAATGCAGAGATTGCTAAGCAGTTGACATGGCATGCAGATGAAAGGATTAAAGACACGAAGCTTAGGCACCCTGCAGACGCTCCTCAATGGAAAAAAATTGATCATGAGTACCCTGACTTTGCTGATGAAGTCCGGAACCTTCGCCTTGCACTGTCAACTGATGGAATTAATCCGCACGGTGTTCAGAGTAGCACACATAGCACGTGGCTGGTGATATTGATGATTTATAACCTTCCTCCACACTTAATCATGAAACGCAAGTTTATGATGTTGTCCATGTTAATTTCTGGGCCAAGGCAACTTGGAAATGATATAGATGTATACTTGGCTCCTTTAATTGATGACTTGAAGCTGCTTTGGGATGAAGGCGTTAGTGTGTATGACGGGTACATGGAAGAAAGTTTCACTATGAAAGCCATGTTGTTTGGCACAATTAATGATTTCCCTGCTTATGGAAATTTGTCAGGATACAGCATCAAAGGATATGGTGCATGCCCTATATGTGAAGATGACACTCATTCAGTGCGACTTCATCATTGTAAGAAAAATGTTTACATGGGGCATCGAAGATTCTTACTATCACAACATCATTGGAGGAAGTGGAAAAAGCCTTTCAATGGTGATGCAGAAGAAGGTAGCCCGTCGAAGATGTTGGCCGGTTCCCAGGTGTATTCCAAGGTAAAAGACTTGGATAACAATTTTGGCAAGCCTTTTGCAAAACAAATCGAGACAAGCGGTTGGAAGAAAAAGTCTATTTTCTTTGAACTTCCATATTGGAAGTCTTTATATGTGAGGCATTTTCTTGATGTGATGCACATAGAAAAAAATATTTGTGATAGTCTAATTGGCACGTTGCTTAATATCCAAGGAAAAAGCAAGGACAGTGTCCATTCGAGGTTGGATTTAGTGAACTTGGGAATTAGAGAAGAGTTGGCATCGATTGAGCAAGGGTCTCGTACCTATCTACCGCCGGCGGCATACACTCTGTCGAGGAAAGAGAAGAAATTGTTTTGTGAGTTTCTGCAAGGAATTAAAGTTCCCGAAGCCTACTCTTCAAATATAAAGAACCTTGTATCGGTAAAAGAGTTGAAGTTAAAGAACCTTAAATCTCATGATTGTCATGTGCTCATGCAAAATTTCCTACCGGTTGGTATACGATCCATTTTACCCAAAAATTTAAGGAACACTATCATGAAACTTTGCGTGTTTTTCAAGTTGATCTGCAGTAAAGTGGTTGATTCAACCAAGTTACAAGATTTGCAAAGGCTGACTGTGTGTACTCTGTGTGAACTTGAAATGTATTTTCCACCTTCTTTTTTTGACATTATGGTACATCTAACTGTACACTTAGTGAAAGAGACTCAATTGTGCGGTCCAGTGTACTTGAGATGGATGTACCCAAATGAACGATTCATGAAAATATTAAAAGGGTATGTGAAAAATAGATACCGCCCAGAGGGTTGTATCGCTGAAAGTTACATGGTTGAAGAAGCAAGTGACTTCTGTGTTGATTTTCTATCAAATGTTGACCCTGTAGGGATCCCCAAGTCCCGTCATGATGGTCGAAGATCAGGGAAAGGAACAACGGGGAGCGATGTAATAACGATATCAACTACTGAACGGGACCAAGCCCACTTGTATGTCCTACATAACACTGATGAGGTCGAACCGTATGTAGAAGAACACAAGGATGCTCTCCGATTGGTACATGGTGATAGGAATGAAAATTTATTAACAACAGAACACAATAAACAATTTGCAGGCTGGTTGAAAAATCGTATTAACGATGAGATGGAGAGGAATCCTGAATCAATTTCTGAAAAATTGAAGTGCCTATCGAAGGGACCGAGCTTACATGTATTATCTTACAATAGTTATGCAATCAACGGTTACACATTCTATACACAAGACCATGATACACAGAGCATGATGCAGAATAGTGGGGTAACACTTGTTGCTGATTCTTGGCATAGATCCAGTGCTAAAGACACACACCCTGTCTATGCATCAATGTCATACTTTGGTGTCATTGAACGCATATGGGAGTTAGATTACTCTATGTTCAGGGTCCCAGTTTTCAAATGTAAGTGGGTTAACAACAACAGTGGATTGCGGATAGATGACTTAGGCTTTGTGCAAGTGGACCTTTCTAAGGTTTGGTATGAAGATGATCCTTTTATTTTAGCAGCACAGGCAGAACAAGCATTTTACATTCCTGATCCTGCTAAGAAGAATTGGTCTATTGTACTTCCATCCAACAAGAATCGTCAAGCAGAAGTTGATTTTGAAAGTAATGAATATTTGAACATCAATAATGATGATCCTTCGTTTGAGAATTTGTGGTCAGCAAAGATTGATATAGATGGAGATGCAGATGAAGATGAAGATGGAAATGGACTCGTATACGTGAGACATGATCATGAAGAGGGAACTTGGGTCAAGAGGAACACAATTCTCAATCCAACACGAATTCTGAAGAATAAAATTTTAAATCAGACGAGAAAAAGGAAAAGATAATGATTGCCTTGACTTGTTTACTTGTACGTATGTTTTTATAAATTTCAAAATAATTTGCTTTCATTGACATGGTTGACATTGTGCACTAATGTTTTGATTTGGTTTATTTCACTTCCAGGAGTATGGACTCACCACATGATAACATTGATGATGTTCCCAGGCACATTGGTAGACAAAGATTTGAGGAGAACGTCAGACGTGGCAGGACAATTATGGCGAGGTTGATTAGACTGAGAAGTAATAGAATCAAGTTACAATTGGAGTAAAATGAAAATGGAAACCCGTTTGGCTAGAACAGTACCTCCTTAAATAACTTCATCGGGACTACAGTTCGAGACAGAGTCCCTATTACAGTTCAAAATTGGAAAATGGAAAAGAAAAGTTATGAGGATGAGATCTGGGCTGAAGTACAGGTAACACCTTAATTATATAATTATTCGGTTTGCTTTGTTTCACTTCATTTCAATCTTACATATTATATATGTTTTTTGACTTGTTCATAGAGTATTTTTATTATTGATGATGATCGGAAGAACTTCGTAATGAGAAAAGCCGGAAAACTTATGCGAAAGTTTCGTTCTGATCTTATCAAATATTTCTTGAGGGATGATAATGATTATATCATTACTACACCGCCTTATCCATTGTACGAAGGAATCATTACTCAAGAAATGTGGGATGAGTTTATCAGAACACATACAACTCCTGATTTCCTGGTAAGGGGATTTGTTTGTCTTTCCCTATTACGTGAAATGTACGTATTTGTAAGTAACATTTATATATTTATATGAATCATTTTGATCTAACTAGGAGTTGAGCGAGAAAAATTGAGCTAACGCGACCAACATGCCATACCGGTACACACAAGGACCTGTTTCATACGCACGGTTAGAAAGAAAAATGGTATGAACTGATGATTATTTCATTCGTAATAAAAATTGTATGAATATCATTTAACTTCAACTAACTTTGATGTGCAGATACAAGAATCAGGCTCAGATATTACGCAGGTTCCACGACATGATCTGTGGGTAGCCGGTGTCACAAATAAGAAAGGTGAAATTCGTAGTGAGGAAGCAAGAAGAGTAGCCGAATATTGTGTAAGTATTCAATTATATTATGCGTTCAATAAATATTTGGCTTTACTTAAATGAACTCCATTTATAATAACTAACTTTCATTGTAATTCTTTTTGGGAAAGCGACAAATGACACAGGAGGATCCTGCGTTGGCGACCTATGTTGGTCGGGACGATTTATTGAGCAGAGCGTTACCAGTATCCGAGTATGATGGTCGTGTTCGAGGTACTGGTTTTGCAGTCACCCCATCAGCATACTTCAGACGTCAGAAGCGCTCGAGTAGAAGTGATGTTTCCCACCTGCGTGACGAGATGGCTAGCTTTAAGCATCAAATGCAAGAACTTCAACAACAAATGTGCTACAAGGAACAATGAGAAGAACAATTCACCGAACAAATGCGTTTGATGCAAGAACAGAATGCATTATTAACAATGCAAATACAACAGTTGGTCCAGGGTAGGCCAACACCAAATGTTCCGTTCTGTGATAGCCCAAGTTTCTGATATAGCTGCAATTCCATGCCTAAAGTCCCTTTTCCTTCGGTAATTAATTTCTTTTCTACTTAACTTTATGTTAAATTATAATTAAGCGAACTTTAACATATTAACTCTATTTTCCGTAGGGCGAATTTCAATGCAAGCTATATGTTGAGCAAGCATCCAAGCACGCGGTTGCAGTGGGCGTTGCCTACAACACTGGTGAGGACATACTGTACAATTCACCGTTGCCCGATAACACACTCTGGGTGAGGGTTGACGTCTGCACGAACGAAGACGCCCTCTTACCCATCCCGTCTCTGGATGTGCAAAATAAGGTGGCAGATGTTGTAGGTGGCTATGTTGCTTGGCCAATAGGTCTTATCGAGCCATGTGAAAAGGTCGTTATGTTCATTCAAAATTCCCTGCACTTTTCCTTCAAACTTTCATCTCAAACTGTGATTTAATTTTCTGATTTGCGTAGGGTAAGATTTCAAAGTCTTCAACAACACAACCCAAGTCAAAAGCATCGGCTAGCCAACAGGGCAGAAGAAGACAGACCTCATTTCTCGATCAATTAATATCAATTGCACCACAATTGATCGGTGAGGGAGTAGTGCAATTATGTATTCCAAGACATATCTACAGTGTTGGTGGTCTAGTTGATTATGTTACTGCCGAGGTCGTGCAGGACATATGTGCTCGTGATTGGGTTAGTGCTTCGGCTATCAACATCTGGATAAGGTACTTCACTATCATCATTTATCACTATTATTAATATATCTCGTTCCATTTCTTTTGTTTCTCATGACACTGTATGTTTTATACCAGGCATTTGGACCAGAACATTTTAATGAATACACACAGGGTCCAATTCGCATTTGTCAACCCTTTTCTCGTTGGTCATCATGAGGGTAAAGTAGATGTAACTGCGCAGTCTAATAAGCTGAAACATTACTTTAGCAAGAAAGCGACAGCAAATACATTATTTTTAGTGCCGTATAATACGGGGTAAGTTATTATTGGTACAATTTTTGTTTTTATTGTTTAACTTCTATCATAACATGATTGTTCAAAAAAAAATTTTAAAATATATTTTAGGCGCCATTGGATATTGATCGTTATCAATCCAGCGGAACCTTCAGGCCCTTGCATTTATTATGTGGATCCTCTAAAAAATGGTCTTCCACAAGACCGTTTTGATATGTTGCTATTGATCAGTAGGTAAGTATACGTGCCTATGTATAAATTAAATATTTGCGAACATGATTGAATAACCAAAAGTAATCATTTTCTGTTTCTTTTGTTAGCGCATTGACCGCGTATCGGTCGTTTGTCTCGTTAAACTATTCTAAAGCTACTGACCCCCGCCTTAGCTATCCTTGGAAGAAGATACAGGTATTGATATTTGACTTTACTTAGACTTTGTTAGTAAACACTTTTTATTCATGAACAGAGTTAAATATTGCATTATATTTTTGCAGTGCCCTTTCCAACCTAATGACAATGATTGTGGGTACTATATCATGAAATTTATGAAGGATGTTATTATTATGCATGATCAACCATTTATTCCTCAAAAAGTAAGTTATTTAGTTGCACTTCATATTGTGTTGTAATGAAATTGAATTAGTGCCTGACAGTTATGTTTTACTGATTTTAATTCGTTCTAACTTGTGTCTGATTGTATATATCTGTAGTATTATGAAGATCAACGTTGTGACGCTTTGACAGACCATCAGGTTAATGAAGTGATCGAGGAATGGTGTGAATATGTGTTTAGGCAAATCTCTAGGTATCTATATATACTATTAAATTCACTAGCTGGTCTTTTTTGTGTTGTTTCTAATTGCCAATTGTTGTGTCATGCATGTTTGTTGAAGTTCAATTTGTTGTATTATATTTCATTCAGCTAGGTTTACAGTATATTGTATAACAATTTTCAGTACTACTTTAGCTAATCAATAATTTGTTGGTATCATTTTAAAGTTATCTATTATTGTTCTTATTAAACCTTGCAGATTATAATTATATATGCATGGGAGATATATATGAGGAAAAAATATGCTAAAAAAAATCAATACGAAGAACCCAAAAAATATGAGGAAAAAATATGCTAAAAAAAACACCTCCTGTGGCGCCTGGGTAGCCAGGTGCCACAGGTGGTGTTGGCCTACTATGGCGCCTGGCCGGCCAGGCGCCCCAGGAGGTTGGGTCTCCTGTGGCGCCTAGCCACAGGAGGTTATTTAAAAAAAAAAAATTTAAAAATCTGTGGCGCTTCCAAGCGCCACAGCTTTTTTTAGTAGCATCCAGATAGGTGGCATTTCGCTAGCGCCACAGCTAATGCAATTATAAGCGCCACAGCTTTGCTTTTTTGTAGTAGTGGTAGTACTATATATCCACATTCTACCTCATTGTTATCATTTGTTATAGATCTATTCTTTTACTTGCATAATTAAAGCTATCGTGCTTTTGCTTGCTCTTTCTGTGTTATTGTTTCCAATGAAAAAGAAAAAGAGATAAGTAAATAACTCAGAGAAGAATCATGCAAGTTTTTTTTTTTTTTTACCAATATGCTTCAAAAAGGAAAAACTTGGATTTTACAATATTTTACAACCTAATTGAATTGCGCTGGGCAATGCTCAGTCTATGGAATATGAGATAAACCACACTATTCATGACTAATAGTAAATCTTTTTATACATTTATTATAGTACTTCACTTACACAGGTAAATGTCTCAATATCAACACACATGAAGAAGATGTCTTCGAGATTGCTCCAGGGTTACCTGCTCCAGCTTTTAATCCATTGGTTTGATTATTTTCTCTGGCTGTAAAACCTTCTTCTTCAACATTTCTTCTTGTTGGAAAACCTTCCTCTAATGGACAAGTTCTAGTAAAACTACAACTCAAGACTTGTCAGCTATAAGTTTTTGCTAGCATCACAGGTTTTCGCCATATACAACTTTCAGAGACTGCTAAAGCTAACAGTGAAAGAACTCCGATTGATATAAACAAACCTGCAAAGCTAAAGTACTAAGTTTGCTTGAACTTCCATCATCTAACGATGAATTAGATAGGTCTTGACCTTCATCATCGTTGTTACTGCTTCCAAAATATTTCTCCTCAATCTCGTCCATTTCTCTACTCTCACGCACATACAATACGGCTGTGGAAAAGTGTGGAGTTAAGGTGGATCCTTTGGGGAATGCCTAAAAAATCATGCAAATAAATCCACAAACATGTTACAACACTATTATTGATTTAGGGTTAAGGTCCAATTTTGTTTCGAAATTTTTCCATATGAACTATGAGTATTCAAAAGCATTTTTTTAATCAATATCACCTCAAAAGTATTAAAAAAAAGGAGCAATATCTCCCCTGGTTATTAATATTTTAACGGTCTGGATTGGTTTTTTTTAATGGTAAGGGCAACTTTGATCATTTTCCAATATTTCTAGGGTGATATTGATATAAAAAAAAAAAAAAAAACTTCCAGATATCAGCAACTGCTACTTTGAAAACTTGTAAAGCAAAATTGGATGTTAATCCATTGATTTAACCTAAATTAGGTTTGTTCAAAAAATGATAACAAAAACAAGAATATGAAAAAAAGAAATATACAGATAGATTAAATCTAATAAATAAGAGATGGGTACTCACAAAACCAAATCCATCAGTACGGTGCCTCGTTCCAATCATAGCATAATTGGAATCATATTTTTTAAGGAAGATCTTCATGTAAGGAACTTCATCAAAAATAGCATCAACACCACCTTTATGGCTTCCTTCATCTAAGGCATCCTTATATTGTTCAATGGTGGAATAGTTCTTCACCCTTGACTTGTCAACTTCTAACCTCTCCAGCAACAAGTCTTTAATGAATGAGCCACCTTGGTATATATCCTATCTTAATATTGGGATCTTTTATAACATCATACTCACTAGGGTAATAAGGTTGCAGCTGATGTACGATTGTACGGTCAAGATTGATGACAAGCATGCTGTGTAACTTTGCATTAGTACAAATACAAGAATCAACCACAACACAAGCACAAACCTGGAGCAATTCTTGGCCAATGATTCCCCTGCATATATCCAAAACAATACGATAAAAATATGTTATAAACATTTTTTCCAACCAAAATTATACTCCTCTGGTCCTACATGTGGGACCTAGTTTGACATTTTGTACTATAAATTATATCCTATATTTAAAACTGGAGGTACCACGGATATTAAATATGTGGTGGTGAATCAAGGAGATTAAAAAATATGATGGTAATGAAATGAGAATAAATGGTAGACAAATAGAAATTAGGGGATAAGTTAAAAGTCCTTGTTCGAAAATCTTTATCAACAAGAAAGACATGCATTCGAGAACCAGTACTTTCTATGCATAGAAACATATTAAGTCTTTCTAACAAATATAATTTTCAAACCGAAACTTTTCATCTATTTTCCCGTAAAATTACGTTATATATAGCAACCGTTTGAAACTCACTTTCAGGAAGAACTGCTTGCACTAGGGGAAACCATAGAATAGTATGATACCCGCTAAGTTGCTTCTTACATGGCGAATTTTCAGGTCCTGATGAATCATGCTTAACTTTCCGTTCCATGAATAGAATGATACCTCCTACAAACACACTGACGAAGGCAATAGACAACCATAGATCCCAAGTAAAAGGTCGTACAAAAAGCCACATATGTAACCGCGGATCACGTCGAACCTTCACAAGCATCTTCACATCAGATCTTGTGTACGGTAAAGTAAAATCTACATTGTCGGAACGATTTGCCACAATTGTCACATCGCCAACAACAGCATCGTACTGACATTAAAAAAATAAAAAGATAAAAGTCAGATATTCAAGTTATCATCCCTAAGGGTATTGATTTTTGGGCGTGATTCCAAATAGAATGATGAATAAAATCAGAACAAGATGCAAATAGTGAAGAACATGGATACGTTTTTTTTTTTTTGCAGGTTTTATTGGAGTTGTGCAGGTAAAAAGGTTTTATTAGAATTGCAAAAATTGGCTCCCCACATCATAAATGGTCTCAAGTCTAAGAGTCAGAGTCAGGCATAAAATTCTTGTTTATACAAAATAACCTTGTCACCAAAGCTTCACCCTCAACCTCGTGGGGATAGGGTCATAACTCATAAGTTCTAAAAGTGTACTCTCTTAAAAAAAATATTAATACATAATATTCGTTCATTAATATAAGATCCATTTTATAGTTCATTTTTTTTTATTAAAGTGAATTTTATATTAAAAACAGTAGGGTTATAAAGTCTAAATCAACCGTTTTTTTGAAGTTCAAACGAATAACTCACTGTCAAAACTCAACAAACCATTCTATTTTATAAAATTCAATTAAAAGACTAACAGTTTTTTAAAAATAAATTAATAAATAGTTTTTAAAAAATATCAGCATCATGAACCATTAAAAAATATCAATAATATTAACAGCATCAACAGTTTTAACTATTTTTATGATAAATTTGGACTGCCGGATCTGCTTAGTCTGAACTAAAACTAGGATATATAGAAGGGTTGTTTCAAACTCACTTTCAAGAAGAACGGCTTGTACTACGGGAAACCAAGGAATAGAAACCCCACTAAGTTGCTTCTTACATGGAGAATTTTCAAGTCCTGAATCGTGCTTAACATTTCGTTCCATGACTAGTACGATACCTACTATAAACACACAGACGATGACTATGGACAACCATAGATCCCAACTAAAAGGTCGTACAAAGATCCACATATTCAAGCGTGGATCATGTCGAAGCTTCACCAGTATTTTCACATCAGATTGTGTATATGGTAAGGTAAAATCTACATAGTTGGAACGATTGCCTCAATTGTCACGTCTCCCACAAAAACACCGTACTGATGATTTAAAAAAAAAAGGAAAAGGGTCAGATATTCAAGTTACCATCACTGTGTGTGTATCAAGTTTTGGTTATGGCATCAAATAGAATGATCAATATAAAATCTGAACAGCATGGATATGCTGTTTCTGCAAGTTTAATAAACTTTGTATAATAACGTACTGCTATTGAATTATTGGAGACAAAGGATCTGATCGGGCAAGAGGCCGAGTGAAGTAGTGTGTTGTGTGGAGTGACCAAGGAAGTTGCTCAATTTAGAGGTCATTAGGTGCTTTCATCAAAAGATTAACCTATTGAGAAGGAGAGATCCTTGAATTTATAAAACACACCTAAGGGACTAATAACAACACATCCCTTCAGGAGCTGGACCGTGGGTAGACCATTCTGTGAACATTGGGCTTTCAATTAAGGCACTGTTGTAATGAGTACAAGTTCTTAAAATAACGATACCCTAAAAGCTACCATGGGAGAATTAGAGGCCTTATAAAGCCCCATCTGGATCAGTCAACATTACAAGAAAGATGTATAAAAGATTGAATAGTCTTTAACCTTTCCTTTAGAGATCTGGTCGAGGAGTGAGTCGTAGTCCTCAACACAACTTCCATCTTCGTTTGGGAAGGCCATAAACTCTACGGAAATATTCTGAAGGTAGACTTTTGTAGCAATGAAAACCTCAATGGAGTAGCCCTGAGCCTTCTCGACCTGACTTTTATTTCTAGAAGCGAGTTTTAAATCCACGAAATCTGTTAAGCCACATTTCTTAGGAACACCAACTATCAACTTCTTCTTCCCATCCAGGACTAGTGAACCTTCATCATCACCTGCTCCAATCTGAGTTAATAACAACACTAAAAAAAGTGTCATAGCAGCGCACTTAGCGCTGTAGAAAAGGTAATTTGGGTTTGCCATCTCACAAAGTGCTATATGTAAATGGCAAGAAAATGAGGAAAATAAGAAGTAAGCTTGTTTGGGTTTCTGAAGCCTGAAGCTGCCTTTATTTATCTTATAAACTGGTGTGAGTAAGCCGTGCACGCAAATTAATATTTATAATTTCGCGGAAATTCAGTGTTTTCTTCGGTGCTCGCGAGATAGAATAGATAGGGCCCAAAAGATTTTAATGTTCACACGAAAGATAATTTAGTGGAAGTTCAGTTGAGGTAAGACATGCTCTTTTCGGTCCACAATACAGGATACGTGTAAAATAAATGTATGGTCCACAATATAAAGCACTTGTTGTTTAATTAATGCATTTTTTTATGTTTTACTCATATGATTAATACTCATTTTTCAACTTTACCTACTAATTCTCTCTCTAAAATAAAAATTCTAGTGTAATTATAATGATATATGGTGGTTTCTCTCTCTCTCCTCCTAACCATCATTTTTCATGCAAATGTTTTTATGAAATGACTTTCTCTCTCATTCGATGAAAAAAAAAAGTGAGGCTCTCTCTCATGGAAATTGAAAAAACACATGGATGTGAGAGAATACAAATTGGAAAAAGAAAATTTTAGCATTTTTTAAGCGCATTTCTCGACAAGGGTGAAAAAGAAAAAAACTTACACTTTAGGATATATTAAATAACTGTCATTTTTTATTTCTCATGAATTAATTAAGGTGACTTATATTATGGATGGAGAGAATACTTAATTTCTAGGATTGTAACGTTCTACTTTTTTTCCCACAACACACTACAAAAAAACAGCAAATTACCCACGGAAATTACCCACGGAATTCCGTCTCTAAAATCAAATTACCCACGGATTAGGGACGGAAACGGAATTACCGACGGATCACCGACGGAATTTTTTCCGTCCCTAAAAAATCCGTGACAAATTGATTTACCGACGGAAATTTTATTCCGTCGGAAATTACCGACGGAAATTACCCACGGAAAAAATTCCGTCGGTAATTACCGACGGAAATTACCCACGGAAAATTTTCCGTGGGTAATTACCCACGGAATTTACCCACGGAAAAAATTCCGTCGGCGATTACCCACGGAATTTACCCACGGAAAAATTCCGTGGGTAATTACCGACGGAATTTTTTCCGTGGGTAATCCGTCGGTAATTTAATATTATTTTTTTAAAAAAAAAATTCCACGTGGCAATCTTAAAAAAGGCCACGTGGACATCTCCGAAAGCCCCCCACCGCCCGCCCCCACATCTGGCCCCGTCAGCCCCTGAGCAAGGGCCATGTGTCCCTCTAACATTGCGCCACGTGTCTCTGTGAGATAATTGTTGCATTTTGTGACGAAGGTAGGATTTGAACCTTGGACCTTTTGGTATGTGTTCTGATGCCTTTGCCAGTTGAGCTGTTTTAACCTTGTGTTATTTATTCACGTAATAATATATATAATGTAATAATTTAAAAACAAATATAATATTAAGATAAATATATATAATTAAATATATATATTTATATATAATTATATTTTTCATTTTTTATAATATAAAACTTTTTAATTTCTAATTTCGTTTAAATATTTAATATTAATATAAATATATAGAAAATTACATATATACTTATAAATAATTATATATTTCGTTTTTTATAATATAAATATAAATTTTATTAATTTCTTATTTCATTTAAATATTTAATATTAATATAAATATATATAATATTAAATATATATTAATATATAATTATATATTTTGTTTTTATGATATAAAGTTTAAAATATTTAATTTTTTTATTTCATTTAAAATTTTTATTATTAATATTATATATATTTAATTTTTTTATTTCATTTAAAATTTTTATATTTAATACATTTAATATTAATTTTATAATATTTAAATTTTTATTTGTTATATATTATTTTTATTTTTATTATTTTATATAAATTATTAAAATATGATAAAAAAATTATTAATTTTACCGACGGATTACCCACGGAATTCCGTGGGTAATTTCTCATTCAAATTACCCACGGAATTCCGTGGGTAATGCGTGGGTAATTACCCACGGAAAAAATTCCGTGGGTAAAAGTCAAATTTACCGACGGAATTTTGATTCCGTCGGAAATTACCGACGGATTACCCACGGAAAAAATTCCGTGGGTAATTACCGACGGAAATTACCCACGGAAAATTTTCCGTCGGTAATTAGCCACGGAAAATTTTTCCGTGGGTAATTACCCACGCTTTACCCACGGAATTCCGTGGGTAATTTCTCATTCAAATTACCCACGGAATTCCGTGGGTAAAGCGTGGGTAATTACCCACGGAAAAAATTCCGTGGGTAATCCGTCGGTAATTACCCACGGAATTTTTTTCCGTCGGTAATTCCGTCGGTAATTTTTCCGACGGAAAATCCGTCGGTAAATCGTAGGAAATTAGCGACGGAAATAATTCCGTGGGTAATTCCGTCGGTAATAACATGTTTTTTTGTAGTGACATTCTCACATGGCGTGTCTTGAGAGTTGAAACTTAGCTTCAAACCCAAGGTAGGTGTGATTGATATTAAAAGTCTTGATGTTCCAATCCAACCGTTTTCCCAAAGTAATGTACTATTCCTTCTCATTCTAATTATAGGACATATTTATCTAATTTTGAAGAAATTAAGGATGTGGTTAAATTAGTTAATCATATTTATTTTCCTAAAATACCTTTATTTAAAATTTAAAATCGCATCCAATTACGTTGATTCTCTGTTTTTTCTTGCACCTCTCTTGCCTCACACACGACTTCTTCAAGCTCTCACACAATCCGATGTGGTCAATCTCCCTCAACAACTCTGATCTACTCTTATTAAATTTTATTGTGTTTAATTATTATTGAGAAAGTATCAATATGAGGTATTTTGAGAAGAAATTGACAAGAATTAGAACTTTATCATATAATTAGGACCAAGATCAACTCTCAAATATTGTCTTATAATCAAGATCGGAGGGAGCACTTTCATTCCATTTATAAGGGGAAGAAGAAGAAACCACCTTGCTTCTTAGAATTTGCACTTGTGTTTTATTTTTTATGGGATGAGACAACATATCACCTCTATTAATAACTTTTTGATAGAAGAAGAAAACTTTTGTTCCTAATTATAATACACGTCATTAATTTTTTAATCATTAATTTCCCCTTTTAACCTTCACTAAATATTGGTATATGTTTGTAATTTTTAAAAAGTGTATATCCATTATGCTAGTTTCCAAGATGTATGCGACATTCCGGCATAATATATAGTTATTTTTTAAAATAATATTTAATTAATATTATTTTAAATTTTTATCTTATTTTAAACAAACAATATTCTGAAATAGTAATTTGAAAATTGTATCTTAATAGATATTTTATTTTTATATAAAAATATTACAGTTTAGAAAGAATTTAAATCTTTTAATTTTAATCGGGATAGTACAAATTAAATTAAATTAAAATGAAGGATTCATGAATACCATTCATTTTGAGGAAATTTCTCAGCAACCACGTTATATGTAATTTCAGAATTTCCAAGTAATTGATTAAATTGATTTTAGGAAACCACAACGAAGAGAGTGAAATTAATAATCGAAATCTATGGTCCCAAGAGAGAAGATTCCGCAGCAACCACCACGTTATATGTTTAATGCAGCTGAGTTTAAATGACCATATGAGCAATTCATTCATGAATGGCCAGGTTCATAAACCTGGACTGGACAAGCTGGTCCAAACTAAAAACTGATGAATTGGTCTGGTTTATTATTTTTTTAAAAAAGTTTTTTTTTAAATTTTTCTTAGAACTTCATATTAATAACCCTAAAATCTTCAATTTCGCATTAGTTTTATCCCAAGTTAACTTCGGTTTGACTCTGATCTAACTCACTGACTTTTGACCCAATACTCTGGCTGTTCAATGGCCATTCTGGGTTTCAAAACCTTAAATTGAATGGCATAGCGAGTTGTTGGGTCCGTGAATGAATGGAGTAGCTTGATTTTTTGTGAGGCATTCGAGCTTCCTTGGATTTGTTTCTCAGAGGCTTAGTCGCACTTTTACGCGAGTCAAGATAATACTCTCCTCACATAAATGTACTCCCCACACTTAACACTTAGTCTTTTGTACTTCTAGGCAAAATAAAACCAAAGTTTCAAAAAAAAAACATGCCTAATGAATTCAATCATTAAGTCATCAAAGCAAATACATAAAACTTGAATAACCACAATCCTTAAATTAATCAAAGATCATGGAATACTGTAGTGCAAAGAAACCAATTTGAATACATAACAAGACCAAGAAAGATAGACATGATAGAGTTCTCATAAAAATAAGTGTTTCTCTCATCTCACAAAACATAAGGAACTTTACTCAATTCACTTATTTCAGCATCTATCATGTGCTTGTAAAGGTTCTACTATCTTTATCACTAGTATACCATGAATCCATTGTCAAAGGGACTTAAAAGGATTGTATTGTTGGAAAAGGCTAAATGGATAGAGCATGGAACAAACACTATGCTTACACCAAATAAATTGATAAATCCATTAGCACTAGAGTAAACTTAATTCATGTCTCTCCTCTCTTTTTTTAAACCCTAGTGCCTTATTTTCCTCTCTCTTTTTTTTTTTTTCAATTTCTTCTTCTTCTTTTATCACTACTACCAAAAAAGGATTTTCGTATCACCCTTTTTTAACACTTATTCTACTAAGTGCTACAATTATAAGAGAGTAAACATATTGTACCAATTAGTATTGATATCTACCATAGCTCTTGCCTAAAAGAGCGTTACATATTCCTTCTGGTGCAAGTTAGAGCTCACTGGCGTGTGAAATGGAAGGCGACGGTGGTGTTGGAAAAGAATGAAGATCAAGAGGCGATGTTGAAGAATGGAACAGCGGAGGGAGAAGATGGAGGAGGTGGTGTGAAGAAAGTCATCGACGGTGGTGGTAAGAGTCCGTCTTGTTCCCTCCGCTTCTCTCCTCCTCACCAGCTGCGTCTCTGTTCTGGTTTTTTTCAGTCTCGACTCTGTCTCGCCGGCGGCAAAGAACTATGGTGACAGTCAACCATTGGCCGCCGGTGAGGGAAGAAGATGAATGTGATGATGCGATCCCCCCAGGTGATGCCATCCTTGTGCGGCGCCCCTCCATCTGTGATATATCTCTCAACTGGCCTCGGGTCTGTCCTCCCCGAGTCTCTCTTCAATCTCAGATCTGCATACCGGACTCTCAGCTCCAGAACAGCCCAAAACCGTCACCCAATTCCATGGTCTCTATTTGTATCTGTTCGCTCCAGCCCAAACCAGTTCCGGGTCTCTGTTTTTTTCCATCTCCAATCGGTTCTGTCTTCTTTGCTGATGAAGAAAGGGGACAGTAACATAGGTCCTGGTCAAAACGCAAGTTTTGACCAGGGACCTATTTACAACTTGAAAAGTTCTGAAGGAGGAACCAAAGTACAATATTTTGAAATACTTGTGAGGCGGGACAAATATTTCTGAAACTTTTGGGTATTTATCTGTAATTCTATCCTATTTTTTTCTTCATGATTTTTGTAATTTTTCCAAAATCTAGGGCCCCTTTATGTGATTTTCCCCAATCTTCAAAATATTAATTTGACCTCCAAAATTCACAATTTTCTTCCAAAATACCTGAAATGTAATATTAAGAACAAGGTAATATCAAAAGTTCAAAGGAAAATATATAAAAAAATAATAATTAATAAACTTTGACCATTTTGCCCCTAATTCCCATTAATTCAAAATAATTGTTCCTAACCAAAATTAATGCTTAATAATGCAATAATGTCATAGAAAATACATTAAAATCTCAAATTAATCATGAAAAATTCATATAAAAATATGGTTCAATTACTTGTTCAAGCACTTCGATATGTTTTTAATATTTTATAAATTATAAAAATAAAATGATCTAGTGTAGCACTTGTTTAGAAATGAGCTACAATACTTTCTTTTAATAATTTAAGTGTGTTTGGGAACCCCCTTTAAGCCCAATTGAATATCATAAGCTCAATTGCCAATTGAAAACTCCAATTTTGAATGTTTAGAGAGGTCAATTGGCAATTAAGCTTTTGCTAAAGTCCAATTGGTGAAAGCTCAATTGGGAGAAGCTAGAAAATGGAGCTTTTGTTAAAAGCTAATGGTATTTTATGTTAGATTGGGTTGTCTAGAAATTAGTTATATAATATTGGTTTTTCTCATAAAATGTTTTTTAAATAGTATGCAATATCAAAAAAAATTTTGAGTGTTTTTAACCCCTTAAAATATTTTTCTAGTTGTACCCACTACCTAGTATGCTATCAGACTGATTGTAATTTTACTCCCTTTCTAGTTGTACCCACTCAAAAAATATTTTTTGAGTGTTTTTAACCCCTTAAAATATTTTTTCAGCTGTACCAGTGTGTTATTAGATTGATTGCAATTTTACCTTTAATGTACTTTTGTAGGTCCAAAAATTACTTTAAAATATTTTTTTGGTGTTTTTAACCCCTTAAAATATTTTTCCAGTTGTACCTAGTGTGTTATCAGACTTATTACAATTTTACCTTTAATGTACTTTCCAAAAATTACTTTAAAATATTTTTTGGTGCTTTTAACTTTTTAAAATAATTTTTCAGTTGTACCCAGTCTTAGGAGACTGACTATAATTTTACCTTTAATGTATTTTTTTTTAGTAGTGAAGAGCACCCAAAACTTAGAATACTGATTTATTGATTTCCACCTACTATAAAATATTATTCTAGTAGCATCTAATATTTTAAAGTAATTTTTAAATATTTACTTGATTTTTTAAATATTTTTCCACCCACTCTCTCTTACTATTATCACAAAAGTCATTTGTGCTTAAGTCAATCCAAACAAATTTCACTTTTACAAAAGTCATTTATACAGCCACCAATTCAAACATAAATCATAATACACAATCTAGCTTTTATCAAAAGTAATATTACCAAAAGTCCAATTGAAACAAGCCCAATTACCAATCGATGATCTATTGTAGCTTTTTTTTGGGAAAGCGCTGCAATAGTTTATTTTTTTTATAATATTTCATGAACACTAATGTTATCCCACTAACCCCACCATCAGCCCCACTTTCTCAAATGGCTGAAACATTCCCTCTTCTTTGCCCAAACTTTGTTCTTCTTTCACATTTATCTTCTACTTCTTTGACGTGCATTTGTTGAAGTTCTGCATCTATTGAGGTAAGCTTTTTCTTTTTTCCAATTATCTACTCCTATGATACATTACTCACTGCTGAAATTCAAAATCACTTTGCTCACTTGCAATAAGGGTGTAGAATTTCATTTACGGTATCTTTTACCTAGTTTCCCTCCCTGTACAAGTTCCTCACAATGGATGATGCTACGAATTGAAGTATGCATTTCTTAAAAACCTGCACAATCAAAATCTTCTTTTGTTAGGTATTATCGTAATAATCCTTTAATATTTTGTTTGTTTTCTATCAGCGCCATTTTGTATATGCTACTACATGTTTTTAATTTCTAGTGAGATTTGATTCAGCCACAATGGGTTTCCTTCTTGGTTGTCCTTTTTTTGCTTTCCTTTCTTTTCAATATTATTCATCTATTTTTAATTTTGATATATATATATATATATTATTTTATTTTATTTTATTTTTTACGCTCTCAAAGAAGCAGAAGTATAGGTAACAATCATTTTTTAATTTTCAATCATACCCATATCAGGATAAATTCATTGTTCTATAAACCTTAAGAGCTCATTGTAATTATTTAAAGATATCTATTAAAGTCATCCCTTTATAAAACTTGTATTTGTTTTTTGGTTTTTCAATATAATCATTAAAAGCTTATCACTTGTTGAAGACTCATTATGTTTTGTTTTGTTTGAGGTAAGCCTTAAAAACCTATTCTCATTTTTAGCTTATCACTTGTTTTGTAGAATTCTTTATTAACGGATGGAGTTGTGTTTTTGTATATGGGGTGAGACAATGGATATTACCAAATTTTAACAGCAAACTATTGTACCTTAGGATTAGTATTCTTGTTCGTTTGGGTTGAACTTTCACTAGTGAGTACCAATTGGAGCTCACAAACTAATAGTCTTGTTTAATTTTTCATTGCAAATAATGTTGGGTCAAACCAGACTGTTTCTAGGAGAACTTCACTGAATGCTAAGTGGCTGGATGAAGATACGAAGAATCTAGCTTGTGAGTGCATATACATTATTGCATTCACTTCCATGTCATGAAGATACTGAATGCTAAAATATATGTCTCTTGATATATTAATGATTGACCCATTTACATTATATTGAGTTTGATTTCATGCCATTCAAATTCAAGTCACGGAAAACAATTTTAGTTTGGTTCTAAAATTAGACTTTGTTAAGTAAAATAGTGCATTATTCTCTGGGCTGTGCTTTTAAGCTTATTCTTAATTTCTTCTATGGTTGGATAAAATTACAATATTTTTTGTTAAGTGTTCTAAATCTTGTGTTTAATGTCTTCCGGTTTTAGCCATGATAGATATCTTGGCAAATAAGAGTTATATTTTGTTATGTGGAACAGAAAATCATTGAGATGTGTTATTTAGAATATTTTATTAAGATTATGATTGATTATCTTATTAAGATTTGGATATTAGATATTTATCTTATTAGGGTTTGGATTAAATATTATTTATCTTAGTAAGATTTGAGTTAGATATTTAAGAATTTGATTAGATAATCGATAGGACTGATCGATTGAGTACTTATTTTTGTTGTTGCAAAACTAGATATTTATGGACGGTGGAAATCATTAAGATATGTATTGCAATTTTAAAATTGATTGGTTGCTATAAATTTGTTACATATGGTGGAGGAAAAATTAGTATATAAAATTGCAGTCAATTTAATTATTATTTTTTTAAAAAAAATTACCTTTTATAGCGCTTTCTCAAGGAAGTGCTACAATATATGAATAATTTTTTAAAAATTAAATCACCAAATGTAGCATTTTCTAGCAAAGTGCTACAAAATAACCCACTTTTTGTAGCACTTCTTCAAAAGGGCTACAAAAAGCAAAAAATAAGTGCTACAAATTACATTTTTTGTAGTATTACACCTTTTTTTTATTTTCTCTTCATTTTTTTCTTTTCTATTTTGCTTTTACTTTTCATTCTTTTTTTCATTAACTATTTACATGACACTTTTCTTCAACACTTACAATATAACTTCTCTTTTGACATTTTCTAGAACTAAAAGAAGTTAATGAGTGATACCAATATAGCATTTGTATAATGAAATAGAAATGAACATGAAGGGCTCTAGGGGGTAAACAAATGTAAGTGATGAATGATTTGTGTTTGGGTCAATGAGCTTAGAAATGAATGCTGCTGTCATATCACAAATCCAAGGCATTAATGTAGCTTTGAAAAAGAATCTAGACAAATTCTATAGATTAACTAAAGAATAAGTGAATGCACACATATGATGAAAAAATAGAAGTAAAGGCTTAAAATCCTTCCAACAAGGTTTTTCTCTACCATATCAACTTCTTAAAATCAAGCTAGGCATCCAAATTAAAAACATTGCACTAAAGACACTCCAATCAATCAACCGAAACAAGAAAAGGGATTGCTCAAACTTAATGCAACCAAACTTGGAAATGTTTGACTTTCACAATCATCATGTATTTAAATTTTCATAAAAACATATCAAGGAGTTGCATTAAAAAAGTAAAAACAGGGGTCCATTTCAAAATAGACGCCTTGTTCTGTTTCACTCGCTTTGGTGAATGCGCATCTCTTCGAAGCAAATGACACAAAGAGCTCACATTGTTGAATTAAGAGTGCCCACTTCAGCAAGCTATATACACACTAAAGTGAGAGGCACCAAAAATTGCCCAAAAAACCTCTTGATTCCACAATGCAATCTCCAAATCCATTTGACACTTCACAAAACCAATTCAAAAGTTCAAAAATTTCCAAATTTTCTCAGATTTCATGAACCAAAACATTGCGACTAAAGCAATCCCTCCCCCACACTTAAATATTGATTTGAGCTCAACGCAAAAGACATGCAAGAGCTTAAGGCTAAAGGGGGTGGACAAACAACAAGCAATCTACTTTTGACTACTGGATTAGATCTCTCCCCCACACTTATCTTCTTCGTTCATCAATTGAAGGGAGAAGGTTCACAAGGTGGGTAGAATGGTTGAAAAGTGAGTTGGAATGAAGAGTAATGAAGTGGGGGTGAAGGGTTAAAGTGAGGTATATATGATGAAGTAAGTGGTTGGTATGGAAGGAAATTTTCCTAAGAAGTGTCATGTGGTAGGCATTTGCATTCAAAGGCTCTTTTTCTATGTTGCATTTGTGCTCGGAGAGAATCCAATTCTTGTTGAATCACATCAACCTTTTGAGAAGTTGTGAGATTAGAAGGTGTTTTATATCTCCAAGTGCCATAAGGTTTATCTAAAAATTAAGAGCTTGAGGTTCCATCATTCCTTGAAAATGAATGTATAGGAGAGTTAGTGTTGAACCTAAGCTCAAAATCATCATTAAACCAAGCCATTCAAATTGTAACCAATCAAATCCCAATGAAGTACAAGTACAAAAAAGTCCTATATATACAAATGAGTCCTAAAAATTGGAAGAAATCAAAGAAAAAAAACTAAAAAATGCATCTAGTGAAAAATCTGGAAAAATTCCAGAAAATAAAGAAAAAATCGAAAAGTGCCCAAAATGATGGAATTTGGCTAAAATTCACCACTCAATGACAAAGCTATTGAACTTGCTTAGAATGGCCCAAACCTTCAAGACACTGAAGCTCATACTTTTTTGGGTAAGCTTTTCAAAAATTGATAGCAAGCTCAAATGAAAGTGTTACCAAATTTTGAGCAAATTCCAATCGATTGTGAAAGCAAAGTAGCACTTAGTTCCAGCCGTAAAATCAATTGAGTTTGCTAGAAATTGATGAAATTCCACAAGATGGGTGTCTAATTCAAATCTAGATAATTTTCCAATAATTCCAGCAAGCATAAAACCAATTGCAGCACATGAATTTCATGAAATCCCAGGAATGACTAGGTGAATATGGGGTTGAAACAGGGCAAGAACTTGACAGCAAAGGCGAAATTTGACAGCAATGGTTATTAGAGTTATTTACAACCCAGTACTAAGTCTAGCAATCCAAAACTCAATGGCACAAGATGTGTGGTACAAGCTTCAAGCAAGTAAAGGAGCAAATATTGACTATAGTATCACAATTCACCACAATAACGGTAGTAAACTAAATATCCCAGCAGCAACAAAATTTTCTCCAAAATAGGTGAGATATATGATAGCACACAAAATGCAGCAATTTTAGTTCAGAGTACTTTTACCAACAAAATGTGCTATTCATGCACTCAACAAATTAGACTCTGCATGTTTCACTCAAAAACAGCACAATGCTATGGGTTCACATGCCACATTTGTGAAACATGAATGCAGTTCAACTTGTTACCCACTAGTGATAGCAAAAACAATCCTGATGCAGGACAAACAGTAGCTAACCAACCCAATTTCTCAATGCAAAACGTTTAATGAGTCTAAATCAGTTCCAAATCACTCAATGAGTACAGCAAAACTCCAACCCATATCCAAACTCATGATAGTCTTGCTAATCCTATCCATACAAGTTATAAAATCATATACTTCCAAGTTCCAAACAATTTCAGATTTCCAATAACAGATTTAATTCAGAAAAACATCCAGCAAACAAAGCACAAACTATTTTCCAATTGCTGTAGCAACTAATCAACACAAGACACAAGCAAATTCAGATTCTCAACTCCAAACTCCTTGTCACAGTAGAGTAACAAATAGAAAACTTGCGACAGAGAGACAACAAGACCAAGAATTCAATCAGCTTGAAACTATCAATCAACAATTCCAATTAAGATGAAAATGATGCCCGAACTATCCTGCAACTTGCAGAGTATAGAACAGTTCAGATGAGAATTAGCTTTGCTAAAATATGGTTGGCACCACAACTTAACTCTTCGTCAAGATTTAGCAAGAGTCTTCCAAGAGTTCAAGCTTGTCATAAAATTCAAACCAGCAATAATTATCACAAAAACTCCAAAACTCAGATCCAAAATTTTAGGATTAAATCCTAGGATTTGTTTTGAAGACTTTTAGCAAAATTCCAAAATTTCAAGTTGAAATCAGATCTTTAGTCCTCAAAAAATCAATAATCAATTTCCTCAACGACAACAAATAATTTTCACAGTTGCAGCAGCATATTAATAACAAGAATTATGTCAACTTTAAAACTCTATTAGTCCACATTATACGCCAAGCACAAGAGTATAGCTCAGATTAATCACAGGTCCAAAACAAATTGCAATTAGTTGACCACATTCACACCAGTCAAATTTAGCAAAGTCAAGAAGAGGTCAATTCAAAATCTTGAGAAATCTTCATCTTTCTTTTATAAAACTAAATCAGAAATAATGTTAAGCTTGCAAATCACAGTTATGAGCTAAGAGACAGCAGAATTTTGATGCTCAAGTCTCAACCAAAGTGGTCAATTCAGTTTCTTAGACCATGAATATGCAGCAAAAAGATTGCTCAGTCAAATTACCAATGTGCAGCATGCGTTCCCAACAAGTGAAATTGTAGAACTAAATTGCACTTAGATTTCTAGTAATCCAAGTCAGATTCAGGGCACGATGCAAGAACAATGGTATGGAAACTAGTATAAACTGAGAATCAACCTAAACTATACTATCAAAACACTAGCTAATTACTAGCACTACTACAAAATATTGCTTTTACGTCCCTAAAGGACGTCCCTTTTTAAAAAAGGGACGTAAAAAATAAAGGCAGTGGCATTTTTGTAATTCTGAGTGAGATTTGAATAGTTTTAGACGTCCCCAATTCAAAAAGGGACGTCTAAAGTCACTTTAGACGTCCCCAATATAATTGGGGACGTCTAAAGTCACTTTAGACGTCCCCAATATAATTGGGGACGTCTAAAGTTAAATTTTTTTTTTTTTTAAAAATCAGGAACACCTTTTGGTCACTTTAGACGTCCCCAATTTAATTGGGGACGTCTAAAGTAAATTTTTTTTTTTTTAATCAGGGACGCCTTTTAACGTCCCTAATATATATTTTGGCGTCCCTTAAATATCAAGGACGCCACTTTTGGCGTCCCTAATGTTATCAGGGACGCCTAAAGTGGCGTCCCTGATATAAATATCAGGGACGCCACTTTAGGCGTCCCTGATTTTTTTTTTTTTTAAAAAAAAAAACTTTAGACGTCCCCAATTAAATTGGGGACGTCTAAAGTAACTTTAGACGTCCCTTTTTGAATTGGGGACGTCTAAAGCAAAAAAAAAAAAATCAACTACACAACTTTAGACGTCCCTAAATTAAATTGGGGACGTCAAAAACAATTCAAATCTGTACTGACAGTCTTTATTTGTCAGTTTTATAGATCCACACTCTTCTTTCTCATCAACGCAACCACTACCACCAAACATTTAACTGTTACTTTTTCTTCTTTGTATGTTGTTGTTTCTTCTTTTCTCTCTCTTTATTTTCACCAGATCTGTAATGCTTACCACCACGCATTTAACTCTTACTTCTTCTTTGCTCTCTCTCTTTTTCACCAGATCTATTATGTTTCTTACTATTTTATCTTCTTTCTCTTTTTTTCTTTGGATTTCCCTTCTATTTTATCTTCTAACTCGTGTTGTTATGGTTTGTAGATCGAAACTCCAGAACATGCTTCATGGCCACGTTCCCACTGAGAAAATGAGGTACATCTCTCTCTGTTGCTCTTCTCTATTCATTGTTATGAGAAAATGAATTTTAATAATAGAAGGAGATAAGTTTTTCGCAACTGATTCATCTTATTGTTATCATCTTCTGTTTATGAGATTTCAGCTTTAGAGTTATTATTGTGTAGATTTTGGATTTGGAGTTCAGATACTAGATCTGTAATTTTATTGACGATGATATGTAATTTCTGATTTTAAATACTGTTTAGTCCAGATCTATAATATAAACGAATTTTTTTTTTTAAAAAAAAAGCACTTTAGACGTCCCCACTTTAAAGTGGGGACGTCTAAAGTGGGGACTTCTAAAGTGGGACTTTAGACGTCCCCAATTTAAAGTGGGGACGTCTAAAATCCAGATTTTAGACGTCCTTTTATCTGCGGACGTTATTGCCATTTTTTACTACGTCGCTCACATAGACGTCCCCTTGTTTTCAGACGTTAAAAGGCCTAAAAAAGGGACGTTAAAAATGTTTTTTGTAGTAGTGTAGCAAACACACCACAGTCAATGTAACTTGACACTTTACTTACTAGGGAACCAATTTCTTGGGTCCCCGGCAACGGCACCAATTGAAGGAGCATGCCGGCTTATGTCTTGATAACTTCTTCAAAAAATAACCAAGGACTGCAATATAAGGTGAAATTACAGATCGTCCCTTAAAGAGCCTTTTATTAATTACCTAAAAATTAAGTGTGATGATTGGCATGAAACAAGTTTAAAAGGATTTTGAGCTTTTTATCTACTAACTATGTTGCAATTAAACCAAAATGCTTTTAAAACAAATATTTTTATATTTTTAGAATAAAAGTGGATTGAAATGGAAATTGATTTTGAAATGTAATGAAAACCTCATAGAACAATGAATTTTATCTATCATTGTTTCAAAATATTTTTAGGAGTATGCTAGTTTGACTAAAATGCCCAAAAGACCCTTTAAGTTAGCTTGAGTTAGGTGAATTAATTCCTCCACACCGGATAAAATTAATCCCTCTAATTGAAACCCAATTCAAACATTAGCAATTTGAATCAATGAAATGTAATGACACAAGAAACCAAGAACCCTTACATTACAATCACAAATTATATATTCATAGCAACTCTAAGTATGAGCTTAATCAAGACAATATATAAAAAATTACTACTAATGAAGTTCAAATTGTCAAATAAATAACATTAAAATCCAAATAAATATCTAATTTCAACAAAAAAGCATGGAACCCAAATGCAAAACTTCAATCCAAACTACTAATTAAACGCTAAACCCAAAATTTAACTAATACAAAAATTAAAGATAGAAATTATATGGTAAAACACTTACCTATCAATCTCCAAGCTCAAAAATCAATCCTTTGCTCTAGGAAAAGAGAGCCAACTGCTGCAATTCATTATCACAGCCCCTCCAAACACTCACCAGTGGTGATGAAGGCGTGATAGACAGCGAGATCGAGATGTAGATGGTGAAGGCCGACTCCCTCCTTGATAAACTCTGAAAACTCGCGACCTCCTCACTGAATCTGATCTGAAACTTTAGTTTGGGATGACGAAAGATGGCTGAGTAGGTAATAGTGATGAGGGCGACAGTGGGTGAAGGTGTTTGTGGTGAAAGCGTGAAGGATGATAATCAAAAGGAAGGAAGAAGGCTAGAGGTTCAGGTCCTGTTCTGTCACGGTGCCTCTGTCTCTGCTTTGTTTTTAAGGTCGCTAGAAAAAATGAAAGAAGGTGGTGGTGAGTTTGTGAACGTCGCTGGCGACAATGGGGTTGGAGATGGCGGTTGCCGGCGATGGCAATGGGGATGGAGATGGAAGGAGCAAGCAAGGTGAAGGTCTGGTCTTGGGTTCTCGTGGCTCCCTCCTCTGATTTTAGAAGACTCGCTGGCGTTAATGGAGGAGGAGACGAAGGTGACGATGATGACGATGGAGCTCGCTGGTGAGGAAAAAGGATGGCGGAGGCATCGGATGAAGGTGAAGTTGGAGATTTTTGGGATTCTGAGCGGAGCGGCTGCCTCCCATGATTCCCACTTTCTTTTCAGCGTCAACGGTGAAGGTTTGAAGGTCGCCAGCATTAATAGAGGATGGGATGACGCCGGCGACCTTTGTGGAGTGTGTATAGGTGAAGGAATGTGAAGATGAAGTCGTAGGTGAATCCCCACTGGTTCGCGGTGCTCCTCTGCAATTTCCCAGCTGAAAGTCTGAAACCATCAAACAAGCACTTTTTTAATCGTTTTAAATTTAATCCGTGGTCTACAGTTTTGGCTTGGACCAAACTGTCATTTTTGAAATTCATAGGATAAACTGTTATTTCTGAAATTTGAGCCCCAAACCACCATTTTCAGTTTTAATCCAATTTTTAAAACACCTACGGTTAAAAACACTTAAGCCGACATCAAATATTCTCAAAAATCAAAGATTAAGAACAATTACTATTATTTTGACAATATTACCCTTTTAGATTCTCATTTAATGTATTTACTTTTAATCTCTAATTACCAAAAGAAAGGTATTTGAAGCTTCATAACTATGACAAAATCTCTAAATAAAATATGAAAATATATAATAAAAATAGGAATTTACCACATACATTGTAAAACCACTTCCAGATTGAAGATATTAAGGCCAAGGCTCATTTGGTTGGAAAATAATATAGGGAAAGTGAAGGCAATTACTTGCGTCCATTGAAAATACATTTGTTATCATTAAAAAAAAAAGAAAATTAATAAAAATCATGTTCAGCTAACTTGTTTTAGTTTTCTCAAATTGACATAGGTTTTCACTTAGCTTGAAGGTAGTTAACACAAGTGGGAGATTCTTCTGATGATATTTGATATCATTAATGTGACATCGGCAGAAAGAAATATGTTCCAAAGTTGAATTTAATTTCAAAAACTCATTGTGCCTCTGTTTTGGGCCCAAAAAAAATTATTGATTCACTCTCTTCATGTACTAGGCAAGGTATTAAAACTCAGACCTAACACTGAATCGGATAAAACAGTGGGTCAAGGGTCAATGAGTCAAACCATTTGAGGAATAAAAAGAAATCCATAGAGGTTAATGAGTATTGCTGATGCTTGACACCCCCCCTACAAGTTGTATGACAAATGAGCATCATAGTATCATATTGCAATCCAATGACATCAAAAGCAGTCACCAAAATACACTCACAGTAATAGAGATTCCTTCCACCTACAATTCTTTAATCACTAATCTAATCACCAATTAACAAGTAGCACCATAATCTTTGTTAACATCATTCAAATCTATAGGTATTGCAACATCAAGAGGTGTAGTTGAATGAGGAAAACCAAAAGCATTAGGACCAACACCATCATCAGCATTCAAACATGAAGGTGTAGGAATGGCCGCATATTCATCACTTACATATGAAATATTGAAATGAATTAAATTCTTCATAGTTTTGTGAAGAAAAAAACATAGTTATGTACTATTATATAAGAATATAATCTTAATAAACCTCCATAATTCCTCGTAAGTTCTTCAAGTTCAAAATGTGCCACATTTGGATTATCAAACTTAGGAGTTGGATTATCTTCAACAACCCAGAAGTCCACTTTATCTATGGATTCATAATCAATCGAATCGTAATTTTCCTTCTTCTTTGCCAATGTATCCCTTTAATGACAAAATGAAAGAAGTTCAATATTAGTAAAAAAAACATATTAAATAAGTTCTATAAAAGCAAATTGAGTCATAAGTTGTAAAATTACCTATACTTTAACCTCATATTGTAATTTGTGAAAACCAAGTCATTAAGCCTTTAATGCTCCAATCAGTTTCTTCTTTTTGTGTGGATACATTCAAATAAACTCCAATTTCTTTCACAACCAGAAGAAGAAGAAGTTTGGCTAAGTAGACGAATAGCAATCTGTTGCAACTCCGGAATTGAACCATCATAGTAGATCCACCACTCATCTACATTAAATAAAAGACACTTAGTTAAATATAGTATGAAATATCAAATATGTATTAATATGTCCATTAAAATAAAAAATTATATGTTCTTACAAGGATTTAGTTTTTAGGCAACTTTTTCACATAAAACTTTATTAAAGGATTCTTTACGATCATGGTAGATACTCATTTGTTGCATCATTGTAACATAACGATCAATATTAGCATGTGAGTAGACCTCCAACACATCGATCAAAGATTGCATTAATTTGTTCTTTGTAGCAAGGTCTGCATTGTAGAAGAAGGCATGATTCAAAAGATAAGCCGTTGTATGAAGTTGACTCTTTAAATGTTTATCCCAATGAGCCTGAATAATGCTAGTGTATGGCTTGTACAGCTCCTCCTTATTCTGAAAGATCTCCTTGTTTGCTATTTTAGCCCTTTGCATGCCTTCATAGACATAAGGCATCGAAGGCCTGTCATCAAAATCAACAATCCTCAGTAGTCTAATAATCGGGGAAACAATCTTGACAATTTGAAAATAGTTGTTCCAAAAATGATTATCAAGGACGATTGTACAAAATATTTTCCCAAACTCAGTATTAGCCAATTTGTGTTGCACAAAATGTTGATCAACAACTAGAGCTTGTAAGTTATGTTTATGCAAATATATGCTATGCAAGGTAATAAATGTGGTGGCAAACCTTGTAGCACAAGGACGTACAATTTTCTTCCAACCAGGTCTTTTTCGTAACAATGACAAGAAAACCGTATGATTATATGCAAAGATAGTGATTTTAGAAAATTCTATAATCATGAGCACTAGGGGCCTTAAACCTAGGACCAATGGCAGCAATAGCATCAACAACTTTTGAAACAAATGACAATTCAATGCATTAAACGGAATGTAATTCATATAAGCCCATTCAACAATAACCACCTTAGCAGCATATTGTGCTTCTTGACTTGCCCATGCACTCTTGATGCTTGGTTGAGCACCTGGGTTGTTCTAGGTGCAAAATACTTGTCAACCCTCCCAACTCCAACTGCTTTCCTTTTTGTGCCACTACTCTTATTGGATGTCCTAAGTGGATGTGAAGCAGTTGGCTCCTCAATTTCCATATCATCAATGTCTTATACATTGTCATTAGCAATAGGTTTTTTTTTGCACCCTCTATCAATGATTCTTTCATTTTAGCACATATATCATGAGATACTTTCTTACAAGAAGACACTTGACCACTCACACCAACTAGATGCTGCTTTAACCTATTAATTCCGCTTCCCCTGTAACTTGATGCGCATAAGAGGCAAGTAAAAACATAAACTCTCCCCTATTTTTTGATAAACACATATTGCCAAGCAGGATCAGTTTTTTTGACACTGCCTGTTGACTCTGTGGGATCATAGGCATTCGGGTTAAGGGGGTTACTAGACTCTTTTGTAGGGGTAGTAGTGGTGGGGGGATTATCACTTCCTTCACCACTTCTGACCTTCATGAGCAAATAAGAAAGCACACCGAAAAATAGTCTTTTCAATCAACAAAGGAAAGCAAACAAGAAATACCCAATTTGATCACAAGCAAGCTACAAATTAACATAAAAACAGAGCCTCAGCCACCCACAAGCAAGAAAAAAAATCAAATTGTAATGAGCATAAATCTCAGCCACCCACATGCAAGAAAACAATCGAATTGTAATGAGCATAAAATATAAAACTCAAATAAAGGTGAAGGAAATAAAGAAAGCACACCGAACTCGATCTCCTCCACACAAGTCTGTAACACCGTCGGCTTTGATTCAAAGGTGAAGCCTTTGTCTCTCCCTGTCTCCCACCAGCAGTGGTCACACCCTCAAACCAATGACTAGGACCACACAAGAACTTAAATCAACTGAAACTACCACAAGAATATCAAAGTAGGCATTGCCGAAAGGCAAAGACGAACAGAGTCCAAACCAAACCAACACAATCTGATTACTAAGCAAAAAAATGTAAAATACAAATAGAGTTGAAGGAAAAAAAGAGAGCTAATGATTGAACCATATTTTTATGTAATATTTCATAATCAAATTGGGGTTTTTAATGGATTTTATGGGACATTATTGTATTATTAAGCATTAATTTTGGTTAGAGACAATTGTTTTGAATTAATGGTAATTAGGGGTAAAATAGTCACAATTTATTAATTATTTTTATACAATTGTCCCTTGAACTTTTGATGCTACATTGTGCTTAATTTTGCATCGTAGGTGTTACAGAAGAAATTGAGGATTTTGGAGGTTCAAATTAATTATTTAGAGGGAATTAGGCTAATGTTGAGATTTGAGAGGAGCTGTGGGTGACTTGGGCCAAGAGAAGAGACAAGACCTACATTAATTTTTTGGAACTGGGCTGAAAAATGAGACAATAAAGCAAGCCCAATATATATATAAAAAAGAAAGAAACAGATCCAGTGGTATTTGGGCTGCTGAAAGGAAAAAAAAAAAAAAGAGCCCAAAACGCAAACAGACCCGAGACTGATTGGAGAAACACAGGTAGAGGACCTGATATTGAAGAGATCCGAAACCCACTAGGACCCGGTGGATATGGCTATTCGGACATAGGAAAACCCGAGAATGGGGGGTACAGATCGAAGCTGGGGGCGCCGCTGCAACAGACAGACCTGGGGGGAAGAGACCTGAGAGAAGGGAGGGACGCAAGCTGTGGGACGAGCTGAGAGTTTGAACCACCGCTGGTGACCCCTTTTACCATTATTGACGGTGATAGCGGTGAGGAGATCTGGACGAGAGACGCTGAAAAAAAAAAAAAAGGAACAGAACCAGAACAGCAGAGAGTGTGGAGCCACGGACAGAAGAAAAAGAACCAGAACCAGCACCGTTGGTAACCATTATCAGTGAACTTCTTGGGCCTCTGCACCGTCACCTTCCTTCTCTAACCACAGATTCCGGCAACTCTCTCATTTCTTCATTTCTCCATCGCCTTCTTCTTCACTGCTGAACCACCGTCATCATCATCACATCATTTCTTTCACCTCCATTACAGTCCACCCCTTCTGCACTATACCATCATCATCTTCACACCCCTCCACTGTCAATAACCACCAATGACACCACCATCTCTCTTTTCATCATTTCAGATTCAGCCTTCAATATTTCCCCTGCTTTTCCATGTGACAGTGCCTTGCTATTCAGTTTGAACCGACAAGAACCCATTAGCTCTTCTTTGCTTCTTCAGTCTTCAATTTCCATGGGTTTTTGGTGCTTGGAACACGCTATGGTTGCAGTGGCTATGGGTGGCTGATTTTTCATTGAGTCTTGGTGGTAGATAAGGTGGCTAGAGCTAGCTTTAAGATTCTATAAAGGGAGTTCACTATTTTCCATTAGCTCAATTTTATACATTATGTCTTGTGGATTAATTTTGCATTGATATATGTATATTTTGGAGACTTAGATGAGTGATAATTTGTCTAAGATGGATTATCTTGTATTTAATTTGGTATTGATGCATTTGAATTTTATTGGATTTATTTTCCTATTGGATTAATGAAGTTATACATTCTATGTGATATCTAGATTATGTGATGGATTTAATTTAATTTGAATGTCGCGATTGTGCTTTCAATTAAGAGGAACCAAGTGCATTAATCCATTTTCAATACACATCAAGTGGGTTTTTAACAATTTGCCTAAAAGGTGACTAAGAATGCGATTGTAGGACTAGTCATTTATTAGGTAGATTGGACCTAATACGATTGCTTAGGGTTTTTAATTTGACTTGATGCAAAAATAACTCCCAAATTATTTTAAAGAAGCTAGGAAAGCCACCAAATTTGCCACCAAGGTTCATTTTATCATATTATCTCTCTTTAATCCAAATCATTTCTTTATTATTTTCCAAAATACCAAAAAAAAAAATAGGAATAGCTTTATTTTCATGGATTTTAATTTTTAGAAAAAAAACCAATTTCAAAAACCCTTTTCTAACCATGTTTATAGCACTTAGTTTTTCCTAGGGTAGTCAAAATAAATGGCTCCTTGATAAGAGAACGATTCCGAGTTGTTTGCACTATATTGCATTTAATTCATGGTAAATTGTGATTTGACCCCGAGGCGGCTAAGGTTGTGTCAAATCAGCTAACCGATCAAACCAAGGAAGAACTGGAGAAGTAAGGCAAACTAAACTCGACCTTCACCACTGTAAACACATGCAATGACCATCAAAGACGACCCATAAGCCACGGTCACGCCATCAAACCACATGAGACCTTAATCGGAGTATTTGGGGACTAATTCCGACGGAATGATGGATTATGGCACAGGTTCGAGACACGGACGGCTAGACGAGAGAGGTTCGAGAGTGAGAGAGTTGGGAGAGTGAGCGACTGAGTGCAGAGCAAAAGAGAAGAGGGCAGACTGGCAGAGGCGTGCGTGACTACTAACTGGTTTTTGAATTATCAAAAAAACAAACAAACAAACAAACAAACAAACAAAACGACGTCATTTCAAAAACTAGAGGGTTAAAAAAAATTAATTTAGCCGACTAGCATAGTTCGGAGAGTCGGCCGAGTCACACTACAAAAAAAATAGGAAATTAGAGACAGAAATTAGCAATGGAATTCATATTCCGTCTCTAAACAGTCAATAAATCCGTCACTAATTTTAGAGACGGAATAATTCCGTCGCTAATTTCCGTCTCTAAAATTTTAGAGACGGAATAATTTCATCGCTAATTTCCGTCTCTAAAATTTTAGAGATGGATTAGAGACAAAAATTAGAGATGGAATAATTCCATTGCTAATTTCTGTCTCTAAAATTTTAGAGTCGGAAATTAGTGACAAAATTATTCCGTCTCTAATTTCCGTCTCTGATTCTGTCACTAAATTCCGTCACCACTTCCGTCGCTATTCCGTCATTATTCCGTCACAAATTCCGTCACTAAATTAAGGGGTGATTTAATCTTGTTTTTTGACAAAAATTAGCAACAAAAATTGTTCCGTATCTAAGTTTCGTCACTATTCCATCACTAATTCCGGTGAAAATTTGAAAATTTCAAGTTTTCACCATTTAAAGAATAAATGATAATATAATTATATAACACTTGTTGAGACATCATGGAGATGAATTCTTATGAAACACATTCATATATCATAAAAATGGCATCGTCATGTAACTTCGTATTTGCTAAACAAACAATAAAATAATATATGAACTATTCTCTTTTAGAAATTAACATAATAAATGAAGAAAAAATAATTGTAGTGCTAATTTCTTGAAATTAATTAGACTGCTAATCAATTTATTCATACACTTATTTATTAGTGTTACTAAAATGATTTCTTTAACAAAATAAAAATACAATAGTTGTTTTGGAAGCTATATATAGTTATGAAATCCGTAGATAAAAATTTTAAAAAAATATAAACAAAGAACACTAATATATAAAAGTTAAAATTCATAACAACTCATGATAGAATTTACGAAGTATAGACATCACAACTTATTTCTTTGAATTTTATGCAAAGCATGGGATTTTATTTATAAAATATTGAATTTGTGACAAATTGCAATAATGTATTCTACCATTTCAAATAATACATAAAAACATTTAAATAATTACTACTACATATATTATATGAATGTGTAATTAAATACTCATTTGATTGACAATATAAGTTCAATCTTGCAACTTGGACAATCTATTTCAAAATATAAGTCTAGTCTAAAATTTAGAAACTACAATTTTGTTTCTTATGTTGCTCTTCTATACAATTTATAACTTTATAAATAATTATTTTGTTATCATTGATGTAATAATATTAAGTTTTGAAATTAGTTCAATGTTAAATACTCATTTGATCTGTTAATTGAGACTAATAAGTAGGATCAGAATGGTAGTCGATAGGCCAAAGCAAGTAATAAAGTCAGTATGAATTTTGTTTTTGTATTTTTACCATCTCACCCTTAATTGTACTCTATATTGAGAAACAATTATGTAATTATGAAGTACATATGCCACGCTTGCTAGTCGAAGGAACCTCTAAATACAGGTATTTATGCATCATATAACCTTTAGGAATTTCATTTACTTCATTTTGTGTTTTTCTAAGCATATCAAGATTGTTGAATACTAAATCAAAGGTGGAGCTAGTATGTGCAATTCTTGTGCGAACTTAGTTTGCCATGTCATATGTGGTATAATTATTTAAAATACAACAATTCAACTAATATTAATCCTAGTTGACTGCTCATTTGATTCACATTTTTATTTTTCTTAAAAATTCAAATCCTTTAATTAAGATTTCACAAATAAAGAAAAAATAAATATTGTGAAATCTTTTAATTTGTTTAATATATCAACTAATATTTAAGAGGTGTTAAATCAACTCATAAATTGTTGTATTTTAATTGGTTAGGCTGCAAATAACATGACGAACCAGATTGATACAATAATTTCTAGGGTTGACCTAAACAATCGCACATTCCCTTCATTTACAAGACTGATTAAATTTCCCCTCCAAATTTTTGCAAAATCCTTCCATATTTGAACTTTTTTTTTTTTTTGCAAAATCCCACTTCTCCTTAATTTCTATGGCTCTCTCATTCCATCACAGATCTCTCATCTCTAATTCTTCCTCTTAGTCACTTGTTCAGCCTCACAAAATCACCGACCTCCCCTCTCTTCCTCGGCTGGTTTGTTTAGTTCCATATTAAATACTCATTTGATTTGTTAATTACGACTGATAAGTAGGTATAATCATAGGAGTTATCATAGGTGTGGGAAAATTTTGTTTAATTAGTTTTTATATCTAGATGTGTGGGAAAAACCATACCCCAAAAACATTTGCATATGCATTCCCTCCGCTTATACAGATTAAGACATATTTCCCCTCCAAAAATTCTGTAGTTCCCTCCATTATTTTTAGGGCCTTTTTTCAGCTTACCCCCTTCCCTTCGTGCAAAAATTTTACTTTAACCTTTATTTCACTTGAGAATCCTCTTCCTCCACATATCAAACTTTTCCTTCGCTCGATGGCTCCCCCGACAAACCCCAACATTCATCTTCTCCAACCTTTGAATCTTGACTTCTCCATGACCTAAGCTACCTCGACGTCTCCTCCCAAAACCCCAAGCTCCACTTTCTCTAAGATCGATCTGCTGCTCACAAAAAGCCAAGCTTCCCCTACTTCGACTTCCATCTGCTTCTCGGACTTTAATCTGCTGCTCCTGAGCTTACCTACCAGAGGCGTCCACTATTATTGGCAAAAATTTGATAATGCTGTCATACAACCTATTTTCAGTGGGCATCTAGTTTATAGAGCTTTTCCTACTCTTTTCCACAGGGGAGACATATGATTTAATTTATAGAGTCTTTCCTACTCTGTTCCAATATTAAAGGTCACAGAATCTTCTTTCTATGCTTGGGATGGTGTTGCCTCGTAGGTATGCGCATATAAGCTTCATTCCTTCTTAAATTTGCTGTTAGTTTATTGTTGTTGGGGTTGAGTTGTGGGTGTGTCTAGAGCATAATCCATCTTGTTCCCTCCATTCTTCTTTCTTCCTTAGGTTATCCATTATATTGTTAGGTGCGTGGGTGGGATTGGATTTTGTTTTGCTATCCCCTTGCTATTGAATGTCCAAGGCAAGGGAAGTTTGGCGTGTTGGTCTAACTAACGCATTGGAGAAAAGTAAGCTATTATCAGATATTGTCATAATATTTTTGGGTTTTGTTTGGATGGAGAATCAAGATTTATAAATCTGATTTCTCTTCAATTTCTAATTTGAATCAAGTTGGAAATTGAGGAATAACAATTTAGTACATGGAAATTGTTGATTGATTAAGAAGTATAGTAAAGCTTTGCTGATACATAAAGTGGTTTGGATAGTGCTTTCATAAACTATGAATGTTGTTATGTGGACTTGAAACCTTAATGCCTACTATGTGTTTGTCAAACTGCTTGAAAAAAAGAAGAAGCCATCTTATCCAAAGGAGTAACTAAAGCTGATAATATCCTTGTCTTTTCGTTAGTATGTTATAATGAAATAGGAATTGGTGATGTATATTGTTCAATTGGTCAATTGGCTGTTCAAAGACTTGATGGGGTTGATTCACATTTGTGTGTATTTGGAGGGAGTGCATATATATATATGGTATTTTCTATAAGAACATGATTAAGTATTTCATTAGGTTTGTAATGCTCATGAATCAAGTAACATAAGCATGTCACCACTTGTTCAATGATGTTGTTTGTCCTTGTGTTGCGGTGTGCATGTGTCCTAGATTTATTGTATGGTTATGGATTGTCCAAATATCATTATTTTACTCTTGTATTATATGATCTCTAATAAAGGAACCATGAGAGGGAGAACTGCCAGTAGAATGAGCAAAGCATCAATGTGGAGGTTATGGGCACACAAGGGCGCTAGATAAAGGTACTGGTTAATCTTAGGAGGTTATAGGTTGCATGTCAGATATTATTGTTGTTATTCCATTTTCTTGTTCATCCCAATGTATCACTGACTTTTGATCTGTTCTTGTCCTTAATTTGTTAGAGCTGGGTATTTTAATGTCATTTGAGACCATACTATAATGATATATTGTGGTTATTTTCATGTTAATAGCTTCTCATGTTAAGTGATGTGCCTCAGACTTTTGAGACCATACAATAATGATATACTATAAATTTTCGATAAATTTTCCTTTAGTTATACCCCACGACTTTCCTTTTTCTTTTTTTGATAAAGCTTCTAACTTTTATCAAATTTGTGCAATTTTTTTTTTTTTGCATTGTTCGAGATAGTACAGGAAATTCTAGAGAAGATTTGTTGACGGATCTTGAAGATGCACTATTGAAGCAACAACGACCAAGTTGTGTGTCAAGTTACCAATTGAAGGAAGAAAGGGAAAGCCATTATAAAAGTCAGATTCAGCATCGGTTAAATGAACTAGAAGGTGAATAATTACAGAAAAAAAAAGCACTATCTTCTCTCTTGCAACTTTTGCACCTGTTTAACCATGCAAACATGGTAGAGGGTGTGTTTTATTTCTTAGCAATGTTTTCAGTATGTGAATTCATTCAAGCAATACTATTATGACTCCTTTCAATTTTTCATAGTATTGATAGATAAATCAATATGTTTTCTCTAATTCTCTAATTTTTCAATATGTGAATTCATTCAATCTGGTTGTTGCCACTGAATTCTTTCTCTAATTCTCTAAAACTTTGCTGCATCTTTGAAATTTTGCTGAGAAAAGTTCATTGTATTGAATCTATTACTACAATCTGATGTGGGTTAATTCATATATGAATTTTTTTTATCCAATAGTGAATTTGTCTTGCTAAGAATTTGATCGCATTATTGTTGAATTTGAACCACTTTGCTATCATTGATTAGGACTTAATCATCAAGCTGTCAAAATTTAGTTAAAGATCAATTGAATATCCATATTATTGGGCTTTAACTAATTTTTCTGTAGCAGCTTGTTAAGCCTTTTAAGGGTGAGTTCATGGTACATTTTCGCTGTTCTGCTTGCTGCTTTGTGTTGCACTTGTGAATTGCAGATATAGAGGGCATTAAGGCTGTCCTTTGGCTTAACGAAATTAAATCTATGGGAAGCTTTATTCACTGAAATTCTTGTTGATATTTGCATCAAGTTCTCTGCTGGATTTTCTTGGTACTTGACTTTGCATACTGCAAACATCCAATTGCTAACTCTTTGGGTGTTCTAGCACAATCTTTTTATGAATTTTTGCAAACCATAGCCAATTTGCTTGCTGTTGCTTTCATTGCTAAAGATTGTGTTGTTGTGGTGTAAGGAAATTGAACTTTGATCTATTTCATGCATCAGTTAGAGCCACATAACTCATTGCTGATTGGAATTATACTCTTCAAATCTGGTATGTTATATGTTGCATATGTTCTTGAGAAGATTTAATTTTTCACAACTGAACTATTCACTGACTCTTGGGCTAAATTGATTTGTGGCTGGAATTTGTAACTATCCATATTTGAGCCCAGAAAATTCTTTGATCTGATTGGTCTATACGTTTCTATTTTGTGTCTCTAGAACTGTATAAAAGTGTTTTTCCTTTGATCTGATTGGTCTGTACGTTTCTAACTAGGTTGGAAGCACTTGAGCAAAAACTCTCTGGGGCTGTCAACAATTCAAACCCTGAAGCTTATACCACTGATGATACCATAAGATAGGGTGGTTACTATGTTATTTGACTACATTAAATATTTGTGTGGTTTGTTTGATATATTATATACATTTTCACTTTAGTACTTTTGTTCCTTTGTAGTTGTTAACTTACTATCATTTTAGAACTTGGTTTGAATTTGATTTTATTTGCAATCAATTTAATTTCACTTTCAGTTCTTTAACCATTATAGGTTATTAAGGTTGACTTATGGTTAAATTTGAAATAACAAAAAAATTAATTGGATAGAGAAAATTAAAAAAGCTTAGAGACAAATTTATGGCGAAAATTCTGTCACAAAATTAAACTATTCTTTAAAAAAATATTTCATTTTACAACGGATTAGCAACGGAAATTCCGTCACTAATCTATCTAAGAAATTGATAACAGAATTAATTTTTTTAAAATTTTGTGATGGATTAGGGACGGAAATTTCGTCGCTAATCTTGGACAAATTAGAGATGAAAATTCTGTTACTAATCCGTCTCAGAAATTAATAACAAAATTAATTTTTTTTACTTTACTATGAATTAGAGACGGAAATTCCGTCGCTAATTAGTCTCAAAAATTAGTGACGGAATTTCCGTCATTAATCCGTCTCAAAAATTAGCGACGGAATATGTCATTAGGAACGGAATTTCTGTCGCAGATTAGAGACGGAATTTCTGTCGCTAATTTGTCTCTAAATTTGCGATGGAATTGAAAATTCCGTCGCTAACAGAATTAGTAACGCCCTTTTTAGAGACGGACTATTTTCCGTCGCTAATCCGTCGCTAATATTTTTAGTGACGGAAATTCCGTCTCTAATACCTTGTTTTTTTGTAGTGTCATGACCAATTTGTTCCGGTTCTAACCGCGTTGGAACAGTAATGAGCAGCTGATTGAATCGGACAGGCCAACTGGCCGGTTCACCGGGTTCCGGTCCGAACCGGCCAATTTGGTCCGGGTTCATGAACCATGGTACTAGACACCATACAGGTCGATTTGGGTTTGTGGGTTTCTATCTCTATGTTTTTTCTTGGTTTAAATTTTATACTTAATTTTTAACATCTTGATATTTAGAACAAATCTAAATCAAGCAAAGGTGCACTTTTAGTCTTGTAACTTTACACAATGTGTCAGTTTTGGTCCGTTATTTCTATAGAATATTTTTTCAGCTCTCTATCACTAGCAACGTTAGTCTTAAATGATCGTCCTTGTTTTGTGCCAATCCCTGTTATTTTTCATTTTCACGCAATCACTATTTTATAAGCTTTGATCTTATAATTAATTTTGCCAAAAATTTCATTTTGATCCCTTAGTTTTATAGTATCTTTTTAGTTCTCTAACCCTGACACCAATTTGGAGTGGTTATCCCAAAAATATTTTTGGCATTCACACATACTCGAACTTGAGGCCTTATACTTAAGTGATCAAAACCCCTTTCATTCGGACCAACAATGTTTTAGAGAAACGATTGAATTTTAGGTTGCAGAAACAACGTAGTAGCCAAATTCATTAAATATTACATATTTCTTTTTCAACATGAATATTAATAAAGCCATTATATAATATTGCTACGTACATGCAATTTTATTGGACAAGAAATTAAAGTGATTCTAATAACGCACAAGAGGAAAAAATCTATACAATGTATCCAATAACAACTTGAATATTACTTTTTACAAACTATTAACGAATCGGCATTGTGGAAATGATCTGCCATCACTATACACACACACACACACACTTATACAGGCAATGTTCTATTATCTGCAGAACATTCTTTGTCAACATTTGATCTTTTCGCAGAACCTTCCTCTAATGAACTAATTCTTGTAGAACTCCGACTCAAAAGTTGTTGGCTATAAGTCTTTGCGATCATAACAGGTTTTTGCCAAATATGATTTTCAGAGATTAGCAAAGCTAACAGTGAAAGAGTTCCAATAACCATGAACAAACCTGCAAAGCTGTAAGCAGTAAGACTAGGATTTGCATCTATTGATGATGAATTAGATAGGTCTTGGTTTTCACCGTATTCGTCGTTGCCTCCAAAATATCTCTCCTCAATTTTGTCCATTTCATTACTCTCGCTGATATTTAATATGGCTTGAGAAAAGTATGAGGTTAAGTTGGAGCCCTTACGAAATGCCTGAAAAATCATTCAAATGATTCAGCACACGTCACAAATGGCAACCTTAAATATACATGAGACAACAAGAGAAGCAAACAAATTATATCTACTGTTGTTAACAACAAAACTAGCTATATTGTGGTTATAACAAATAAATTAAAGGCAAAGTGAAGCTTTGGCCTTATAACTAATTTCGGGCAAAATTTCATTTTGATCCCTTAGTTTTATAGTCCATTTTTAGTTCTCTAACCCTAACACCAATTTAGGGTAGTTATCCCAAAGATATTTTTGGCATTCGCACATACTCAAACATGAAGCCTTATGCTTAAGCAATCAAAGCCCCTTCCATTAGGTCTAACAATGTTAACAAAATATATAATGCTGATATGTTAAGTACAATTTTTAAAAATAACTGTGATTGGCACAAAAAAAAGGACTATCATTTAAGACTAACGTTAGAAATAGAGAGCTAAAAATATACTTTATAAAATTAAAAGAGCAAGCTAACACATTGTGTAAAGTTAGAGCGTTAAAAGTGCACCTTTGCTTGATTTAGATTTGCTCTAAATATTAAGATGTTAAAAATTAATTATAGAATTTAAACCCAGCAAAAAATAGAGATGCGAACTCACAAAACCAAATCCACCAGCATGGTGCCTAGTTCCAACCACAGCATAATTATTGGCCCCATAATGGTTGAGGAAGACTTTAAAGTAGGGAGCTTCATCAAAAATAGCATCAACACCACCTTTATGGCTTCCTTTGTCTAAAGCCTCCTTATATTCTTCAATGGAAGAGTAGTTCTTCACCCTTGACCTATTGATTGGCAATAAGTCTCCCACAAATGAGCCACTTTTGTATCCAACGTTAATGTTGGGATCTTCTATAATATCGCTCTCACTAAGGTATTGAGGTTGTAACTGATGTACTGTTAATATCGACGATAAGCATGCTGTGTAGCTTTGCATGAGCACAAATACCAGTATCAACCACATCACCAGCACAAACCGAGAGCAATTTTTGGCCAATGATTCTCCTGCAAGTAATAAACAAATGAAAATTTGAAAATATAACATAAAAATATAAGTAATAAATAATGTTTTAGATTTTTCCAATTTTTTTTTGAAATTATATAGATTTCTCTTTTCATTTTATAATTAATTATATTTTCTCATACATTATTCTCCTTCGGGTCCTTATTATAAACACCTAGAATGTTTTTCATAATATAATTTTTGTTGTCCAAAGCATTAATTTTTTCCACCTAGTATCAATAATTAATTTTGAAAATTCCAAACTAAACCAAAATCCTCAAACTAATAATTTTTATTGAGGGTAATTTTAAGCGCACAACAAAAAAAACACACATATATAGAGAGGGAGAAAGAACAAGGTTTAATACTTACTTTCAGGAAAAACTGCTTGCACGACAGGAAACCAGAGGATAGAAACCCCACGGAATTGTTTCCTACATGGTGAATTTTCAGGAGTTGAATCTCTTTGGACATTACGTTCCATGAATAGTATGATAGCTCCTATAAATATGGAGTTGATAGCAATAGACAACCAAAGACTCCAACTAAACGGCCGCACAAAAATCCACATGTTCAACCGAGGATCATGTCGAATCTTTACAAGCATCTTCACATTAGAATGTGTATATGGTACCGTAAAATCTGCATCGTTCAATCGATTTGCCAAAATCGTCACGTCTCCCACCACAGCATCATACTATATTCAATTGTGGAGAAAAAGAAAAGAGAGCCAAATGTTGAAGTCAATGGCTGTGAGTTGTATATTGATGGTTATAACACCAACAATAGCATGAAGGATAAATTCAGAACAACAGCACCTAACCTTTTTTTCATAAATTTGCTGGACAAGTGCGTTGTAATCCCCAGCACTGTTTCCATCGCCGTTTACGAAAGCTCTGAACTCGAAGGAAATATTGTAATATTCACGCTCTAGGTAGGCTATTGTAGCGTCAAAAACGTCAATAGAATAGCCCCTAACCTGGACGACCTGATGATTGTTATTAGTAGAGTTGAGTCGTCTAATATCAACAAACTGGGCATAGCCTGAATTATAAGGAAGTCCAATTATCAATTTCTTCCCTCCCAGGAGTGACGTCCCTGCATCATCTCCTGCACTAGTCGGAGCTATTAACAACACAACACAATAAATCATAATGATGAAGCCATAGAAATAGTAATTTGGGTTCGCCATCTCATAAAAGTGCTATATATGAGGTACGTAGGAAAATGAAGAAATTAATATAAGAAGATTTTTTAGTTCTTAGTTGCTGCGACCTTTATTTATATATAAGTTTTGCCCCCTAATTTCAGGGATTAATCGCTAGATAGACTAGGCGTGGAAAAAAGCCTAAGCTTGCTTTCATTGGTTCAAAAGCGTAAAATGTTACAGTCCAGCTGTCTCGTTCGCTAAATAACAAAACAGGGTCCATTGAAGGGTGAAAACTAGAAATTTCGAGAAAGTCTAGATAGGTATTTTTCGTCTTTGAATATTTTTCGCAATCGTATACATAAAAAGTTGAAGATGAATTATGCATACCATAAGTGCTTGTTTTGGCCACCATTCAAAAAAATATATATATCAGACATTTCGTATCGTGCGAAATCACTTGAATCAAACATTCCAAGAGATTTCTCAGCAACTTCGTTGTAGCCTTTAACGGAAAGGCTCTCTTGGAGGCAGTCAACCTGAAGACTTGAATGCTGTAGTTAGGGTAATCATTGAACAGTCGTGGTATCTGAATCCTTCCTAATTGAGTACCTTTGACCAGTTCAACAAATTGGAAAGGACTGAATCCCTAAAGTCCGACGACATCAGAAACAAAACGTTCTATTTCGGGCAGTTTCCTTCAGTTTGATTCGGAGTGAAATAATGTGTGCATAGTACTCGCTCGGTTACTTTTTAGAAGATAGAATTTGTTGAATGGGCATGATCCTTTTGATAAAATAGGTTTTGGTGATGTCTAAATATTTAATGTATTTTTTTTATTTCTATCTTCAATTAATTATATATCTTTCCTATCATTTATTCCTACTTCATGTGTGTTTGGAACAATGGTTGGAAAAATGACTTTTTTTTAATTTAGTTTTTTGTAATATTATTTTTGGTAAAAATCAAATTGTGTAATATGATTTATGTTTGGATTGACGATTGTATAAATGACTTTTGCAAAAGTAAAAGTTTTTTGGATTGGCTTAAGCATAAGTAACTTTTATGATAATAGTACAAGAGAATGGGTGAAAAAATATTTTAAAAATCAAGTAAATATGATGAATTACTTTAAAATATTAGGTGCTACTGGATAAATATTTTAAAGTGGGTGGAAATCAATAAATCAGTATTCTAAGTTTTGGGTGCTCTTTACTACTAAAAAAATTCATTAAAGATAAAATTGTAGTCAGTCTTCTAAAACTAGGTACAACTGAAAAAATATTTTAAAGAGTTAAAAACACCAAAAAATATTTTAAAGTAATTTTTGGAGATGAAAAAGTACATTAAGGGTAAAATTGCAATTAGTCTGATAACACACTGGATACAGTTGGAAAAATATTTTAAGGTTAAAAGCACTAAAAAAATATTTAAATTAATTTTTATAGCTGAAAAGGTACATTAAGGGTAAAATTACAATCAGTCTGATAACACATTGGGTACAACTAAAAAGATATTTTGATTATTCACCCTCATGACAAACACTAAATCTAGATAAGCTCGCCTTTTGAGCTTATGAGCAAAAGCTATTTTTCTGTGATAAACCCAATTGAAAGAAATTGCTCCCAAACACTCTTTTGTTTTTCTCAATTCCCAATTAGACTTTGCTCACCCAATTGAGCGTTTTGGGGCCTAAACGCCCTCTCCAACCACTCACTCATTCTCTCTCATTTCTTTCTTCACTCATTCCTTCTTTCTCACCCACGTTTTCTAAAAATAATGGTGTTTTTGGAAAACAATTTGCATTTTCTTACATATTTATTAACTTTGATCAATTTTAATTAGCTTTTTTATATACGTAATTCGGTTATTTGTATCTTATAAAAGGAACAAAGGAAGTACCATTTATAAACCTTTTTCTTCGCCAACAACAAAACTAATAGTATTAAGTTCAAATAAGTTATAATGTCATATAAGTTACAGCAAACCAACATAGTGAATGAGAAAATAAACAAGTTACAACTAACGAACACACTAACTGAGAAGGTAAACCCCTAAACCTAGCTAACAAACTATAGAAGCTAATAAATAAGAACTCATCAATACAGTCAGAACACAATAATTAAGATGAGACATCATCCCCTCCAATCATAAAAGTAGGCCTGTAACTGGGAAGAAAGTCAATATGCCTAATCACAATGGCAAGACTTTTCTAATGAAGCTTTGGTAATCCTTCTGGCTATCAAATCTGCTTCCTTGGAAACGCACCTGCAAGAGAGGTTCCTAACCAAATTCCCTAACACAAAAGTTTACTCAAGAAGAATAACATTCAACCTATTATAAGAGAATGCACAATCAAATAAACAATAGGAAACATAAACCCAACTACAGTCTGAAGATGAGCAGAAATGCCATATACACTAAATAGGCCCATGTTTCACTAGTACAGAAAAGGATTTTTAGACTGGAACATTTAGACCGGTTATATCGGATAAGGTCTTAAAAATATGATCTGTGGCATTTTTGTGATTATGATGAAATATTAAGACCGGTTATAATAAAAACCAGTCTTAAAATATATACAATTAAAAAAATAAATACATGTAATATATTTCTAAACCAGTTCTAAATATAATCGGTCTAGAAAATATTATCTAAATTAAAGACAATTAAAAAAATAAAATGGTTATTATTTTTAAGACTTGTTGTATATGAAAACCGGTTTTAAATATTAAAACTTTAATATCGGTTATTATTTAATAACCGGTCTTAAAAATTTTCTATTTTTAAGACCCGTTATTTATTAATAACCGGTCTTAAATATTAATTTTAAGACCTGTTTCTAATTAAAACTGGTCTTAAATATTACTTTTAAGACCGGTTGTTAATTAACAACCGGTCTTAAAACTGACCTGGATTTCAAAACGCGCCTAATTTTAATTCTGAAATTTGAGACTCAAGTACATCAACAAAACCCCTCCATTGGTTCGCGGCAGCTTCTCCTTTTCCCTTCTCTCCTCCGTCCTTAACCTCGCCCCCGTCAACAGAGATTTATGGTTGAATACATTGCCGTAAGGCTATCGTCGTTTGTTCCCTTCGATTGGTTCCGTTCTCAACCTTGTTTTTATTGTCAAGTTTGTGTTTCAGTGGCCAGGTGTTCAATTAAATTAATGGTTTCATTTTTGGGTATTTCATTAAAATTGTGAGATGACTTGGCCTCCATTTTCTTTGTTCTATTATTGCAGCAAGTCGTCAACCCACTTTTCAGAAGCATCCATTACCTCCTAAGAGAGACCTTACTTGAATCGTAAAGTGACCAAAGACTGTTCAAATCCAGAGAAAGAAAAGGATCCTCAAGCAAAGGTTAAAGGTATCGTTAATTATTCTGAAGAGTTTTACATAATGCATGTATGTATGAGGTTAATGTCCTTATGCTTCTGTGGACCTGGGTTTGTTTTGGTTGTGTATGAGAAGGGTTCAATTTTGGTTCTGTATTTTTGCATGTTCAATATAGTAAAACTCTGGATAAGGTAGTGCTGATATTGCTTGATATGAACTTTGGTGTTGCTTCTGAGTCTGCCTCCTAATGCATTTATGTTTGTTCAACTTGTTCAAACATGCCTCCTATTTTTGCTTTTGAGTCTGTCTCCTAATCCATTTATGTTCAACTTTGTTCAACTTGTGCTGACATTGCCTCCAATTTTTACATGTATGTTCAACTTGTGCATTACAATTAATTATTTGTTCATGTTTGCATAATTTGGGAATTGCTTTTGAACAATGCCTTTGTAGATAGTGTCGTGTAGCAAAATTTACTTAAACCATCACTAGCTATCCTTAAATAATGTCCTTAAAGTGTTTTTAGACAATGAGTTATCCTAGTGAGGGTATTCCCAATCCAACTAATCCAAATCAAAGCGAGCCTAGCAATGCTCCTAGCCAGGAACACAGTGATCCACATAACCGGCCTAGACGAAGGGGTAGGAGAGCCACCCGAGTGAGAGACATTCCTCTCAATCGGAATATCAGGGAAAAGATTCTGATTGAGTTTGATAGATATTGGAAATCAATCGGGCCTAATGCAAGCCAGTATAGGAGTTTTGTTGACCTCCTAGCACGCAACAAGCCTAGCATCTTGATAGAGCAATAGAGAAAAATGGATAAAAGTGTGAAGCAACATATTTGGGAAACTATCAAAATCACCTATGACATTCCTGAGAGTGAAGTCTTGTATGACAAGACAATGACATATTGTGATGAACGCTGGAGGAAGTTTAAGATAAGTCTAGCCAACAATTACGTGCATATCGAGGTGGAAGAAGGTCAGCCTCATCCTAATCTGTGCGATCAATATTCTTTATGGACGAACAGACTTGGCAAGAATTTAGATGACTTCGGACTACTCCAGAAGCATTGGTAAGTTGACTTATTTTGCATTTCATTTGCTTATGAATTATGAATTGTCTTTATTGATTTACAATGACTTAATTTTGATTTCTTATTCACAGGAAAATAGGAAAAAGGCCCAAGAGAGTGGTAGAAAGAATGATTGCCCCCATACAATGTCTCGTAGGGGTTATGCGAAGGCTGAAAAAGACTTGTTGGCGGCCAAACAGAAGAGATTGGAAGAAGCAGCTCAATCCAATCTTTTTGTTATTCTTTCTCTACCATCTACAATACGTCACGAAGAGAAGTGATTGTTCTCTCACCAAAAGTGGAGCGGGTCTTATACGAGTGAACAATCTCGTATAGTCGGTGAAAAAATTGTAAGTATTGTTGTTGACTTGTTATTAACTATTTAGTAAATAAATTTCATTACTAACATTTGTCATCTGTCTTATAGGAGGAGCTTCCAAAAAAAATAAGCCGAGGGATCGTTTAGGTCGGATGGGAGGAATGACATCCTAACCATAGCTACAGGAAAACCTGAGCATCCCAACCGTGTCAAGGGGGTTGGAGGAGGGGTAAACATAAGGGATTACTTTGGAGCACCCCCACGTCGTTCCTCAAGAGTATGGTGACTATGGAGGAGATGGAGCGTATATTGGCCACTGTGAGGGCGGAAGCTAAGGCCAAGACAGAAGCATCATTTGATGCACGATTTGAAGAAAGGTTTAGCAAGATGAAGGAGGAATGGATGATCATGATGAGCACAAGACAAGCAGATACCAATACTCCCTAAGCTCATTACCTAAACCCTAAACAGCGCACTAAAGGGGGTTGCATTGGTTAGTCATCAGAGGGTCCTGGAAAAGAAATTGGTGAGCCTTGTGACTTGTTTGTAGAGGATCCTCTGAGATGATTGATTGCACGGGGGAGCGTGCACAACTTGGGATCAATTATCCACCACCAAGAAATAAAGGATGATCAAGTCAGAGTGGCAGTTGAAAAGGTGATTGTTGTAGATGCACCTCTCCCTATCCCTGTTGATGACTTCAAGGTTGTGGGCGATGTCATCAACTCTTTCATCTTGTGGCCAAAGAACCTTGTTTATGATAGAGCTAAGGAATCCCCACCACCTCTATCTCCACCTCCACCTCTACCTCCACCTTCCTCTACTCAAGATGCTTCACGGCCTCCATTAAATGTCATGCAGCAAGTGATTCTGATGGCATATGATACATCCTTTGCAACGAGAGATTGGTCGACTGAGTCAGCTGTTGGCAAGTCAGGGGCGCAATGCTAGCTTGAGGGGGATGATTTAATGTCCTTAGTAGCTCCTCTACAACAGCTTACGATTTTGATTGTCCAACTATTTTTTATGTAAGTATCTTCTCAAATAAATTGGAAGTTAATATTTTACAAATTACGCCGTTAAAATTTGATTTAATGTCCCTGCTTGAATTATTGTAGGTGCATGCATCGTAGGTTGGTTGACTCTGGCAAAACCAATAAATTTAGACTCCTATGCCCAGTTCAACTCTACGACAAAGGGACCATTGCTTCTATCAGACACACATATTTATCGCACAGGCTTAATGAAACCTCAATTGAGTGTTTCTTGGCTCCATATTTGCATAGGTAAGAAACAAATTTATATTTCATAATATACATAATGATTTATATTTGCTTAAAAGTTTTCCCTTTTTTCAGTGATCATTGGCAATTGGCTATTTTGTGCAAGAAGAGTTATTCTGTCATCCTCTTATGCTCCCTCCACCTCAGTAAGCCAACTAGTGAATTAAAGAAGAGCTTGAACGTGTAAGTTTTTTTGCATTATTAATTACCTTTCGTATGCAAAATTTATGGAATTTGTATAAAATAAGTAACCTTTGTGATTTTTATGATATAGGACTATGCGGACATTCCAACACGCTGCTTGTGGTAGGCCTATGCGTGAGGTAAAAAACGCTACATGGATCTTGCCAAAGGTTAGTTACATATTGGTTTGTTTTAAGAATGTATTCAATAATAAGTCATGTTTTAATTTTATACTTGTTTTAATGATATCATATTATTTTTTTAGTCTCGTAGGCAACCACCGGGGTCCAACTTGTGTGGGTTGTATATTCTGAGGCACATGTATAATATTATTACCCTATGCGCAATAGAACTTACTGAAGAGGTAAATATATATATATTTCAAAATTTTGTATTACTTTTATTTTTTTAAGTGAAGTTAATGTTTTGCTTGGCTTTGATGTTTCAGATGTTTTAACTTGTTGACCCCTTTCCAGAAGAAGATATTGAGCACATTCACAATTGTTGTGCTAAATTCATTTATGAACTTTTACAACAGTGAGTTCTTGTAAAACTGAGGAATTTTTTTTGTATATATTGATGAATTGACATGTTGGTTGGTTGTAAATATTGTTGATTGCATGATTTGACATGTTTGTTGGTTTTAATATGGTTTTTGTATATTTTGATTAATTGACTTGTTGGTTGCATGATATGACATAGTTGAATTCATTTATACATATATATATATATATATGATGGTTTTAAACAAAACATTATACATGAGGATATATGACATGTTACAAGTTCCCAATTCAATGAGAAGGTTAAAGCAAAAGGAAATGGTAAGTGGAAGGTTAAAGCAAAAGGACATGGTAAGTGGAAGCAAACTGAACACCATATGACACTTAATAAGTATGACATTGGAGGTGGCAATTCTAGGATGTGTTCTGGTAACTAACCTAATCACACACAATTAAAAAAAATATAACACTTTTAAGACCAGTAATAAAAGTAACCGGTCTTAAAAGTTATTTTAAGACCAGTTACGCATATAACCAGTCTTAAAATTAAACTTTTAAGACCGGTTTCATATATAACCGGTTTTAAAAATATTATGTAAATTGCCTTACAAAAGAGGTATTTTAAAATTGTTACTTTTAGACCGGTTATTAATACAACCGATCTTAAAAGTGGGACTTTTAAGACCGGTTCACTTTTAAGACTGGTTATCAAACCGATCTTAAAAGTGACATACTTTTAAGACCAGTTGTATCAAGACCGGATCCAAAACTAGTCTAAAAAGTCAATTTTAACCTGTCTAAAAAGCCATTTTTCCACTAGTGTTTAGTCCTATAATGAATAGTGTTGATTAATATACTGAATAGGCACATGATGAACCAATGATGAACAGCGCATACAATTCTACTCAAACAGATCAGGCCCAGAAAACTGACATTTATTTGCCTATTTATTGGACATTCCTTAGCCAGAATACCCGCAAAAAACATTACCTCTCTACCACATACAGCTACCTTCAATCAAACATTGCTAAATTCTAAATGTGTCATAAGGACTCTGTTTCTGGGGCTTAGGATAATCAATCCATCCCTTTCCCACCGATAAACCTTCCACACCAATTCTGGTAAGGTACAAACAATTTGGGTAAGGTATTTTGACTTATAATACACACAGACCAGTGAAGAAATGTAATAAACTACCTAATCATATGAGACAGACCAAGCCACACCAGGTATCAATTCTTCTAAATAATCATCCAAAATAAACAAAGAAAAACCAACACCTAAAGAGACTCTCCTACCAATAGCAAATATCAACCTCAATAAGACATCAGTGGGAACGTATCTAATTTTTTGCAAGCCACTCACCTCAGGAGCTAAAGGTCGTAAAAGTAATACCTTTAACCATCTTTGTTCCGATGCCTTTGATTTCCACAAAGTGACTGAAAAACCCCAATTTCCACTTATCCATTGGTCCTTCATCGCCTTACCTTCACCTGAGAGTCCATTGGCAAAGAGGTCCTTTGACGCCATAGCACAAACTTGTGTGACCTTTGAGCTCCGATGTCTTGAGCACCACATCTCTGCCACAGATCTGCCCCCAATTATCTGACAACACTCTCATCCCTCAAATCCTCAATCAATAGCTTAGAAGAAAGAGGGAGCCATCGCATCTATTCACCCACCCACCTTAGAGGCCAAAGAGGCACCCATAAGAGGTCGTCATTGGATGGTGTCAAGGGCGACTGAGATTTGAACTCTTCCTCATATCCATTGATCCAACCCTCCTGCTCGTCGCTGTCACAAGACTCACTCCTAATCAGCATATCCTCTGGCCGCAACAGAGGAAGCCTGTCGATAAACTCCACCAAAAGGGGAGAGACAAACCTACCAAGAAGAAAGAGCAGCCGCCACTCAACCAACGATGGGCTCCATCTTACCAGCATGCTCATCTTATTGAAGATAAAGAAACCCTAGTAGAGGGAAACTTCTCGCACAAAGGTGAAACTCACCATTTATAAACCACTTTCAACATATTTTATTATAATACAAAATCTCATAACTAGCTTAAAATTAATAATTTTTTAATTTTATTCCTATTTAATAAACAATCTTCCTTAAGAGTACAAAGTATAGGTACATAACAATAAATGAAGGGTAAAATTATATTATATATTTATATTCATATGCAAAATTTAATGGTATGACTGTTAAATACGATACAAAAGAATTTTTTTTTCTGTCTTATAAATAATAAAACTAGTGATATATGATCTGGAAAAAGAAAGACTAGTGATGGTATATATCTACTTGAAGGTAGCTAAAGTGCCGTCACATTATCGTCCTTTTTAATGCCGCTGAATTTAATCATTAGAGTAGTTTCTTGTGTTGGGGCAATGAATTAATGGCTTGTTGGATCATTAAATCGCTATTTAGACAGGAATGTTTTATGCTTTTGATCATTAATTAGTATGACTTTTGGTATAGCATTTTTGCTAGCTGGAGAATAAATTCCTGGTGATCAAATCGGTTTGGCTATAGCCTATGGGTAGATAGGTTAATATGTCCTCCTATCCTTTTTATAAGTAAATTTCTCTCTTTTAGGATTAGTCCTTTTTATAAACAATTTTTTTTATTTCTCAAAATTTAAACTACTTTTTAATTTTTTTATACCCCTATTAAATACACATCTTTATATTAATTATCCCCCACTCATTACTAATTCTCTTACATTTACTCATTTATTACATATTCTCTCATATTTATTACTCATTATCTCTCCTATGCTCTTTTCATAAATAGGAACATATTTGAAAACAAAAATATGCTTGTCATTTTTTATACATTTATTGTTTTTAAATAGTCTTAATTATCAGTTCGTTTTGCGCGATAAAGATAAAAGTTATTTATAAAAAGTATCGGAGAAGTAACTAATTAGAATAGGATTATATTTATATTTTTCAAAATAGCTGGGGTGTAACTTAATTTATCATTCCTTTTTGTTGAGTCTTGTTGGATTTTACTCTTTCTATGTTTTTGTTAATTACTCACTCCCTCCGGTCTTTTTAATAAGTAACTTTCTTTTTTTTGGGTTTGTCTTTTTTATTAACAACTTTCTCATTGTATCTCAAAATTTAAATTTCTTTTTCCTTTTCTACCCCTATTAAATACACATATTTATATTAAAAGTAAAATAGTTTAACCTCCCTTGTGTTTTGTCTTAATTACACGAACCTCCCTTTTATTTTGAAAACATATACTTAAGTCCAAACCATTAACTCCATTAAAGATTTTTATTTTTTAATTAAATTTTATATTAAAATAAATTTTGTTTACTAATTTACCCTTCATCAATACTTTTTTTTTTTGGGGCCAACACCCTTCACTACTAACTCCCTAGTTTGGCTAAAATTGTTTAATGAATTTAAGAGGTCTTTTATTTTACTTAATTTATTTTTTACTTTTGCAAATATTTATCATCAGTTAAATTTTTTCCATATTGAGATAAAGAATTAAGTAATCTAATTAATGCTGACATAGAAAACTTCATTAAAAATATGACTAATTCTTTTAACAGATATGTTTATTAATGTATGTGCCAAAATGTATTTAAAAAATTTAAATTTAAAATTAATATAAGTTATATAATATCTCAAATTTATGTTATTAGTAACATATAGTGAATGAGAATATGCCTTCCCAATATGGTTTCAATCATGGTGTCGTGGCAAAAACTAAAGAAAGAAATATGCTCTTAGTCATTAACACTAAATAAATAAGTTTTAATGAATATGATAAAAATTTAAAATTTAATATTATAATAAAAATTACTAAATTTTATAATATATTGAAAATTTTGAACATATACATATTATAATTATTTTTTCTTTGTATAAAAATTTATTTTAGGCAAATATAAATGTTTATTCATTTGTTGAAAGAGGGGTATTTTGGTCAAAGTAAATTTTTAATAGTCAAACTTAACGGTCAACTAACAATTGGGTGGATGGAAATAAAAATTGAAATATGTAAAAGAGGTTTCTGTAATACATATTTTAATTTCAAGAGAAATTTATGTGTTTCAAAATAGATGGGAGGTTGGTGTAATTTTGGTTAAATAGAGAGGTAGTCAATGTATTTTACTCTTATATTAATTATCCCACATTCACAACTAATTCTCTTTTATTTACTCATTTATTATATATTCTCTTTCATATTTTATTCTCATACTCTCTCATATTTATTATTCATTCTCTCTTCTATGTTTTTTTTCCTAAATAAGGGCATATTTAAAAGAAACATGACATTTTTAACATATGTATTGATTTTAACTAATTTTAACTGTCAATCCGTTTTGCATAATAAAAATAAAAAATTACTTATAAAAAAACGGGAGGAGTACTTTTCAATATTTGAATGTAATCGCAGTCAAAAACAGCATCTCGTTGCAATTATTTTGACCAAATACACTCTAGAAGTACAAGTAGAAGATTCCTTTGATGACAAAATTTGATATAACTAATGAAACACCAGGAGAAACAAATCTGTTTCCAAGTTGAAGTTAGGGGCTGTTTGTTTGTATTTTCTGTTTTTTGTTTCCAAAAAAAAAATCAGACATTTCGTATCGCGCAAAATCACTTGAATAAAACAATCCAAGAGATTTCTCAGAAATGGGTGGATTTGACTTGAGGGGCAGGGAGGCTCTCTCGCGGTCAATGTGAAGACTTGAATGTTGTAGAAGGGGAATCATTGAACAGTCATGGAATCTGAATCCTACCCACTTCAACACGTTTGACGAGTTCAACAAATCGGAAAGGACTGAATCCAAGGTCGGAGGACAAACGTGATTCTAGGCAGCTTTTTTTCCCTTAAATTTTTAACACGAATTGAAGAGCTTAATATAATTCTGTCAAATTGAACTCAAATATACTCCCTCCAGAATTTTTCTATAAACAACAATCTCTCTTTTGGTTGGTTCTAAATATAAGGAACAAATTCATTTTATCTGAAATTTTAAACTGATATTTTTATTTTTATCCTCATTAAACATGTCTCTTATTATCTCCATGTAGTAAATTTTTAATCACCATCTCTCATGTACTCTCTTTCTAAACAAGAGTACAATTGGAATATACATATATATATATACACACACACACATTTTTTACACATTTATTGCTTTTTACTAACATTTTGCACTGTGTGATTTAGTAGTTATTCCTTATAAAAAAAGATCAGAGGAAGTATATATATACTAATAAGTTATTGGTTTAGATGGTAAGTGGCATCACCTTAGTATGAAGGAGAACACAAGTTCTAATTTCAAGAAGTGCATTTGTTAAAAGAGGTTGTAATCTAAGCCTCGAAAGGAGAACCCTTAATCAAATAAAAAAAGAAGTGTGTGTGTGTGTGTAATCTTATTTATAAGTCACTTCCAACTTGTTCCACTGAATCAAGTAATCTTATTCACTTTGTCTTAAAATTTAATAATTTTACAACTTTATTCCTATATAATATACACTATAGAGTACTAACGTTCAAATAAAAAATTTAATGTAATAATATAATTTATAAATATGACCAAAAAAAAAATCTTCTTTCTTCCAAATAAATAAGACCAGAGAGTATATGCTCCTATAGTCCTATTTACAAGAGAAGAAGAAGGTTTATTTCGATCCTATTTAGAAGTAATATCATTAAAATGTTTATATAAATGAACAATTATATATTTCTTTTGTTATTTATTATTATGTTGACTTTATTTTCATGGTTATATTGTATATTAAATTGGGGTAAATTTGAAAATTTGTTGAATTTTAAAGTACTCCCTCTGATTCTTTTTATAAGAATCTAAAATTTAAATTTCCTTTATCCTTTTTATAAGAGCCTAATAAAAGTTATCTAAACATTCACTACTACGAAAATAGAAATAGTGGCGCACGTTTTGTGGTATTTCTTTAAAGAAGTGTCACAGTTTCTCCTAAATTTTTTTTAATTTTTTTAAAAAATTGATATGATGTGGCACTTTTTTAAGTAAGCACCACAGCTGCTTAGAGGCCTTATGTGGCGCTTGTTTGACCAAGCGCCACATAAGGTGTTTTATTTTTTAAATTGAAGTAGCATTGTGACACTTTCTCAAGGAAGTGTTATAGTTGCTACACACTTTATGTAGCACTTGACTTGGTAAGCACTACACAAATTAATATTTTTTTTTAATTTTTTTTTTCAAATCCTTCTCACTCCCGTGATTTGCTTCAATCACCTTTATCCTTTTGATCTCACTCCTCATTCTACACATGTCATCACTCCTTATCCTCTTAGTCCCCATATTTCCTCCTTCTCCCCTTTTTGTCACTCATCACTGTCCCCACTTCAATTGGCACTTCCTCCTCATTCCTTTGTTCCATCACTTCTCACATTTCATCCTCCTCCTCTTTTCATTTTTGGCACTTCCTCCTCATTCCTTTGTTCCGTCACTTCTCACATTTCCTTCTCCTCCTCTTTTCATTTTTGGCACTTCCTCCTCATTTCTTTGGTCCCATTTCTTATAACAAATTGACCCCACTCCTCCTCCCTTTTGGTCCCATTTCCTCTTTCTTATAACTTCATTTTCATCATGTAAGTACGTATCCACTCACTTTTCCTTTTTGTTAATATTTTAAAGCTATGTACAACACATTATTTTCTTAACCACCTTCTTTCTTTTCTTTTTTATTTTTAAACATGCATGCAACTTTGTCTTTCTCTTTTTCCTTTATTAAATTTTGTTTTCTGGTGTTGTGCTTGAGTTTTAGCTCACTCTATTCAACCTTCTTATACAGTGTAAGTTTTTTTAATTTTTAATCTTACAAATATGATTTTATTAGTAGTTAATAGTTTAATTTACTCAATATCTTTTATATTTAATTTATTATGAAATCTGAAAAAATTATTCTCATTTTTATATGCTGAAAAATAAATGAGATAAAATTAAATGTTATTATATATAGGTTGTATGTGAAGATATGTAGTAGATATAATTTTTAGTTGTTGTAGTAATTATTAACATCGATGAGTTGCATATGTAAAATAATTATTTATTTTTAACACTTGTATTTTACTTATTAGCGATTTTGTTAATTAGTTATTTGTTAATTTATATCTTTTTGGAGTTATTTGATTGTGATTTGCTTTTCTTCATTTTTTTGTGAATATAGAAATGTGTTTAAAGTATGTTCTCAACTATAACTATAGAGTTCTAAAAGAAAAATATAAAAAAAATATTTTTTTAAAAAAAATAATACTTCCTATGGCACTTCCTTAGAAAAGTGCCACAGGAAACAAAAATTTAATATATATATATATATATATATAGACTTCTTAGGGCACTTTTTTAAGAAAGCGCCACAAGAAGTGTTTTTTTCAATTATATATATGTTGTGGCACTTATGAAACTGTCACAACTTCTTTTAATGGCAATGGGATATGTGGCGCTCCCTAAGCGCCACAGTTATTGAAGAAAGAAGCACTACAATTGCCTTTTTTATAGTAGTGATTTATGCAATGTTTGGTTTGAGGTTTTTCAAGGGGAGGCGAGGGGAGGGGTAATTTATACATTGTTTGGTTTGAGGTTTTTCAAGGGTTGGGGAGGGGAGGGTGGGGTGGAAGTTAGTGTATTTGGTAGGGAAAAATGGAGGGAAGTTTGCGCTCTTCCAAATTTGGGATTTTTTTGAAGGTGTAAGAAATATTATGTCTTATCCTAATTAAAATACCCATGCTTATTTTTTATTATCTCAAGTTTACCTATCTAATCAAATCCCAACTTACTAAAATAAATCAGAAAATCTATCTAATCAAATCCCAACTTACTAAAATGCTAAAATTAAATCTATCTTATCATATCCTATATGACTTTGAACTCAATATCAAAACAAGAATGGAAATTGCGATGACGGCTCTCTATATTAGCTCTAATGTCACCTAGATGTGTTGAAAATTCCAAAGAGACTAATGTATGTTCTGTTGTTCCTAAGTCTTTTGTTAGATGTTAAATTCTGTTTAAACTAGTATATTGTTATCTGGATGTTTAAGTAAATGAATTTTGCTATTTAACTCTTTTGTCATATTCATGTTGTGTTTGATTTTTTTTCAACGTTGATATAAAATTCTTTTTCTTGTTGGAATTTTTTTATCAATATATTTTTTTTGTATGATACATCACTTTAAGATAATTTTGTTGATTTATTTTCTAATTAAATATGTTTTATATGTTATCACATGATCACAAGTATATACCTGAGATCATCTTAGATAAGTTAGATAAGTTTGTATGTTTTTAACTTGATCACAAGTATCTTAATAATATAGGATATCTAGATTATACCTTAATTATCTTCGTTCTCTTATAATTATAATTTGACTTAGGTTTTAGATTTAAATTTAAATTTAAAAAATATATTAAATTTGATGAGTGAACATATTGAAATTAATAAAATCATGATTTCACACACACGCACACATATTAGGTTTTTTATCATATATAAGTGAGGTAATAAGTTTTTTGTGATTCATATATCCTAGGAAATAATATCTTTGATATCTAAATAAAGCACTAAGGGCATATTTATCAATATTTAATTAGCTCACCTCCCTTTCCCTCATGAACTAAGAAAGAAACTTATCTTCCCCTTCCCTCCTATCCAACCAAACAAAGCTCATAACCTCCCCCTCCTTCCTCCCCTCATTTAACCTCCCTTCCCCTTCGTTGAACCAAACAAGGCCTTAATGATTTTTTTATTATTATTTTTATCTCTCATTAATTATATATTGCATTACTTGAAAGGTGGGTGATAATTATATTTATCCTCTCTCTCTCCCTTACTTGTCTCCTCATAAATAATAAGGGCATACACTCTTATCTTATTTATAAGTCCATTTTGACTAAAAATTTTGGCCCTTATTATAAGTCTAATTTCAGAGTAATAAATGCATGTTACATTTGTTCCTCTATTAATTGCAATAAAAAAAATAATTTATTTATATTGACTTTTGGAATCAATCATAGAAAAGAGCTAAATTTAATTAATGAGTCAACTAACTCTCCTTAGCATGTGAGAGTTAGTTAATTTGGACTTATAAATAAAACCAGAGTGGTACATAGAAAAAAGTTTATTTTAGACATGCTTATCATTTTTAACTAATTTTAACCACTTTCTTAAACTGTGTAATTTAGTTTGGTTATCGAGCTCTTGTAAATAAAATGAATGGAGTATAGTTCGCAAGATTTAAAGTTTTTCTTGGTCAGTGTGAAAATGACTTAAGTGTCGTCACATTATCCTCCCTTTTTTTTGTTTACAACATGGCAAGCTGAAGCTTGTAATAAAAAACAATAGCACATAGGATGAAGAACTAGTGTCATCCCTGATATGCTGCCTATCAAGCATGAACCGAGTTCTGCTTCTTGGATGAATCTCTGGTAGCAAAATAATCCGCGTCTCACATGAATGCCCATTCCTGGCCAGGATATCAGCACACCCTATTGCTTCTTTATTGGAATGGAAATGTTGGACCCGCCAATCTCTATAAATAAGATGTCATGTGTGTTCAATCTCATCTGAAAATGGATGATCCGGTCCACATGTCCTTAACAACATGTTAATAGCCTCCAGTGAGTCAGAATAGACCTGAATATTCTAAATGTTAAGAGAATGAATAACCTCCAGTCCTATCTTTATAGCAAGTATTTCAGCAACAGTTACTGGTAAAGGTCCCAAGTTTTTCTGGAATTCCATTATCCATACACCTGTATCATCTCTGATAACTCCACCAGCAGCCACCTGATATAGCTCCCGAACTGATGCATCGACATCAAGATGAACATTACCTATGACTGGTGCTGTCCAGTTATTGTTCACTGAAGTAAGTTCAGCAAATATTGCATGTTTAAATTTGCCTCCCATCGAGTCTTCCATCAGATGAAACAATAACTGATGAAAAATGTCCTTCAGAGTGGATATACACTCCTGAAAAAAGTGACAACATCTTGTCTTCCATACTAACTAGCAAGCATATGTAAAAACTTGTGTCCACATCCGTTGCTAAAATCAAGACTTACATGGGTTATGCTTAGCATTCCATCGAAGCTAATCCTGCAAATGACTTGAGAAAAAAGTAGAATATGTGTTAGGTTTAATAAGCTCTCTCCACACATTTTTTGCCCTCTCACGATCTCTCAGAACATGTAAAATTGTTTCCTCACATTGATAACCAAAAGGACACTCTTTTGTATCTGAAAGTCGAAGTTTAGCTCTCAGAGAATTGGTCATTACTCTCTCATGGGTTAATTGCCAGACAAAAAACTTTACTTTCTCAGACACTTGCCAGTGCTAGAATCTGCATCCAGACCGATATGAACTGCTAAAGTGCAGAGCAAATAAGAAATTATAAGCTGCCTTCACTGTAAAAGCACCATTCATAGAACATCGCCGAATAATTTTATTAGGAGAAACGCCATTTGGTAGAGGAACCTACAAGAGCTTTTTGATCGCCCACTAAGGGAAATGTCCTCGCCATCTAGAAGTCTTCCATTTACCATCTGTATCAACAAAACCACTTACTGACTCCTCAGGATTAATATTTTCAAAATTGTTTATAGCATATTCAATTGGTGGTTTTTCCAAAGACGCCTAAAGATCCCACCAAAATCTTGTTTCTCTTCCATTGTTGATTTTTTTCCCACCCCCTGAATAAATTTATTCCAGACTTTCGTGATGGCCTGCCACGTAAGAGAGTTATATTTTTTCCTTTCAACCAGTAGCATAATATTATTCCCACAATCATATCTAGCATGAAGGCATTTCACCCATAAGGCACCGAGTTTCGTTATGAGCCCCCAACATAACTTCATAATAAAAGCCTTATTGAAGTTCTAATTTTTTAATTCCCAGTCCTCCTACTTGTTTACTCTGGAGAATCTTTTGCCAAACTATAAGATGTATTTTCTTCACATGCTCATCCTAACACCATAGGAAATTCCTAATGAGTTTTTCTATCTCCCTTAAAACACCTTTTAGGAAGGAGTGAGGATTGCATCTGATAGGAAGGAAGGGCAGATAAAACAACTTTGATAAGAACTGTTCGACCCGCCATACTCAAGAATTTACTTTTTCAAGAGGAAAGTCTAAACTTTACTTTTTGTGTAATTTGCCCATATGTATCTTTTGTAACTCTCAAGTGAATGAGTGGAACTCGGAGGTACTTACCTAAATCAGAAGTTACCCCAACACCCAACTATTGACTAAGGCTAATTTCTCGATTGAAATGCACATTCTTGGAGAAAAAGGCCTTTGACTTACTAAGATTCACCTGGTGTCCTGAGACTCTACAGAAGCGTTATATTGTCTTCCTTATAACATTCATTTATTTAACAGAAGCTTCTGCAAACCATAACAAATCATCAACAAAGAAAAGATGTAAGACAAAAGGACCACAAGATGTAAGTTTCAATGGCTTCCAATTTCCTCAAGCACATTCCATATTAATTAAATGCGTTAGTCCCTCCATACACAAGACAAATAAATAAGGGCTTAAAATATCTCCTTGTTTGACACCTCTAGAAGGAGTAAATGAAGGTCCCTCGATTCCATTCCATAAAACCTTCATAGAAGCTGAAGTAACACATGTCATGATAATCTGAATCAAAGGCTATAGTAACCCAATTAGTTGCAAAGTTTCTTGAATAAACCCCAATCGAGTTTATCAAAAGCCTTCTCCATGTCCACTTTAACTGCTACATAACCCTTTCTGCCAGGCTTGGTTCTCATTAAATATATAGCCTCTTGAGCCACAATGATATTGTCACAACTAGATCTACTAGGTATAAAACTACACTATTGAGGGCCAATAAAATAATTCATCACTTCCCTAAGTCAAGAAGCCAACAACTTAGTAATCACTTTGAAACTGACATTGCATAAAGAAATGGGTCTCATCTCTTTTAAACTTGAAGGAACCCCTACCTTAGGGATAAGCACTATATTTGTTTGGTTAATAGCACTTATACCGGTAGGGTTTCGAAAAGCCTCTTTGACCAACTCTCATATCTTCTCTCCAACTTTATCCCATTGAGTCTGAAAGAAATGTTCTTGCAGCCCATCTAGTCCCGGAGCTTTAAAAGCACCCATAGTAAATACTGCATTTTTAATTTTAACATTTGTTACTGAAAAATCCCTATTTTATTATATATTTTCATATTTTATTTAGGAATTTTGTCATGATAATTGAGCTTAAAACATCTCTTTTGTGATTAATTGTGATTAAATGTGTTTATATGAAATTAGGACTAAAAAGGGCAAAATTGTCAAAATAATTGTCATTACATTTAATCATTAATTTCTTAAGAGAATTTGATATTGGTTTAATTGTAGGTGCCAGAAAAATTGGATTAAATCTGAAAATAGCAATTTGGGGTTTGAAATTCAAGAATAACATTTTGGTCCCATGAATTTGGAAAATGACATTTTAGTCGACAAAACTCAACGTTTTTGGCACCGTAGGTCAGATCTGAAATCAGGAAGATTTAATTGCAGAAGAGCTCGACAGATCGAGAGATCACGCCGCAACACTTCCGGACCAACTCTTGTTCATTCATCCCTTCACCTTCTTCTTCCTCTCTCTCGCCGGTGGCTCATCCACCACCACAGGCCGCCGGCGAGCTGCATCATCCCGAGACAGAGGAGAAACAGAGCTGCGAGTAACAGGGCTGAGAGTATCGGAGGGAGCTGGAAGTTGGAGGTTGAAAACACAGCTGAGAGCGAGGAGCTCAGTCGCGATTTGGAAGACGGGAGTGGAGAGGAGAGTGAGTTGGAATTAGAGAGCTGAGAGCTGGTTCCACCTCACACGGCACCACACCCACCACCATCCTCCTCCGACAAACTACCCCCCTGTCAGTGACCGACAGAGCTCAGAAGAGAGGCCGCCAGAATCATTTCCACTTCTTTACCACCGTCCACCTCCATGCTTCATTCTTCCACTCTAGACTGTGGCTACTTTCCTCGATTCTCTGTGGTTCACCATTGATTCTAACCTTCACCGTCGTCCTTTGTTATTATTCCACTACAACAACTGATCCTTCACTCTCTATCATTAATTGTGTTTTGCTGGTTATGTTCTTTCATGTCTAGAATTTTGGAAGTATTTGGTGGAGCTGAATTGATGTGCGGCAGTGACTAATTTCTCATAATCCCTTTAGAAAAGGTAATGGCATGAACTTGAAGTTTGAGGAGTTTTTGCTTTTCCATTTTTTTAATTCTACACTGTAACTGTGATTTTTACGATGAATTTTATAATATTGAATTGATTTATTTTGATGTATTTAGAGAATTGGATGTTGCTTGAATCTTTATTAGACATTTGACATTGTAGTTAATTTGTTTAATTATTATTTCTTTGTATTGGTTAGTCATTGAATTGATAATTTTGTGAACATTTTGTGCTAATTTCAAGGTGACTTGATTAGTGGATCAATGGTATTTTGTGTTTATATTGGTTAATTGAGTGTGAATTTATTAATTGTGTTTAGCATTGGGTTTTAACATCATCATTAATCTTGATTTTTCATATGGGTGGCCATTGTTAAATTAAGATTAATGAGAAAATTAAGTAGTAATACGAGGTGATTCAGTTATTGGATCAAAAGCTAAATATGATTTTTTAGGTTCATTTAATTATTATAGTGTTTAATCAACCTAATTTAAAAATATTAATATGCAAGGTGGCTTGGTATTGATCAATCTATATCAGGCCTAGTCTAAGGGGTGGCCCTTGGAGTTATTTTGGAACTAGCATGATAAATCTCCCATAATCATTTTAAGTGAGGATTGCTTGCGTCATTGCTATGAGGGCTTATTTATTCTATTGTTGATTTCTTTACTTATTTTATTAATTCCATCATCATTTCATTTCATATTTTGAAGAAAAATCCCAAAAAGAAGTAACTTAGGACCATTTTAATTCTATTTGCAAAAGTAGCTTTTCATAGATAAAAAAATCAAATCATTTTCTCCATTTTTTTGAATCAATTTTGATACTTAGTTTATTTAACGTATCCATATGGTTTTGCTATAGTCATTTTCTATGCAACGTATCCATATGGTTTTGCTGTAACCAGGGAAAGCTATCAGGCCAATCACGATCTTTTACTACTATAGTACCCTGTGTATACAACTTTGTGAAAAATTCACTGGTCATCTGTCTTATCTGCTCAATGTCGTTAACCCACATCCCCTACTCATTTTTTGAAGCAGAAATTTTTCTTTTTTTTCTTTTAAGCACAGTTGCTGCATGAAAGAATTTTGTGTTCTTATCTCCCTATTGAAGCCAATAACATCGAGATTTTTAAAATCAAAGGAGCTCTTCTTACAATAATAACTTATTATACTCCTCCTAAAGCTTCCTTTCCAATTTATAAAGACCATTTCTTGGTTCATTTCTTTTACATTTCTCTATTCCTTCCAATCTTCGAATGATTTCCTGTTTCTTTTTTGGAATATTCCCCACCTTTTCCTTGTTCCACTTTGTGTTCCAGATCTTGAAAGCAATCAACTCCTTGACTCCAGTTTTTATCTTTCCATGCCTCATCAACCAACTGCGAAAAGCCCTCTTCTAAAAGCCAGGCCGCTTGAAAATGGAATCTGGTTGGTCTCTGTGACGAACGATTACCTTGACAATAGGACACCACTATCACTTTATGATCATATTTATATTTTAAATCATGAGTAACTTTCGTATTGGAGAAGGCATGGTCCCATGCCAAATTACTAAAGACCCAATCTAACTTCTCTCGAACAAACTCCCTTTCCCAGGTGTATCTGTAACATAGGTCTGGAATTTCAATCAGGCCAGAGTCCAAAATACAGTCACTAAAATCCTTCATTGAAAGTGCATGTGGTTCCGAACCCCCTTCTTTATCATTAGCACTAAGATATGCATTAAAATCTCCCAGTAAAATCCATTCGTCAGTCATTGTTTCCGCAATTATCTAAACTGATTTCCACAAATTACAACGCTTTTTATAACATGTTTCACCATAAACAAACATTGCAAAGAAACATTTATTAAGCAATTTATTATAAATACGACAGAGTAAAACCTGCTCACTGGATGACACATAGGTAATCTCATAATTAAAGTCATTACACATAACCCAAATGCTCACAGTAAATCCTGAGGCCTCTACTCTAATCCAATTAGTAAAACCTAGTTTAACAATAATCTTGTCAGCACGATCTCCACTAACTCTGGGTTCAATAAGGCATAAAATCCCAATATCATTTTTTTTAACAATATCCGTAACCAAAATAGAGAAGTCACGACTTCTGACCCCTCTACAATTCCAACTTGATAAATTCATAATTAACACCCAGAAAAAAAGAGTTGTAACAAACACTTACCTGCTCACATCAGCGGCTGAAATAAATTCCAATGCATTGGACTGATTTCCCTCCAACATCATTTGCTCTCCAGCCCATGGAACCTCTTCAGTGGGAATTAACTCACTGGGTCCCTTCCCTCCAATGGATGTTATGTATATCCTCCATTGGATAATGTTGGCTTGACTTTGAATTAGAAGGCCCACGACCAATGGACAAATCCATGCAATCACTAGCGTGATTTTAGGGGATTACATTTTTAGCCTTATTTTGTGGAGCCACTTGGGTCAATTGATCACATACAACAATATGGGTACGGTAGTTTCCTTATTTGGGCCTACCCAAATTACCTTAATCCATTAGGCCCTTCACATATGATAATTCCATTTGCTTGGGCTTACACACATCCTCCGGGCCAGTACTCGTATTAATGATTTGCTGCTTCTGTCCCTTTACAAATTGTGCTGTACCTTGTTTATTTATCCCATAGGACTTGGCCCCACTCTTTTTTCGCGAACTGACGCCAGCATCATTATTTAAATTTAAATTTTGTCTTCTTGTGCTTTTAACTCTGCCCGTATCATGTCTATTTGGGAGCATATCTCCAGTAATAATTACCTGCTGCGAGTTCTCAACCACATCTTCTTCAACCGCCATTTCAGCGAGCTTCACAAGTGTCAAGTGTAGCTCATCACATTCAGCAGTCCGTAGGTACGAACCAGGATTCGACCTGCCTTCCTTCTGAACGCTTTGCTTTTAAGTTCGGGTAGATTTTTGTATTTGTCTCCTATATTTAATTTTAATTTATAAATATTTTTTATTATAATTTATAATACAAGAGATAAATATGTGAAAGGAGTTTTATCTCGATATATATAAAAAACACTTATAAATACTTTTTAAACTTTTCCAAACAAAGACCTCCATTTAGTATATGTTTGGATTGGCTTAAGCTATATTTGAAAAATAAGCACTTATTACGTAAATCGAGACAAAACTCCTCTCACATACTTACCTCGTATACAGTAAGTCACGAATTATAAGCACTTATAAGTCAAGAATAAGCATTTATTACGTAAGTCGAGGTAAAACTCTTCTCATATACTTACATCGTATACCGTGAATCACGATTTATAAACATTTATGTTTGAAAATAAGCTATCTTAGACGAGAACCTAGACAAGAATATCCAGGGGCCAAAAAAGATCCTCCGACGTTATGTTAGCTTTTTTCTGCCCCATTTCAGCTTGCTTTACCGGTGGATGAATCGGAATTTCGGTCGGATTTTGTTGACGACTTTCATTTCAAATGAGACAAACTTCTCAACGATGACCATAATGGCCACATTCAAAACAGATCAATCTTAACCCCTCATATTCGACGTTGAAAACTTCACCTACGACCACCACCCTTGGAACCAAACTCTTTTGCAAATCTAACTTAACGCATATTCTAGCACATCGGGCCCTTTCCACCTTAGCTTTAGGTGAGGAAAAATCTGCCAAAGCATTCCTGTCAACCCTTAATGGATGACCAATTCGTTCCCCAATCCTTTGAATGCAGTGGCGATTATAACATAGCAGTGGAATTTGTGAGATACGAACCCACGTAACAATTCTTTTTTTTTTTGATTTACAATCCAAACTAAAACTACTTAAAACTCAATATCATTACATAAAACTTCAGCCAAGAACTGAGGAGGCTCAACGAACGATACAACCCCTATAGGCAAGCCCAATGAATGCTTTGCAAGATGGTCAGCTGCATGGTTTACCTCCCGACTACACCATTCTATAGAAACCTCCCAGTTACGTTGCATGAAATGGGAAATCTCCACAAGTGTATCCCCATATGTGTGATTGTCATTCCACTCGCATGCAATAAGATCTACTGCCTCCCCACGTCTGATTCTATTACCACTTTCTTCCAACTTGAATCCCACGCATGTTTCAAAGCCATAAGAATACCCCATATCTCTGCATATAGGCCATTTCCACATCCCAAGTTAAGCAAGAAACCTCTGAGGACACATCCTTCATGATTTCTAGCTATTCCCCCACAGCCTGCTTGATTTAAAGCCTTTAGTCGTCTCAGGTTAAATCAAAATAAACCAAATTATGCAGTGAAGGGCACAACTCGGGTCGTATTCTCTTGATGAGCCTTTTATTTAATTCCTAATCTAAACTAAGTGGCAAAAATATTAAGATGGGTTTTAAATTGATTTTTTTTTCTTTTTAATAATGGAAAATAACTTGAACTACTATTTTTTGGATTTTTTTGAGAAATTGTTGAGATAACTAATGAAATTGTGATTTAAACAAATTAATGATGAATGCTTCTTGGAAAAATGGAATATAGGTTATCATTGCTCAAATTGAATTGGGAGTTAAAATACTCACTAAGTCAAAATCAAACCTTAACAACTCGTTAAGTCTAGTAATATTAATTAGTGATTACCCCTAGAACTCTAGCTAGATAATTACCTCTTAATACACTATTAAATACCACTTAGTGTGCAATTGAGGATTGGATTCATGCAACTTGTTCCTCTATACAATGAACATTCAACTGAATTATTCAAACAAGATCTAAGCAGTCATAATATTCATTCAAACTATGAAAGAATAAACAACTACATTAAACCAAAAAGAAATATAGAAATTTAAATCTCAAACCACATAAACCAATCTAAATCACAATTGTTCAATCAATATTAAGATAAACAACACGCAATCTCAGTAAATTAACCATATAACATAAAATCCTAACTCAGGAAATTCGTTACATAATTAAATAAAAAGTTTAAAACAATTAACTCCCCTGAATGTATCTCTGGAACTCAAACCAGTCTTCCATCTCTAAGAAGTAAGAAGGAATTTAGCCTCTCATGGAATCTGTCACAGCTGCAACTTTTTGAATGCCACAAGAATCCATTGAATTGAGATAATGGAAGAAGAAGATGATGAAATTGTTGGTGAAGGTTGTCTCTTCTCTTCCTCTCTCACGTGCGCCACTGCGTCTGTGTTCTCCTCTGCGCGTGCGTGAGTCTCCTCTATTCTCTCCTTCAGATCTGCCGCTGCGTTCTGGTTCTGGTTCTGTGCGTGCTTTTTCTGGTTCTGCCGCTGTTGTAGTTCCCTGTGGCTGTGCGCGTCCCTCTCTAATTTCAGATTCCTTTTTTTTTAATTTCCTTTTTTTTATTTGAAATCTAGGTCAAATCTCTTTAAAATTGGGATATGATCTTCCAAGATTATGTTTAGATAAGATTTTCCAAGATTTAATGAGAATCTGGACAAAAGAATCAGTTTCAGAGGTGTTAAGACGCTGATTCTCGGATATTGGGACCAAGCTGGAGTTTTGGAAATTCAGGGTACTGTTCTGTAATTTCCTCTGATGGCCAAATGAATCAGTTCCACGGTGACGTGCGTATTTTGGGATCCAACTGGTATTGTTTAATTTCGGGGTCCTTTTCTGTAATTATTTCTGATATTTTCCTCTCTGAAAGTGGAAGCTAATATTACAGAAAGGTACCCTTCTTTCTGTAAGAATTCCCTTGGAGACACATGTAGAATCTTATTTTCTGCTTCAGTCCTTAAAAATCTTTACTTTTTGGTCCCTCAGCTCCTCCTTTTCCAATGTGACCTACAATTCAGATCAATATATTGTAATATCTTTATTCAAAATTCAAATTTTAAAAATTAATTACAAGATTATAACAAATATCTCTTTTTAAGATTTATTTTCACACATTTATATTTAATTCAATTTAATCATAATAAATGTTATTTAACCCAAAAATTAATGATAAAATCCCTAAATATGATATTCAATATTATGATAAAATCGGCATATATCACTGCTACACTACCATCATATCTGCATGCCCCGTCAACATTCAACTTTATCCAACTATTGTACGGTGGCTTCCACCTAGAGGCTTTCTTTAACTCTAGGTTTGACAAAAATAACTGAGAGTTCGACCATCGAGCTTGAGCATGAACCTGAGCCAAGATTTGGATTGTTCCTGCCATTTTCCCCTCGAAGACCCTTGAGTTCCGGTTCAACCAAAGCTGACGACATAGCAACGCAAAACACGTCGGCCAACTCACATATAAGCTCTCATCTTTCAGGGATAAATTCCACTCAATCCATGCCCGGACCTCACTAGACCTAAAGAATCTATTACAAATCCGTGCTGGCACCAACCGCCTCCAACAATTCTGGGCCACCCTACAATCCCGAAGAACATGCATGGTATCCTCCCTGCTACCTTTACAAATGTCACAACTTGCACTCCTCTGCATACCCTTAGCTGCTCAAACAAAATTTGTCATGAGCCGTCCTCTCGCTGCAAACCATGTAAAAGTTTTGCAACGTTGTGGCGTTCTCATCTTCCATATTTTCCTCTAAAGATTTCTACAATGAGATCCGTGATCAACACACATGAGATCGTATGCTGATTTAATAGTAAATTCCCCATTAGATGATGGCCACCATGTTGGTATATCCACCGCCTCTTGTCGAGCATCTGGTGCCACCCAATTGATGACTTGAAGAACATGTATCGGAAGGAAAGCCTCAAATTTTCCCTAATCCCATCCACCAGAAGGAGTAATATACTCGCAAACCTTATCTTCATTCATGCCTTCTGGAAGCCTCTGATACAGTATGAAAGAAGCTTTTCATGATGTTGGAGCCATTTATCCTGCCAAAAATTCACATGTTGGCCATTTTCAATTCTCCACCCAATACCTCGTTCCATTCTTTCCCATACATTTCTAGTACCTTTCCATGCCTGTGACCCGTTTCTCCTTAACTTAACATTTGGTATGACATCATCACCACAATGATACTTCTCCCTCATAAACTTCACCCATAATGCATCTCTTCGTTTCACCAAACCCCATCCAAGTTTCATCATAAAAGCCTCGTTCTGTTTACGAGCATATCGTAACCCCAACCCACCCGCATCCTTCTTAGTACACACATTCTCCCAAGCAACCAGATGAGGTTTCTTCTTGGCCGCTGTACTTCCCTAAAGGAAACCGTGACATTTTTTATCAATTTCATCACAAGTAGCTTTAGGAAGCCATGACGATTGCATAGCATAGTTTGGGAGTGCAGACATGACAGAGGAGACTAGAGTGTGTCTTGCAGCCATAGACAGACAATTCACTTTCCACCCCTTCAATCTATCATCCATTCTATTCAAAATAAACTGGTAAGTACCCTTTGAAACACGTTCATGATGTATAGGGATCCCAAGGTACCTCCCTAGGTCCGCAATAAGAGAAAAACCTAGAAAGGAACTAATCTTTGCTTTTCTCGTGTGGCAAACATTATTCAAAAAAAATATACTGGATTTGTCCACACTAACCTTTTCTCCAGAGGCAGCACAGAAATCATCCAAACAAGCTTTAACAATGGCTGCCTGATCCAAAGAGGCTTCCACAAATAAGATCAAATCATTAGCAAAAAACAAATGTGAGACTGCAGTACCATTTTTCTTTAGTCGAAATGGGCTCCAGTTTCCTGAAGAGACTTCGTTCTGGATCAGGTGAGCAAGCTTTTCCATTACTAGAACAAATAAATATGGTGATATTGGATCACCCTGGCGAACACCACGGGTCGGTTTAAAACATTGGCCTGGCTCACCATTCCACATAACCTGCATCTCTACCGAGTTCAAACAACAATTAATGAGCTCAATAAAATTTTGTGATAAACCCAACTCCTGCAAACATATGGTAACAAAATCCCACCGCACACGGTCATAGGCCTTCTCCAGATCAATTTTAAGTGCCATAAAACCATTCTTCTTTCTAGAACTCTTCATAGAATGCACAATTTCTTGTGCCAGTACAATATTATCTGAGCTATGTCTCCCCGGTACAAAACTACATTGATTAGGAGCGATGACTATTGGCATTACACGCTTCATCCGGGTAGCTAGCATCTAGTAATAACCTTGTACATGACGTTGCAGAGACTAATGGGACGAAAATCCCTAATTGTCTGAGGTACATCAATTTTAAGGATCAAAATAATATTCGTGCTATTCAGTTTGCTAATCTCTATTGGGCTCATAAAAATTTTTTAAGCCAAATCCACCATAGACTTTCCTACCACTTCCCATTGACTTTGATAAAACAGCGAGTTTAAACCATCTGGACCCGGGGCTTTCAAGGACCCATACTAAACACAGCCTATTTTACCTCTTGTTCTGTAAACATACGACCTAATATGCCCTTCAGATTATCCAGAATATCCGGAAAAACTCCTCCAAAATTGATACTCACCGATGGCTGCTTTTCGGCAACAAACAAGGAATGAAAATATCGCGTACTCTCCTGTTTTAATTCCTCCTCACTATACATCCATTCTCCATCCTCCCTTTGCAAGGCTTCCACATATTTCCTCCTTCTTCTACTGTTAGTAACCGTGTGAAAGTACTTAGTATTTTTGTCCCTATTTGTATACCAGTTACACCTAGAACGTTGTAACCACATTATCTCTTCCTGTACCAAGCACTGCTCCAGTTCCTCCCATACCCTCTTACTCTCCGCTTCTGCTCTCTTACATACCGACACCCTCTCGTTTAACTTCTCGAGCTGATGAATTAAAACATCCTTCCGATGGTTTATGTTGCCAAAAACATCACGGTTCCAATCCAAGATTTCCTTTTTAAACCCTGCTACATTTTCTTCCCACCTCCTGGAGGACCTCTAATTATTATGAACTACATTTGAGAAATCAGCATGAGTCACCCACGGTGAAAAGAACTTAAAAGAATGCCCTTGGTATTTCCTTTTTTTTAACTTTCCTTTCAATAGAAGGGGACAATGATCAGATTTAAAGCGCGGAAGGTGTAGTAAAGATACTTCTTGGAACTGCTCTAACCAATCTGCATTAGCGACCAATCTATCTATATGACTTGCTGATCCTTTTCTAACCCATATAAACTCGGGACCCTGAAATCTCACTGCCTCCATACCACTTCTCTCTAACCAATCCACAAACTCTCGGTTAGGAGGAGCGCGAGTTCGAGATACAGATATCCTCTATGTTGCACATGCAGTGATGTTGAAATCCCCCCCAACACACCGTATTGCCATGCCATTACCACTTACAGTATCTAGTTGATGCCACAACTGCCTGCGATGGACACGATTAGGATTTCCATAAACCACCGACAAATCCCAGCTATTGTTTTAACGATTATTAAAAACACCATGCATAACTTGAGAAGCCTTAAACGTAACTTTGAAATCCACATGGTCATCCCAAAAACACCAAATACCTCCACTAAAACCTTGTACCTCAACCATATCCATATTTCTTAAACCCAGGCGTCGAGATATAATTACTGCCTTCTCACTCTTCTGTCTTGGTTCAATTATAGCTAAAAAATCAAACTGATATCTGTAACGCAGATCTACTAACAAACCAGCAAAAAACTTGCCTCCAACCCCACGTGTATTCCATATCATAATGTTAAATCCATAAAGACACATAATAAAAAGGAACATGGCTCATAAAATTTACTGTCCATCCATGGACAATGCTTCTGTAATGTCTATATCTTCATCCGTTAAAAGATGTGAAAGTAAATTTGATTGAGTAAGGAAATTATTACCTCTAATCTCCCCTGGGTCCCACGGGTTATTCTCTTCAAAAGACTCCAAAATAAACTCTTGATCGTCCCTGATCTGCTCTGTGGCTATAGATTGAGAATTACCCATGTCAAGATGGCTCCTTGACTTAATCATTATTTTATCTCCTAATCCATTAGCTCCAGGCCCACCACCCACTTTTTCTTCCTTACTCTTAACATTTACTCCCAACTTAGCTTTCGCCTCCACCCATTCTTTCATGCCTTTCCCATGTTGGCCCACTTCATTATTCAACTTTAGACAAGATGCTGACATCGACCCTATATTCTTTATTCCCATTTCTTTAGTACGTGAAGGAGAAACAAGCTTGTCTTTTAATTTTACACCTACTTCCCTTTGACCTTTGCTTCTTTCCTTCCCACTTGGAGCTTGATTCGAACTGTCTGCCAACGGAACTTTGCTATTTATTTTTTGACTATCATTATTACTCTCTTCTGCATTTAACGCATCAAAACGTGAACCACTTCCTTCCTTGCCACTGTTACGCTTTGAACTTCGCCCTCCACCAGATCCAGCCTCAACATTCTTCCACCCTTGTGGACGTCGTGACCGTTGCACCAACATCCAACTATCCAACTTTGGGGTTGCCTGAACTGCATCCATTTCCACCGCATTAACACCAACTCTATCAAAACCCTCCCCAAGCACCTTGTTTCTGCTATCTTCTTCTGACACTTTCGGTTCCCTCCTGCAAGGTGTATCATTTTCTTTATGTTGACACTTCTCTTCCACCCTGATAGAGCAGTGATCAACATCATGGCCATATTTACCACACTTGAAGCATACAAGGTGAATACCTTCATATTGGATCCGTGTTATGCGTCCATTAATAAGAATGAAAGGTCTCAAAGGAGCCGAAAGATTTAGCTCAACACAGAGTCGGGCAAAACATCCTTTAATTTTGCATTTCTGGGTAGCCATATCAACCTTAAGAACGTGACCCACTTGTGATCCTAGCACATATAGTGCCACTTTATCATAATAATCTAACGGGAGTTTGGCAAAACGAATCTATGCAGCTATCTTTGTGACAACTTCACCTTCAGGATCAAAATCCTGCTTCCATGGCTACACTGAAATGTAGTGATTAAACAATAACCATGGTCCACCTGTCAAAGCTAGCTTATAGTCGCTCCTCTCAGTGAACTGTACCACTAAAAAACCAGCCCCCACATCTATCGAATCCACTTCTCCATTTCTGGCCCAATGTTGTTGTACTTTAGATGCCAAATAGTTTGGATCTACCATTCGCCCTAAGAGTTTGACAATCAGAGCATTCCCCCACTGCTTTGCTAACCTTTCCTTTTCAGACAAGGGAAAAATAACATTCAGACCCAGGCCAGTCATTTCCACCGAGATTCTTTACTTCCAACGGTCGTCACTCCACCAATCTTCCTCCTCCACCATGTCCAAATTGTCATTTAAAACAACCGCTTTAAAGGACTTCCATTTGTTTACCTTCACCCCAGACTCTTTTTTCGCACCTTCCCCTTCCCTCGTTTCGACATCATGCATCCAATCCTCATAACACAACACTAACAGCTGGTCCGTGGAGAACTCCTTCCTATTAGCACAAATCTTATTACATTTTCGCACCTGAACCTCACTTTCCTCCTCCGTCAATGTCGGATTCACACGTTGGTGGCTCCGCTCTCTCTCCCGACTCCTGTCTTGTGCTCGCTCTCTATCTCGGTCTCGCTCTTGCTCACGGTCTCTTAACATGGTTTGCACCCGAACCACACTCTCCCCCTCCGTCAGTTTCGGATTCATTCTTTGGTGGCTACGCTCTCTCCCCCGACTCTGATCTCGCTCTCGCTCTCGATCTCTGTCTCTGTCTCGCTCTCGGTCACTCATATCTGTTTCTACCAAGCTGATTTTTGTAAGGGTCAAAGTAATGGTCTATCTCTGCACTAAAATGCAGTGTTGCTCAATGATCCACGGCCCTTCATATAAGACCCTTATATAATGCTCCTTGAAGAGCCATATTGTGTGGCTATTAAATAAAATTAAGCTAAATGCATTATAAGGCAACTAACCTAGGTCGATCTCTATGTGAAATCTATATTTAGTTCCTAAGTAATCTAGTGTAAATAATAAATTAGCCAAAGAGTCTGGGATGTAAGTTCATCTATCTAATTAAACTAAAGAGCTACTTGTTTATGAATTTTTCAATGTATAAAGTGAGTAAGTGGGTGTAAATACAAGAGATGAATGTCCTAGGCGAATGAGTCCACTAACCATCCTTGTCCAATTTTAATTCTAACTTCTTCTCTTAACTAAGCATAAGGACTCGCAAGAACCCTTACTAATCAATACTCCTAACTTCTCAATTATATCTAAACTTAGACTCAATTATCAATTAGAAGTATCTTAAGTACTTAGCTCATACTAAATTCATAAGAGATCCTCTCTTTCACCAATTAATTCCTAGAAACCTAGCAAACAATTGATTTCAAGAGAATAGAGGGAGGCAATTGAATAACAAAAGAGTCTTATAGTCCAATTACAATCCATGAGTACAAATCTAGCACAAGTTTGATCATCCAAATTACATCAACCGATTAAATCATCATCCATATACACAAATCACAAACTCTAGCAACCTAGAATCATAATTTGCATATACATAGAGTGGAAGATGAAATTAAGATACAAAGAACTCCCCTAGTTGATCAAAGACTCAGATTTGCTTCATCATCACCATCGGACAAAAGAGTTACTGCTCATGACAGATAATCGACTCCTCTGGACCTCTAGACTGTTATGTTCATTGCAGATCCGAAAAACAGAAAGAAATAGGGAATTAATCGATGGAAAGTGGAAGGAGAAAGAGAAGGAGCGATCGGTGGAATGGAGAAAAATGGAATGGAGAAGGAAGAACAAGTATCTCCCTTGTAAGAGCGTCCCTATCATACGTTTTTCCTCTGATTTTCAAGTTGGGATAGAATTAAAAATGCTTTAAGGGCATGTGTTGGCAAATGGAAATGAAATAGGTAATTTAAGAGTTAATTCTAGATCTCAAAATCAACTTCCAAACAGCACCAAACTCTTTTCTTATGTCTATTAAAATTAGAAAATTAGGAATAAAATCTACACATGTACTCTCCTTTAATTCCATTTTTGCCCTCCATTAAGCTCCAATGTACCATGTCATCACCTACATTTATAAATACAAAAAGGTAATATTATATGTTCACAACTAAGAAATAATGGGAATAATAAATATTACTTAAAATATATCAATATAACCAATTTAATTCCCAAATTACCTTTGCACTCAAATCTCACATTAATATCTAATTATGCCCAAAATAGTTAATAAAATTCCACAAAAATCTAAGATTAATCACTAAAAGATATATAAATATTTAACTCTTATGATCGTTCCACCGATCAGCACTAGTAAATCTTGCTATAAAGTAATTTTTAGGCAAATCAATTAACCCAAACTGTGTCATCCCCCAGATTTTCACCAGATGAGCTTTAAGCATGTATAAGTTGAATCTCTTACCATGCACAGTAGTCACCAATGAGAAATTCCATGGCTTGCACCACTCGTTGTACTCCTTTTGAGAAATAGGAACCACTGGGTAAATCGGCATAAGCTTCTGAACTTCTTCTGAAGGCTCTGGCATTTGCCAATAAATTTCCTTGTCTTCCCAAAACAGATCATCAGTCTCCATACAACACCCATCGTTTGCAATCCCATTGAATCCGAGGAGCGAATGTTTGTACGAGGGTGCTTTCACTTTATCGTTAGTATTAGCCACGACAGCACTCACGCGATCATCCGACTCTGGTCGAGATCTGTTAGCTTCAGAATACTCATGTTCTTCCATTCGATCATCCATAATCATTGCAGGTTCCGCAGATATTTTTGTCTTCTTGCTCCGACTATCTCCAGCACGTTCCGTCGACCGGTCCGGTGGAGATCTACACTGACCTGTGTCTTCCATACGCGCATAGTTCGAGCCACACAACCCATGAGAGAGAAAAGAGATAATTTGACCGTTGTTTTTAGAGTAAAATACTCTGACCATCCTCCTGTTTTGCCTTAATTACACAGACCTCCCCTCTATTTTGAAAACATACGCTTAAGTCCAAATAGTTAACTCCGTTAAGAATATTTTAACAAGATTCTAAAAATATATTTTTTAATTAAATTTTATATAGAAATAAAATTTATTTACTATTTTACCCTTAATACTAAATCCTTGGTTTTACTTGAGAGTTTCTAGACTTCCGGGGAAAAAAAACACGAGTTGCAAAAATAGCTATGGAGAAGATAACTGTACCGAATCATGGACACAAAAAGGTACAAAGCTTATCAAATTTTTATTCAAATTCATTCACATGGCTGGTGTATTTATTTTGTCTTGCACATTTTGACTAAAATTGTTTTAAATAATTTAAGAGTTTTATCTGTTCCTTAATTTCTATTTTTATTGATGATTTTGGCATTGATTAATGTAAATATCACAAACATTGAATATTCAAGCAAGCTTTTAAATAAAAATGTGCTTGATCAAATGTGTTTATAAATATTTGTGAAAAAATTATTAAATTATAAATTTAAATGACACATACAATCTCAAACTTATATAATTTATTATATTCGATAAAAAATATATGTGTTTAATATATATTTTAAGTCAAAATGGATTTATAATATCAAAATTAATAAATTTTTTAACAAATTAGAAAGTTAGAAAATCTATTAGAATAAATTTTTGGTTGTATAAATTTTTATTAGCCTATATATATATATATATTTAAATAATTCTAATAGTGAAGAGAGGCATTTTGGTTAAAAAAAAGTTCAAAAGTCAAACTTAACGGTCAACTAATGGTTTGGATGAATGGAAATAGAATTTCAAAATATAAGGGAGGTTTGTGTAATATACATTTTAGTTTTAAGGGAGGTTTATATGGGTTTTCAAAATAGAAGGGAGGTCTGTGTAATTAAGATAAAACAGAGGGATGGTTAGAGTATTTTACTCTTGTTTTTATTATCCTCCCTTTTAATGCCGCTGAATTAGATGAATGGAGTAGCTTGTTGTGTTAGGGAAATGAATTAATTAATAGCTTGTTGGATCATTAAAATTGCTATTATGCCTGTGATCATTAATTAGCACTCCCCGAATGGCCGAATCCATAATGTAAAAAGTCTTCTTAAAAAAAAATTGATTTAAAATATAAGAGGTTAACATGATAATTAATAATTATTTTTTATTTTTATCCTCCGTGAAGGAGAGAAAAAGATAACAAATATTAAGGACAGTATTTAAGCCCATTATGTTCATGTATCCAATCGACTTCTACCACATGGATTAGTTTTTCCACATCAGCATGTAACCTTCAAACAAATAAAGGTTAGCACTTTGGTTGCGATGGTCAAAGTGAAGTACAATAGAGTAACCGGCGAAGAAAAACCGGCGGGCAAAAGGTAGATTTGTTTTGTTGTCCATGGTGGTCATTCTCTTGTACATGGTTGCCATAGACTTTCCAGACCTGGAACTTTCCACCTTGACGACCTATGAGATTCTCTCTCCTGCCTGTAGAACCTTCTTCCACATCCACCTCAATTGATATTTTCTTCATTTGTGGAACCTTCTTTGTCAATATTTCTTCTTGTACGACAACTTTCCTCTAATGGATTAGTTCTTGTAAAGCTCTGACAACTCAAGAATTGTTGGATATACATTTTTGCTTCTATAATGGGTTTTTGCCAAATTCGACTTTCAGAGACTATCACAGCTGACAGTGAAAAAATTCCAAGTAACAAGAACAAGCCTGCAAAGCTATAAGTAGTCAGGCGACTTTGACTTGCATCATCGTCTATCGATGAATCAGATAGGCTTTGGCCTTCATCGTTGTTACTGCTTCCAAAATATTTACGCTCAATCTCATCCATTTCTGGACTCTCACGCACATTCAATATGGCTCTGGAAAAGTGTGAAGTCAAGGTGGATCCTTTGGGGAATGCCTGAAAAATCATGCAAAAACATCGACAGACGTGTTACAAAATCACTATTGACTTGACCTTAAACTAGGTTTGTTAAAAAATGATATCAAAAACAAAAACTATAAAAAAATACAAAGATTAAATCCATTAAATAAGATATGGAAACTCACAAAACCAAATCCACCAGTGCGGTGCCTAGTTTCAATCACGGCATATTTAGAATGATACTTTTTGAAGAAGACCTTAATGTAGGGAGCTTCATAAAAAATAGCATCAACACCACCTTTACGGCTTCCTTTATCAAAGGCCTCCTTATATTGTTCAATGGTGGAATAGTTCTTCACCCTTGACTTGTCAACTTTTAATCTCTCCAACAAGCCTTTAATGCATGAGCCACCGTAGTATCCGATGTTAACATTGGGGTCGTTTATAACATCATACTCACTAAGGTAACGAGGTTGGAGCTGATGTACCGTTAAGATTGATGACAAGCATGCTGTGTAACTTTGCATTAGCACAGATGCTAATATCAACCACAACACAAGCACAAACTTAGAGCAATTCTTGAACAGTGATTTTTCTGCATATAATATTCAAATATAAATCCAAAACAATAAAAATATGTAACAAATAATTTTTTTGAAGAAATTTATACTAAATAGGATGGCAATGAAATGAAAATAAATTAATTGAAGACAAAATAAAATTAGGATATGTAGCAAGGTTTTAAACTCACTTTCAGGAAGAACTGCTTGCATTACGGGAAACCATAGAATAGAAACCCCATTAAGTTCCTTCTTGCATGGAGAATTTTCAAGTACTGAATCTTGATTAACATTTCGTTCCATGAATACTATGATACCTCCTATAAAAACACTGACGATGACAATGGATAACCACATATCCCAACTAAATGGTCGTACAAAAATCCACATATCTAACCGTGGATCAGGTTGAAACTTCACAAGCATCTTCACATCAGATTGTTTATACGGTAAAGTAAAATCTACATAGTTGGAACGTTTTGCCAGAATTGTCACATCTCCCACCACAACATCGTACTGATCATTAAAAAAAACAAGGGGAAAAAAATCAGATATTCAAGTTATCATCTGTGCTGTGGGTATCGAGATTTGGTTATTACACCAGATAAAATGACTTATGTAGCATCATATATTCTACGAAAATCAACATAATTAATGGCAATTGCAAGATTTATTACAATTTCACCCTTTTTAAATCTAATTAGATGCAATCACTACTAATTCCTATTTTACCCTTAATGGATGCATTTAAGGTACAATTGGATGATAAAAACCTCAAAATATGCATGAATTAACCTATAATGATAGGGATACATCAATGATGAACAAAATCTGAACAACATGGATATGCTGTTTCTGCAAGTTTAATAAACTTTGTATGTGAACATACGACTATTGAATTATTGGAGGCAAAAACGAAACCCGACCACTCTGTAAATTAAACCCATGTTGATAGGGTTAGGATCTACCTTTTTCCTTTTCTATTTTCGGTTCAACAACATTACAATTGAGGAGATGTCAATCAAAATTACAATAAAGATGTAAACAAGATTGAACAGTCTCTAACCTTTGGTTCAGAGAGATGGTCGAGGATTGCGTCATAATTCTCAACACAACTTCCATCTTCGTTTGCAAAGGCCACATACTCTACGGAAACATTCTGAAGGTAGGCTATTGCAGCATTGAAAACATCAATGGAATAGCCCTGAGCCTTCTCGACTTGACTCTTATTTTTAGAATCCAGTTTTAAATCCACGAAGAAATCTGTTGTGCCACACTTCTTAAGAACACCAACCATCAACTTCTTCTTCCCTTCCATGACTAGTGAACCTGCTTCATCATCACCTCCTTCAATCTGAGCTATTAATAACAAGACTGCAAAAAATATCATCGAAACGTACTCATCGCCGTATAAATGGTAATTTGAGTTTGCCATCTCACATATAGTGCTGTGTAAGTGGCATGAAAATGCCCAAAATAAGAAGCAAGATGTGGCTAGTTTGGGTTGCTGAAGTTTTGTTTGTTTATTTATATTATGCTCCTCGTCCAGGGCTTTTTATAAGAACCCGATAACGGAATTAAGTAATTTAAGAAAATAGTTAAAATTAGTTTAAAATAATAAATATGTCTGAAATAAAATTTTGTTTTCAAGTATGCCCTTGTTTATAAAAGAGTAAGAAAGAGAGAGAAATAGAATAAATATAGGTGATAAGTAAAATATTTGCATATTTATTTTCCTTTATATGATGATTTTATGGACGATATTTGTGTTTAATATAATAAATTTGGGTGTGATTGATAAATAAATATTGTTTTTGGAATAAACAGCATTTAAAAAAAAATTAAAAAATAAAAAAAATAAAAAAAAAGAAATAATAAAAGTACTGTAGCAGTCAATGGCACTGTAGCAACCATCGGGAACTGTATCAGGTCAACAGCACTGTAGCAGCCATCAGGAACTGTAGCAGGTCAACGGTACTGTAGCAACCGCCAGATCACTGTAGCAGTACTGTAGCACACGTTTTTTTTCCCCTATAAATAGAGATCAATGCCAAGCTCAAAGGGGGAGGAGAGGAAGAGAAGCAGAGGTCCTTCTCCAACCGGGAGAGGTCTTTCTCTGACCGGGAGAGATCTTTCTCTACATTTCTGAGTTCTTCGTGTTGTTTCTTAGATTTAATTTCATGTATTGCATGTCTCCATCTTGGAAGGCTTAGGATTTTATTACTTTTTGCATGCCTCCATCTTGGAAGGCTTAGGATTTTATTACATTTTGCATACCGCCTACATGGAAGGTTTTACCTCCTAAATGGACGGATAGATTTCTTCATGCCTCTATCTTGGAAGGCTTAGGATTTTATTTTGCATACCGCCTACATGGAAGGTTTTACCTCCTAAATGGACGGCTTGATTTCTTCATCTTTCATTCATCTTTTGGTTGTATATTTATGTTTGAGAATTTAATATTCAAGTTTATGCAGTATTTCTGAGGATTTCATTTTAGTTTTATATAATGTCAATTTATTTTGGTTTTGTTTTTAATTTCATCATGTGCTAAACTTTCATTTTCCTAGGGTGATGACGTAGCTTACTAATGACGGATTGAATCTTAACTTATTAAATCTAGTTTGAATTTCTCCTCCATGATTGAGTTTTAATTATTATTCTTAATGCTTTTGATTGACTGGCCATCTTTTGAATGATTTCAATATACATGTTGAGACCGGAAGGAGATACATATGTGTAGACCCTATAATTAAAACCATGACTTGCATATGAAATAGGAATATATTCATATGAGTTGTGTAGTCTTACTGAGTTCCATAAATCTTAATGCATAATTAATTGCTTAAATTCATATAGGAATATATTGGATTAGCAATTGATTATAGAATTGCTTGACCTTGGAAGAGGCTAGTAATTAAATTAGGGAAACTCGACTATTAATCATGTGGAATAAATTGGGCTAGAATAGATAAGTGATTCAATCCGGAATTTGTGAAGTGAAATCTAATCCTTAGGGCTTTTTCTCATATTTGCTTTCATATCATCTGCATTCATATTTAATTGTTTCTATTTTATTTTGTACTCTCAATCACCAACTAATCGATCGACTAAATAGAGTTAAAATTGCTCATTTTGGTACTTAGTGAACAATCCTCGTGGGAACGATACTCTACTCACTTCTATATTACTTGATTACGACAGTGTACACTTGCACTATTTAATTGATCATCTGAACACGTATCAATAGGTATCACCAATCTCTTAATTAATGCAATGCATATAATTAATGAAGAGAAAAAAAAACTTATTAAATGTTCAGACAATTCTTACCGGATTCTTATAAAAAAAACCAAAGCTATTTAAATTTTGAGTTCTTATAAGATGGACCAAGGGAATAAATAAATTGACATACGAGTGAAACGTGAGAGTGACTTGTAACTGCGCCAGTGATTAATCGCTAGATCAAATTGGCCTTTGAATTCATAGGGATAGGCTTTAGTCTTTTGTCCCTATTAATAATATTTTTATAATATATTAAATCTAGACCGTTGAAATCTTAATCCAATGACTCATAGGAAAAAAAATGACCTCCTTTTCTTTTGGGGCAAAGGAGAGAAACTAGGTCCGAATTCGTAAGCTTGCTTTGATTGATTCAAAAGGATGACTTGTTTTAGTCCAACCATCTGGTTCGTTGAACAATACGTACAGGAACCATTGAAGGGTGAAACCTAGAAATCTTGAGAAAGACCAGATATTTCGCGTCTTTGAATATTCTTCGCAATCGTTTTAAAAGATGAATACACAGGGCATAATATAATTATATTATTGCGTATATAAAAACTTTAATTGTATAGTAAATTGAATTTAGATTATATAATTAGAGTACATAAAAACTTTAATTGTATAGTAAATTGAATGTAGATTATGTTATTCAAATTTTTATTTTTCCAATTTTATTTCCATTTTAAAAATAATAATTAAAAGACTGCACTATATGATTATATATTTTAGAAATAAAAAATAAAATTTAAATAATTTAAATTTAATCAAAATAGTCTAAACAAGATGTGAAGTTGCATTGACAAGTTCAAGAAGAGAGATGCATTCCATTCATTTTTGGAGATTTCTCACTTTCTCAGCAACTTCGTGGTAGTCTTCGACTAGATACCTAGATAGATCGAGGGGGATCCAAGATAGTGGCACTGTGGCAGAGAGTTGGGGCTCTGTTAAAGTCAACCTAGGTATGGATTTTTCAACATAAAGAGAATTGAACGCTGTACAAAGTGGGGTCCTTGAACAGACTCAGAATCCTACCTTTGACCAGTTCAACAAAGGTCCGAGGGGTGAGGAAATCGGAAGCAAAATGGCATCAATCAAATGATTCTTTTTTTTTTTTAATAACATCAATCAAATGATTATATATTTATATTTAAGGCAGTTTTTTTTTTAAAAAAAAATTCAACATGAGGAGCTTAATATCATATTCCGTCAAACGTTCTCATGTCAAAATTATTACTACGACTAAAAATGTCCATTGGAGTTTGTCCGATCTATTACGGATGTATGTAATCTCCTTGAATACTTTGTTCTAAAGTTCTGAAATTCGGATCGGGTACTGAATCGATCGGGGTACTGGGTTAAGAGTCAGTGGGTCAGATCGGAGTCAACCAGGGCCTAAACTGGTGAGGTATAAAAAATTGAAAAATATTCTTATCACACCGGTCAAAAATTCAAATACTATATATCATTTCTATATTTTGAATTACTAACAAAATAATCATATATTCCAATACTTATTACATATTGTTTACAATTTTCTTTATAAATTGACGGATAGTTGTATGAGAATAAACATTTCATATAAATAAATAAGAGTTAGTTGACTAATTTACAGTGATTAAGGAAATTAAATAAACTACTTTATTATAACATATGTTACATGATCTCTTTAAAATATTTATGTATATCATTAGATTATATATCAGTTTAAAAGTCGGAGAAACTAATTTGAAGAAAAATGAAAATATAATAAATGAAATAAAAATGGTCTTATATTTAGGAGTTAGGACCAAAATTCATTTATAAAGTAGCTCCTATATTTAGTACTAAAGGTAGTAATATGAAATAAAAAAATTTAAGAAAAAATATGATAAATATGATGGTGATCATGTTGAAATGAAATTATATTGAAGAAAAATAAATTAGGATATCTAGAAAGGTTTTTGAACTCACTTTCAGGAAGAACTGCTTGTACTATGGGAAACCATAAAATAGAAACCATATTAAGTTGCTTCTTACATGGCAAATTTTCAAGTCCCTGAATCTTGCTTAACATTATTCCGTTCCATGAATACTATGATCCCACCTATAAAAACACAAAGAATGGAAATGGACATCCACAGATCCCAACTAAACGGTCGTACAAAAATCCACATATCTAACCGCGCGTGGATCGTGTCGAAACTTCCCAAGCATCTTCACATCAGATTAGTGTATATGGTAAAGTAAAATCTACATTTATGTTGAAACGATCTGCCAGAATTGTGACATCTCCCACCACAGCACCGTACTGATCATTAAATTAAAAAAGAAAAAGTCAGATATTCAGTTTTGAATCTCTCTACGTATCGAGTTTTGGTTATGGCATCAAATAAAACGACGAATAAAATCTAGCTACCTTTTTATTCCCTATTTTTACTTCAACAAAACATTACATTTCAGGAGATCTCAATCAAATAAACAATATTACAATAAAGATGTAGACAAGATTGAATAGTCTCTGACCTTTCTTTCCGAGAGCTGGTCGAGGAGTGTGTCCTAATTCTCAACCCAACTTCCATCTTCGTCTGTGAAGACCATATATTCTACAGAAATAGAAGGTAGGCTATTGCAGCATTGAAATTCTCAATGGAAAAGCCCTGAGCCTTTACGACCTGATTCTTGTTTTTAGAATCAAGTTTTAAATCCACGAAAAAATCTGGTGAGCCACATTTCTTAGGAACACCAACTACCTTCCAGGACAAGTGAATCTTCATCATCACCTGCTCCAATCTGAGCTATTAATAACAAGAATGCAAAAAATTTCAAGGCAACGTACTCATGGCCATAGAAATGGTGATTTGGGTTAGCCATCTCACAAAGTGCTTTGTAAGTGGCAAGAAAGAAAATGAGGAAAATAAGAAGCAAGCTTGTTTGGATTCCTGAAGCCTGAAGTTGCCTTTATTTATATTACAAACTGGTGTGAGTATATTCATAAGATGATGCCAAATTATGAATCAAGAGAGATTCAATTTGGATCCAAGAGTTGAGACCTAGCTTCAAGCTTAAGCTAATTGACTGTAATTGATTATTAAGACTTAATGTTCCAATTCAACCGTTACCTTAATAATATACAGCGTTTAATTTACGACCAACTTGTATATATATATATATATATATGCTAGTATCATCAAGATAAGCTTCACTGCAATTATGGGAAGCCATTCCTTTAACAAAGTTAAATAACCTTCCTATCTCAACCCCCTCCCTCCCTCTAATAATTTGAATTTTTAAAAATTAAATGCGATCCTTGTCTGAATATTCCATAATGATCCATGTTCGCTCTGTTCTTAGATTAATAAAAATAATTTTTAAGTGAATGTTCAAATTAAGGGCTTGTTTGATTTTGTTTTTAAAAATATTTTTTTTATTTGTTTAAAACAAAACTAAAAAACTTGTTTGGAGATCTATTTTCAATAAGTTATTTTTTAAAAAAACAAAAAGTTTTTTTTAAAAAATATAAAACAAAAACAGTTTTTAGGTGTTTTGTTATTTTCGTTTTTCTATTTTTTTGAAGCCGGCATGTATCCATTATCGAAACCACACTATTATTGGTGACCTTTGCCACTTTATCGCCATCATGTCACTTCAAAAACATATTTTTTTTTAAAAACAATTATCCAAATTTTTTTGTTTTCAAAAGTTGTTTTTTAAAACAATTTTATAAAACTGTTTTGAAAACTAAAAAACAAATCATGAGTACATGAAGGGAGGAGAAAGGACTGAATCCTTAAGACATTTGAATACTAATATTTCTATACCTTAAAAGAACAACGGCATTTAGCTCAAAAAAGAAAAGAAAAGAAAAGAAAGCGGCATGATGAGATGATATTAAATTGCCACTAGTGAAAAAATGATATTTTAGTCTAGTTAAAATTAATTTTTTAGATCAGTTTTGGATCCGGTCTTGATACAGCCGGTCTTAAAAGTATGTCACTTTTAAGACCGGTTGTATTGATAACCTGTCTTAAAGTAAACAATTTTAAGACCGGTTGTCATGAGCATCGGTCTTAAAAGACATCTTTTATAAGGCAATTACAAAACATTTTTAAGACCGGTTATAATTATAACCGGTCTTAAAAGTTATTTTAAGACCGGTTTTATGTACAACCGATTGTACATAAAACCAGTCTTATAAAAATTTAACTTCAAGACTGGTTATTATATTTGAAACTGGTCTTAAAATAACTTTTAAGACCTGTTATAATTACAACCGGTCTTAAAAGTATTATAATTTTTTTAATTGTATGTTATTAGGTTACTTACCAGAATGTATCCTAGAATTGCTAGCTACTTTCAATGCCATACTTATTAAGTTCCATAAAGTTATAATTGTAATGTGTTGTTTAAAACCATCATATATATATATGCATAATAGTTTAAAACACATGCAGGCCAATGGCATGACTCAAACAGATTCACATGTATAAATGCATGGTTGCACATAATCAAAAAAACAACAAACATGTCAAATCATGCAATCAACAATATTTGCAACCAACCAACATGCCAATTCATCAATATATACAAAAAAATTCCTCAGTTTTACAAGAACCCACTGTTGTAAAAGTTCATAAATGAATTCAGCACAACAATTGCGAATATGATCAATATCTTCTTCTGGAAAGGGGTCAGCAAGTTCAAACATCGGAAACACCAAAGTCAGGAAAAATAATAACTTCACTTAAAAAAAATTAAAAGTAATACAAAATTTTTGAAATATATATACATTTACCTCTTCAGTAAATTCTGTTGTGCCTAGGGTAATAATATTATAAATGCGCCTTAGAACATACAACTGTTCACTACCGCAAGTGCACGGATCGCGTCAAGTAATAAAGTGATAAGTAAAGATCGTTCCCACGAGGACTAAGGCAAAAGTGGATTAATTGTCATGATTATGCTATCAATTAGGTTGAGTAAAACCATTTAGAGAGTTTATATCCTAAAGATTATTTGAATTCAAGAAAAGGAAAGCAATTTGACTAAAACTAAATTAAAACTCTACTTCAAAACAAGAGGAGCATAGGATTATTTCTAACCATTGCAATTCATGAGACTTAAGTAATTACCACTCCATTAGAAATTAAATGACTTGATGTGTTAGTCTAAAGTTCAAAGGTATTTGATTAAGCTTTCTCAAGTCAAAATCAAATTTATATCCTCAATTAACATGCACAATCTCTTGCAACAGTTAAGAGAAAATAATCATTAAGCAACAACCTTAATTTGACAATGCTAGGTTAGTAACTATATCTCTATGTTACTAACAAACCATCAATTTAATCCTAAACTTCAAGTCTAGCATAATTTTATCTAAGTTCTACAATTAAATTAACTTTCTCAAGCTTAATTTAATTGAACAAAACAATCTAAGTAATGGCCAGTCACATAGAAGCATTAGGAACAAGATAAAATTAACACATAATTATCATTAATAACTAAAGAGAATAATAATAAGTCTCAATCCTTGCAATGATTTGAAATAATCCTAATGCAAAATATTTAGCTACTCTTAATCATCTCACCACAGCCAAATCCAGCGTCAATTAACATAATTAAAAGGAAAAAATTACGAACAGAGATACAATGCAGAGCACTCCCAAATGGTGTATTTCCTTTCCACTCTAACAGCATCACTCTCGCTTGCTATCAGATGAAGAAACCAGAAACATATACGATGCTCAAAGCTCCTCTGCTCTCAGTCGCTTCTCCTTCCCTTTCCTCTTCAGTTCAGCTGGTCACCTCCTCTGTTTCCGACGGTCTCTGTTGTAACAGCCGCCTCTTCCTTCCTCTCTTCAATCTCCGTCGAACTCGCTAGAAGAAGGTGCAGCAATGACAGTGCCTCCTTAAAGAACAAAGCAGCAGACAGGCTCCTCCGATTCTTCTCTGGTTTGGACAGCGTCTGTGCAGAAGAACCAGTCACGGCAGCACCCCTGGTCCTTGATTCAATCACCTCCACAAGTCCTCTCGTCCTCCCTATGCAGATGATGATAAACCAGAGGTGCCCGATGCTACCTCTCCCTCTCTCTGCCTTGCTCTCTCTGTTTTTCTGATTCTCTCCCAGCCGACAAAGAAGACGCTCCTGAATCGTGAAGATGATGCAGATATATCTATTCGCGCCCCCCCTTCTTCAGTCCGTAGCTTCCTTTTATCCCTTAGGTCATCCAATTTCAGCTCATCTTCCAAAACGTTGTTGTCCTCTGCGCTCTTGGCTGTCAATTGTCCAGTCAAAGTAATTCCAATTCCTAGCCCAAAACGGTGACTCTCGGATGTTGGCCCATGTAGCTCTATGTCCATTGTCCAATTAGTTAGAAATCAAAACACGTCACCTACCTGCATGCCTAGGGGAAAAAACTATTTAATAATAATAACAAAAAGTAACATAAAACAAAAATAAATATATGGCATCATTTTATTTTATTATTATTTTTCCTTCAAAATATTGAAAATTAGAATATTTAAAATAAAATCCCCAAATAATGCACCAACTTAATATCTTATAAAATCTCAAGAAAATCATCTTAAATTAGCATTGATAGCTCCCAAATTATATCAAAATGTGTCTCAAATATATTAGAAATAGGGAGTCATCAACAACCCATACAAGTTGGACCCCGGTAGTTGCCTGAGTCTGAAAAATAATATGATATCATTAAAACAAGTATAAAATTAAAACATGACTTATTGAATACATTCTTAAAACAAACAAATATGTAACTAACTTTTGGCAAGATCAATGTAGGCTCTTTTATTTCACAAATAGGCCTACCACAAGCAATGTGTTGGAATGTCCGCATAGCCCTATATCATTAAAATCACAAATGTTACTTATTTTACACAAATTTCATAAATTTTGCACACAAAAAATAATTAATAATGCAAGAAAACTTACGAGTTCAAGCTCTTCTTCAATTCACTAGTTGGCTTGCTGAGGTGGAGGGAGCATAAGAGGATGACAGAATAACTCTTCTTGTACAAAATAGCCAATTGCCAATGATCATTGAAAAAAGAGAAGACTTTTAAGCAAATATAGAATATTATGTATATTATGAAATATAAATTTGTTTCTTACCCATGCAAATATGGAACCAAGAAACACTCAATTGGGGTTTTACAAAGCCTGTGCGATAAGTATGTGTGTCTGATGGCAGCAGTGGTCCCTTTGTCATAGAGTTGATGTGGGCATAGGAGTCCAAATTTATTGGTTTTTCCAGAGTCAACCAACCTATGATTCATGTTCCTATAATAATGCAAGCATACAAATCAAAGTTTAACGACGTAATTTGTAAAATATTAATTTCCAATTTGAAAAGATACTTACATTAAAAAGAGTTAGACAATCGAAATCGTAAGCTATTGTAGAGGAGCAACCAGGGACATTAAATCATCCCTCTCAAGATAGCATTAGGCCCTTAACTTGCCAACAGCTGACTCAGTAGGTCAATCTCTTGTTTGAAAGAATGTATCATATGTCATCAGAATAACTTGCTGCATGACATTCAACGGAGGTTATGAAACATCTTGAGTGGAGGGAGGTGGAGGTGGACGTAGAGATGGAGGTGGCGGGGATTCCTCAGCTCGATCAGAAACAAGATTCTTTTACCACAAGATGAAAGAGTTGAGGACATTGCCCACAACCTTGAAGTCATCAACAGGGATAGGGAGAGGTGCATCTGCAACGATCACCTCTTCAACTGCCGCTCTGACTTGATCATCCTTTATTTCTTGGTGGTGGACAGTTGATCCCAAGTTGTGCATGCTCCCCCGTGCAACTAATCATCTCAGAGGATCCTCCACAAACAAGTCACAAGGATCACCAATTTCTTTACCAGGACCCTCTGATTACTGACCAATACAACTCCCTTTAGTGCTCTGTTTAGGGTTTAGAAAATGAGCCTGGGGAGCACTGGTATCTGCTTGTCTTGTGCTCGTCATGATCATCCATTCCTCATTTATCTTGCTAAACCTTTCTTCAAATCGTGCATCAAATGATGCTTCTGCCTCAGCTCTAGCTTCTGCCCTCACAGTGGCCAATAAATGCTCCATCTCCTCCCTAGTCACCATACTACTTGAGGAACAGCGTGGGGATGCTCCAAAGTAATCCCTTATACCTACCCCTCCTCCAACCCCCCTGACACGATCGGGATACTCACATTTTTCTGTAGCTATGGTCAGGATGTCATTCCTCCAATCTGACCTAAACGATCAATCGGCTTGTTTTTTTTAGCTTCTCCTATAAGACACAGATGACAAACGTTAGTAATAAAATTTATTTACTAAATAATTAATAACAATAAGTCAACAACAATACTTATACTTTTCTCACCAACTGTACGAGATTGTTCACTCGTATAAGACCCGCTCCTCTTTTGGTGAACGAACAACCATTTCTCTTCACGACGTATAGGAGATGGTGGAGAAAGGAGAACAGAAGGATCGGATTAAGCTGCTTCTTCCAATCTCTTCCGTTTGGACACCAACAAGTCTTTTTCGGCCTTCGCATAATCCCCACAAGACATTGTATGGGGGCAATCATTCTTTCTATCACTATCTTGAGCCTTTTGCCTTTTTTCCTGCAAATAAGAAATCAAAATTAAGGCACAGTCAATAAAGACAACTCACAATTCATAAGTAAATCAAATGCATAATAAGTCAACTCACCAATACTTCTGGAGTAGTCTGAAGCCATCTAAATTCTTGCCTAGTATGTTCATCAATATAAGAATACAAGTCACACGGATTAGGATGAGGATGACCTTCTTCCACCTCGATATACACGTAATTGTTAGCTAGACTTGTCTTAAACTTCCTCCAGCGTTCATCACAATACGTCATTGTCTTGTTATACAGGGCTTCATTCTCAGGAATGTCGTAAATGAGCTGGATAGTTTCCCAAATATGTCGCTTCACATTTTTATCCACATTTCTCCAATGCTCTATCAAGATGTTAAACATGTTGTGTGATAAGAAGCCAACAAAACTCCTATACCGTTGGGTATTATGCCCGATTGGTTTCCAATATCTATCAAACTCAATTGGAATCTTTTTCCTGGTATTCGGATTAAGATGAATGTCTCTCAATCGGGTGGCTTTCTTACCCCTTCGTCTAGGCTAATTACGTGGTTCACTGTGTTCCTGGCTCGGAGTATTGTTAGGCTCGCTTTGATTAACATTAGTTGGATCCGAAGTACCCTCACTAGTACGACTCATTATCCTCACTTTAAGGACACTATTTAAGGATAGCTAGTGATGGTTTAAGGAAATTCTGCTACACGGTGCTTATTGCTATAACATGGCACTATCCACAAAGGCATCGTTCAAAAGTAATTCCCAAGTTATGCAAACATGAACAAATAATTAATAGCAATGCACAGGTTGATAACCAATATCAAGCAATATCAGCACTATGAATCCATAGTTTTACTATATTGAACAAACATGCAAAAATATAGAATCAGAATTGAAGCCAAGCCATACAGTTAAGCAATATGAACACAAGAAAGTTTTCATTCATCAAAATGTTCCTGCAAGAGTTTATATAGTATGAAGCACTATGAACACGTAGACAGTCCTAAATGCATTAGGAGGCAAACTCAGAAGCAACACCAAAGTCCAAGGAACTATAACTTACAACAATGAACCCTTCTCATACACAATCAAAATAAACCCAGGTCCACAGAAGCATAAGGACATTAACCTCAGACACATGCATATAGTAAAACTCTTTAGAATAATTAACGGTACATTCAACCTTTGCTTAAGGATCCTCTTCTTCCTTTGGATTTGAACAGCCTTTGGCCACTTTACAAATCAAGTAAGGTCTCACTTAGGAGGCAATGGACGCTTCTGAAAAGTGGGTTAACGGCTTGCTGCAAGAATCGAACAAAGAAAATAGAGGCCAAGTCATCTCACAATTTCAATGAAATACCCAAAAACGAAACTATTAATTTAATTGAATGCCTGATGATTGAAACACAAACCTGACAATAAAAACGAGGTTGATAATGAAACCAATCGGAGGGAACAACCGATGATAGCCTTACGGCAATGTATTCAACTGTAGATCTACGTTGACGGCGGCGAAGGTTGACGACGGAGGAGAGAAGGGGAAAGGAGGAGCTGTCGCGAACCGACGGAAGGGTTTTGCTAATGTGCTTGAGTATCAGACTTCAGAGTCAAAATTAGGCGCGTTATGCAATTTAAGTCAGTTTTAAGACCGGTTTTAATTTAAAACCGGTCTTAAAAGTAATATTTAAGACCGGATATTAATAAATAACTAATCTAAAAAATATAAACTTTTTAAGACCGGTTATTTATTAATAACCGATCTTAAAGTTTTAATATTTAAGACCGGTTTTTATTCAGAACCGGTCTTAAAAATAATAAATATTTTATTTTTTTTAATTGTCTTTAATTCAGATGATATTTTCTAGACCGGTTATATTTAGAACTGGTCTAGAAAATATATTACATATATTTATTTTTTTAATTGTATATATTTAAAGACCGGTTTTTATTATAACCGGTCTTAAAAGTATTTTTAAGACCGATTCTAAAGATAATCGATCTTAAAATTTGATCATAATTATAAAAATGTCACCAGTCATATTTTTAAGACCTTATCCTATATAACCGGTCTAAGTGTCCTGGTCTAAAATCCATTTTCTATACTAGTGTGCCCATCGATTTATAATAAAAAATATGCAAAATTATACCTTAAGTTTAATTTCATTTCAGTCCATTACCTTTAAAAATAATGACAAAATTTTCTCTGTTGACATGATTAATTTTGAATAAAATAGAAATGAAGGCAGATCTCATAAAAAAAAAAAAGGAAATGAAAGCAAAAATGGTAAATTTGGTCAGTGAAATCAGTGAATTCGGGAATTCAACTGAGTCTGTAGCTAGTGTAAATTTAAGAATGAGTTATTTTGGAATTATTTTTATTATTTATACAAATAACTAAATGTCATTTCTTGAAATTCTCTTTGTCCATAAAAATTATGACTGGGAATTCCTTCCCTCCCCACGGTTAAACAAATCCACTGCGCCAACATAAAATATTTAAATGGAATAAAATTAATTTATTTATAAAAAATTTAAAGACAGCTTACTCATAAGTCCCAAGTAAGGAAATTAAAATAAGGAGAGATCTCAAAATTTTTATTATTTTTTTTGTAAGTTTAATTTGTAAATGACACAACTCAAACTTAAATGTAAGCTTGACTGGTAAACCTAAATTGTTAAATTTAACTTTTAATTTGTAAGTTTGATTTGTAAATACAAATATTTTGAGAGATACCTGTATTTAAATTTTTTATCTGGGAGCTATGAGTAATTTCGCAAATTTAACTACCTCATCATGCTGATAAGAAATCATTTTCCTTCTTTTTTTGACCAAACATTTTCCTTCTTTTTTGAGCTAACTAATTTTTATAGTGAAGAAATTTGAAAAATTCCTATTTTTATTGTATATTTTCATACTTTATGTGGGAATTTTGTTATAATCATTGAGCTTAAAATATTTTACTTGTGATAAATTGTGATTAAGAGTAAATACATTTAATTAGGACTAAAAAAGAACAAAATTGTCAAAATAATTTCAATTACTCTTAATAGTTGATTTTTAAGAATATTTAATATTGGTTTAATTGGTTTTTAATTATAAGTTATTGAAAAATTGGATTAAAATTGAAAATGACAGTTGGGCTCGAATTTTGGAAATGACAGTTTGGTGCATGAATTTAAAAATTGACAATTTATTCCCCTTGAAAGTACAGCGTTTTGACTGCAAAAACTTAGGTCTGATGGAGGGGAGCTCGACACACTCCAATATAGAGAACCAAAGACCAGGGCGGCGAAGCAGATCAGGAACCTGAGACCTCTCCCTTCATTACCTTCGCCTTCTTCTTCCTCTCTCGCCGGCGGCGTCATCCACCACCACAGGCCGCCGCGAGCATCATCCCGAACCACAGCCGCGGCCGGGAACAGAGTTGGTAGTGGGGAGCTGAAGGCAGGAGTCGGGAAAGCTCAGAACAGAGAGACCCACCATCGTCCTTCACCTTCTTCCTCGCCGGCTGTACCGGTAACTTTTACCGTCATCATCCTTCTCTATCTCCGGCTTCTTCATTCAACCGAGCTCTCCATTTCTTCGGCATCAAATCTTCTTCTTTGGTTCTTCCTCGCACACAGGCCGAAGCTCCCTGCATTCTGGATTTAATTTCAGCCCTAAGTAAATTGATTTAGTGCTAATTAGTTACTTTAATCGGTGCTTTATGGCCGGAATTGTGAAAGTGGTTGGTGAAATTGTGATTACAAATTGCAATGGTTAGTTTCCGCTGTAGCAATGAGTTGATTCTTAGGCTTGGAGTTTAAGGCCAAGCTGGAGCTTTAGGGCATGTTTGGTTGGAGGGGAGGGGAGGGGATATCCCTTTCCCTTTCCTTGTTTGGTATGAAAAATTTTTCTTGTTCAGTATGAAAAATTGAAGGGAAAGGTTTAAAGAAGGGGCTCTAAATCTCTTTTATCCTCTCATTTTTGTTCTCTCTAAATTGGGAGGTTTTAGAAGAGAAAAAAAATAAGCCCCTCCCTTTCCATCCCCCCCCCTTTGAACCAAGCAGGCCCTTAAAGGGAATGTTCTACTATCTAATGTTTATATTTAATCTTTTGTATTAATTAAATTCTAGGTTTAGAGTTTAATTAGTATGTTGGATTGAAGTTTTGTATTGGGGTTCTATACAATTCTTGAGATTAGATGTGTTTTTGTTTTTAACTTTGTGCTTGACACTTTGAATTTAATTAATAGCAATTTCTTGTGTAATGACTTGGTTAAGCTTGTGCTTGGAGTTGCTATAAATATATTATGTTTGTAATATAAGACTTTTTGGCTACTTGTGTCTGGCTTATTGTTAATTTCAATTACTAATGGTTAAATTGGGTTTCGGTTAAAGGGATTAATTTCTACTTGATGTAGAGGAATTAATTCACCTAACTCAAGCTAGCTCAAAAGGTTTTTTGAGCAAATTTGTCAATTAGCACACTCCCATTATTTTTTGAAGCAATGATTGATAAAATTCATCATTTTTAGGAGGCTTAGTTATATTTTTCAAAACCAATTTAAATTCCGTTCCACTTTTATTTCAAAAAATCTAAAAATATTAGTTTTTAAAGTATTTTAGTTTATTTACAATTTAGTTTTTAGATAAAAAGTTAAAAATCATTTTTAACTTATTTTATGTCAATTATCACACTTAATTTCTACATAATTAATAAAAGGCCCATCGAGAAATAATCCGGATTATACCATTTATTGTAATCTTTAATTTAATTTTGAAGAGATTACCAAGTGAAAGATCACAAATCACATGATTCTTCAAAACTCCAACGTAGTATTATTTGAATATGGGGTATTCACAAGTAAAACTGGGTTAGGCATCATCTCAGCTCGATGACAGGTCAGAATTGAAACACTCTCTGGGTTGAAAATTTCAACCCTAGCCTTGATATAGGAAAATAAATTACAAAAATTAAGAACAAAAAAATATAGACTAAGTCAACTTAAGCCATTATATACTATAAGTACATATATATAATTTTATTCAACAAGGAACTAATGCAAATATACTTACAAAAGAGAAAAATCTATGCATGGTATCATAGGTCTCAACTCCAAAAACAAACTTGAATATTACTTTTTACAACCCAATTAACGAATCGGCACTGTGGGGAAGATCTGCCATCACTACGCACACCCACTTACACAGGCAATGTTTTATTATTATCTGCTACATTTTGTGGTCCTATATTTTGTGTGTCTGCAGAACAATCTTTGTCAACATCTCTTGTTGCAGAACCTTCCTCTAATGGACTAATTTTTGTCGAACTCCGACTCAAAAATTGGCTACAAGTCTTAGCGAGCATAACAGGTTTCCGCCAAATATAACTTTCAGAGATTAGCAAAGCCAACAGTGAAAGAATTCCAATAACCATGAACAAACCAGCAAAGCTGAAAGCAGTGAGACTGGGACTTGCATCTATTGATGATGATTTAGATATGTCTTGATTTTCACCATATTCGTTGTTGCCCCCAAAATATCTCTCCTCAATATTGTCCATTTCATTACTCTCACTAATATTTAATATGGCTTCAGAAAAGTATGGGGTTAAGGTGGAGCCCTTAGGAAATGCCTGAAAAGTCATTCAAATTATTCAACACACATGTCACAAACAGAACTCTTGATTATAAATTAGACAAGAAGAGAAGCGAACAAATTATCTACTGCTGTTACAACAACGCTAGCTATATTGTGGTTATAACAATAAATTAAAGTTATGTGACTTAATTAGATTTCATCTAAATAATAAAATTTAATATGGAAAATTAATCTTTTTATCCTTATATTTTTAAATCAGTCGGTTGTAACTATTCATAAACTTTAACTTGGCGCAACTCAGTTTATATAGTTTTCACTCAGTTGTAACTCAATCGCTAAACTTTGACTCGATGCAAATCAGTCCTTATAATCAGTTAAAATATTAGTTACTTATGAACTAAAGTTTTAAATGGTTAAAACTGTATAGACTAAGTCACACTAAGTTAAAGTTCAGGGACCAAGTTCAATTGAGTTAAAACTATAGGAACTGAGTTACACTAAATTTAAGTTTAAGCATTGGGTTGCAATTTAGTTAAAACCATAGAGAAACCTAAAATTTAATTTTTCCAAATTTAAAAAATAATTAGAAAATGAGTATAAAATTTAAACCAAGCAATAAAAAATAGAGATAGAAGCTCACAAAACCAAATCCACCAGCATGGTGCCTAGTTCCAACCACAGCATAATTATTGGAGCCATAATGGTTGAGGAAGAGTTTCAAGTAGGGAGCTTCATCAAAAATAGCATCAACACCACCTTTATGGCTTCCTTTGTCTAAAGCCTCCTTATATTCTTCAATGGAAAGGTAGTTCTTCACCCTTGACCTGTCGATCATCAAGTTCTTGACCAATAAGTCTTCTACAAATGAGCCAGTGTTGTATCCAACGCTAATGTTGAGATCTTCTATAACATCGGTCTCACTAAGGTATTGAGGTTGTAACTGATGTACTGTTAAGATTGTTGATAAGCATGCTGTGTAGCTTTGACTGAGCACAAATACCAGTATCAACCACATAACCAGCACAAACCTAGAGCAATTTTTGGCCAGTGATTCTCCTGCAAGTAGTAATTAGAAGTGCAAATTTGAAAATAGAACAGAAAAAAGATAAACAAATAATTTTTTTAAAATAAATTAAACAAACCTTTCCACTTTTATAATTACATAGATTTATCTCTTCATTTCATAATTAATTATATTTTCACATACATTAATTATACTCCTTCTGGTTCCTTATTATAAGTGCCTCCAACATGTTTCATAATATATCATGTTTCACCTAAAGCATTAATTTTGTTTCACCTAGTATCACTAATTAATTATGCAACTTCTGAACTAATGACTTTAATTGAGGGCAAGGTTCTGAAACCCGGACCTACCACTGAATTGGTCGGGGTACTGAGTCAAGGGTCAGTAGGTTAGATTAGAGTCAAACCGGAGCTAACCCAGGACCAAACCGGTGAGAAATTGAAAATTTTAGGCTTATTAATATGGAATTCTAAAAAAAATTAAAAAAATCGATTTTTTTAAAAAATAATAAAAAATTGCTGGACCGGACCGGATCGGTTTCCAAGCCGGTTCACCTGTTCTTAGGCCAAACCGGCTGGTTTGGTCTGGGTTTCAAAACAATGATTGAAAGGCCATTTTTAGGCATAGAAGGAGGGGGGTTATATACTCACTTTCAGGAAAAACTGCTTGCATAACAGGAAGCCACAGGACTGAAATCCCACTGAATTGTTTCCTAAAAGATGAATTTCCAAGTGTTGAATCTTTTTTGACATTGCGTTCCATGAATAGTATGATACCTCCAATAAAAGTGGAGATGATAGCAATGGCCAACCAAAGGCTCCAACTAAACGGTCGTACAAAAATCCACATATTCAACCGTGGATCATGTCGAATTTTCACAAGCATGTTCACATTAGATTTTGTATATGGCAACGTAAAATCCGCATAGTTTGACCGATTTCCCAAAATCGTCACGTCTCCCACCACAGCATCATACTATTCAGTAGGAAAAAAAACAGAGAGAACCGTTAATGTCTTTGTGTGCATTGATGGTTATGACAACCAAAAAGAGAGCTGTTTATATATGCTGGTGCCAAGTTTAATCTTAATCGTGCTTTAAAATTTGTTTAATTTGGTTCTAAGGTGGGCCAAGGTTTGTCTCGTTCAGGTTAATAAAACCTTTCCGTTATATTGAATAAAAATCATATGACGACTCTCAAAAAAAAATTTATTGATCCTTGTATATATAAATCATTTTCTGCTAAAATAGATAAAATTTTTCATATCAATCTCTATAAAAAAAATTATTACTTCTAGTCTCTAATATAAGAGCTAGTTAATTAATTTTGGTAGATTAAAGAAGTTAGTTATGTTAATTATTTGTAATAAATACACGTTGAATTTTCTAAAATATTATCTTTTATCATAACTACACTTAGATAAAAATCCCTTAATTTTTGTAATTAATAAAGATACTTTAAAGAAAAATAATTATAAACTTAGGAAACAAAATGGCGGATTGGGGCTTATATTTATGGCCAAATCCAATCTTTAACTAACTCTTATATTAAAAACATCAAGCAGTAATTATTAGACGAACGGACCAAACTCTAAATTGTTTTATCAGCTCAATATATGTCAAGGCCAAACCAACATGAACAATTGAATTAGATCTCTTAAATTGTACTGGTACTGACTTGAAGAGAGCGGATCGATGAACCTGGCCTCTCACTCTATATATACTATATATATATGAAACCAATGTGCATATATGAAACCAAAAGTATATACTTTTCTCTCTATTTCAGCAACAAAACACTTGAGATCTTGATGATGTTGACATATATATATATATATATATATATAGAAATGCATATACAGGGTTGTTAGGCATCTAACCTTTCCTTCAAAAATCTGATAAACGAGTGCGTCGTAATTCCCAGCTCTCTTTCCATGTTCGTCTACAAAAGCTCTATACTCGAAGGAAATATTGTAATGTGAACGCTTGAGGTAGGCTATTGTAGCTGCGAAGACGTCAATAGAATAGCCTCTAACCTTGACGACCTGATCATTGTTAGTAGAATTGAGTTGTCCAACATCCACAAACTGGGTGTTGCCTGATTTATAAGGAAGTCCAATTATCAACTTCTTCCCTCCCAGGAGTGACCCTGCAATAGTATCATCTCCTGCACCTATCGGAGCTATTAGCAACACAACATAAGAAATCATAATGAGGAAGCCATAGTAATAGTAATTTGGGTTCGCCATATCATAAAAGTGACATATATGAGGTAGGATGAAGAAACAAAGAAGCTAGCTGCCAGCTAGTTTAGATTTGAGTTCTTAATTGCTGCCACCTTTATTATATTTATATGTTTTTTTTACCCTAATGAATGTGTCTTGTATGAAAGCGTAAGCTTGCTTTGATTAATTCAACTGTCTCGTTCGCTGAATAATACTGCAGGATCCATTGAAGGATGAAACCTAGAAATTTCGAGAAAGACGAGAGACATTTCATCTTTGAATATTTTTTGCAACAATCACTTGAATCAAACATTACAAGAGATTTCTCAGCAACTTCGCTGTAGTCTTGGATGAGACCGAGAAGGAGTGGACTTGACGTGATTGGCTGAGAAGCTATCTTGGTATGGATTTCAACGTTAAGATTTGAATAGTAAAGATAGGGTGATCATTGAATAGTCTTGGAATCTGAATCGTGCCTATTTAAGTACCTTTGACCAGTTCAACAAATTCGAAAGGACTTAATCCCTAAGGTCCGAGGACATCAGCAGCAAAACGTGATTCTATTTCGGGCAGTTTTCTTAATTTTTAACGCCAAGAGCTAAATCTAATTTCGTCAACTTGAACTGCAATAAACACACACACACACTCACACACTCGTATGGTTTTATTTATAAGGAAGAAAAAGTTTTCTTTGTCATAATTTTGCTTACAAATGTACTTCCTCCCTCCCTTATTATAAGATTTAAATTTGTTAATATGCATATGAAGATAGTGTTGTCGGCTTTGTACCTTGGTAACCTCTTCAAAAATAACCAAAGATTGCAATATAGGATGCAATCCCAGATTATTTTTTGAAGAGCATTTTATTAATTACTTAGAAACTAAGTGTAATCATTGACATAAAGCAATAAAAAGGATTTGAGCTTTTTATCTAATAACTAAATTGCAATTAAGTTAAAATACTTTAAAAACTAATATTTTTGGATTTTTTTGAAATAAAAGTGGAATGGAATGAAAATTGGTTTTGAAAGGTATGATAAAAAGCTCCTAGAACAATGAATTTCATCAATCCTTACTTCAAAAGATAATTGGAGTGTGCTAGTTTGACAAATTTACTTAAAAGACCCTTTAGCCTAGCTTGAATTAAATGAATTAATTCCTCCATACCGGGGAGAAATTAATTCTTCTAACCGAAACCCAATTTAAACACTAGTAACTGAAATTAATAATATGCAAGACACAAGTAACCAAGAACCCTTACATTACAATCACAATTATATATTCATAGCAAATTCAAACAAAAGCTATATCAAGTCAATTATATGAAATTACTACCACTACAAAAAAAACGTGATTTAGTAGTGGTTAAAAATGGGTATTAGTAGCAGTTCTAACCGCTACAAACTAGGTTAGTAGCGGTTACTCAAACCGCTACTAAATCGTACGTTGCAAGTAGTTTTGTAGCGGTTTTATAAAACTGCCACTCAATCAAAAATAACCGCTACATACTTTGTAGCGGTTCAGCTTAACCGCTACAATACCCAGAGATATTTGTAGCGGTTATATAACCGCTACAAATATAAAAAATTATATTGAGAGCTAAAAAAAAGAATTTTTTATTTTGTAGCGGTTAATAAACCGCTATAAATATAAAAAATTGAAAATTTGTTGGCGAAAAAAAATGGCATTTTTTTTTATTTTGTAGCGGTTAACAAACCGCTACTAATTTCATGAAATTTAAAATTGGCGCTAAAAAATTTAAATAGAGTCGTAAAAAGGCGCGTTATTTAGTAGCGGTTATTAATTTAAAATTTTTTTTAAAAATAGACAAAGATTTTTTTTCTGTTTTTTCAATATTATATTAAATATTTTATTTTGTTATTATTTTTTCTATTTCAATTAGTTTATTATTCAATAGTTTAACTTATTAATAAATAAAAAGAAAAAATGTAATTGAATAGGATTAGTATAAAATTTATATTAATAATATTATTAAGGATAGCTAGATAATAAGGAATTATTATGCTTTCTAATATAATGTAATTGTGTATGAAAAATAGATGAAAATGAGATAGAGTTATGATATATCTAGAAAAAAAAATGATTAGAATAAATTTTATAGAAAGAAAAGAAGTATTCTAAAAAAAATTGAAAATCTTGTTACCATATTTGATCGTATTATTCAGCTCCTCTACCCATACGAAAGAAGTTGTAAATGAGAGGAAATGAAAGAAAGGTAAGGTGAAAAGAAATTGAGGAGTGTTTGAAATGAGTTGTGGTAAGGGTATTTATAGGGATCCACGTACTATTTGTAGCGGTTAATGTAGCGGTTATTAATTAGTAGCGGTTATTTATATTTTTGTAGCGGTTTAATATTCATAGTGCTATTTGTAGCGGTTAATGTAGCGGTTATTAATTAGTAGCGGTTATTTATAATTTTGTAGCGGTTCAATAACCGCTACAAATATTATTTTAATTTTTTTTTACTATTTTTTTTTACATTTTATTTTAACAAATTTTTTGCATTTTTTGTAAAGACAAATTTTTTACACTTGAATTTGATCACTCATCCTCGCCATCCCTATAGAAATTTTGTAGAAAAATTATTGTTATTGATGTATTATTAAATTTAAAAAATTTAATTCAAATGACGTGGACTTAAAAAACTCACCGCAATAGAGGTAAATTGTCATCGCCGCCAGGGAAATAGTTTTCAAAATCAGCTGGCTGAAATGGCTCACTCTCGTAGACGATGTTATCACCTTCGGCCCCCTCGGAATGTACCTCCACGTCGGGAAGTGAAGGGGGAACCGCATCCAATTCGCTCCCAGGTCGTTCAGGAAGTGGTTGAGCAGGTGACCCCCATTGTGGATCGGCTGGTCAGTGCCCTCATTCCACGGCACTATAACTCGCAGGGTCCGGTCCATGCTGTTCAGACCGGCCACATCCAGCCTCCTCATCAACACGTTCCCCTGCTCATCTGCACAGTTGACCGCACGTTAGATAAATTATAATTCAAAGTTAACATTTCTAATTTAAATAAATAATTTACTAAATTAAAAAATTAATTTACCTTCGACCTGCACCTCAAACCCAGTGGACCACGAAGACGACCCTCGTGGGTTGTTCTGCTCCCGAGCGTCCTCCTCATCAAGGAACTGCTCCATCTCCCTGAACCCAATCGGGATCTCAAACTCCTCCTCGTTGAGGAAGTCCTCAACGCTAATATCTGGCCTCTCCACCTCAGGCACCTCTGGTGCGGTGTCGCCTGTGGGATCGTCTGCGGTGCTTGTGGGGGGATGGGCTGAGATGCCGCGGTAGCCCTGCCTGCGCGCTGCCCCCTGCCCGGCTGCTGCCACCCCGTAAAATCGGTCTGGGGACCTCAGGGGCCTTCCCCTTATCCTGTCCTGAAGCCATATCAACTGTAAAAATTAAAAAAAAAAATAGTCACATTATTATGCAAAAATATAATAAAAATACAAATATAAATAAAATACGTGTTATATACGTACCTCAAGTGCAAATACTGAGCAAAAACTCCTATAGAGACGTCTGAACGCTCAAATCTCGAAGAAATCACTCAGAGAAATCTCAGGAAACAAAATGAGCAAAAGGAGAAATGAAGGACGTGGGGGTTTAAATAGGCCAGATATTAGTAGCGGTTATTAAAATAACCGCTACTCTAACCGCTACAAATAATTAAATTTGTAGCAGTTCTTCAATAACCGCTACAAAAGTTCACAACGTTTGAAATTCTGTAGCGGTTATTGCCCAGAACAGCTATAAATGTCGAGACTCTTGAAATTCTGTAGCGGTTATAGGGGCATAACCGCTACAAAATTCTGACCTTTGGTATTTTGTAGCGGTTTCTGTGCATTAACCGCTACAAAATCACCGCTACAAGTTTTGGCGGGAATTTTGCGCCAAATTTGTAGCGGTTTTTTGTAAGAAACCGCTACAAAAAACCTTGCCACTACAAATTTGTAGCGGTTTAATATAACCGCTACAATTGCACCGCTACAAAATACCTTTTTTTTTGTAGTGTACTAATGAAGCATAAGTGTTAAATACATGCATTAAAATCTAAATACACATCTAATCTCAAGAAATGCATAAAACCCTAATGCAAAACATTCAGTCCAATATACCAATTAAACTATATATAAACCTAGAATTTAACTAATACAAAAGATTAAATATAGAAATTAGATGATAAAATTCCCTAGTTGAACTCCAAGCTCAAGACTCAAACCATTGCTTAAAGAGAAGTTTAGATGCTGCCATAGAGCCACCATCAAGAGGCAAAATCATCTTCAAATTCAAACAACTCTCCATGAGAATTAAATACCACCAGAAAATTGAAAGTGATTATGAAGAGGGATGAATTATGAGTGATGTGGAATAGGAAAGAAAGATAAGATAGTCATGGTTGTTGGCGATAGCTCCTAGATTGTCACGTAACTTAGTGGATTCTCCAGCTCCTCCTAGTGCGATGCAGATCCTGTCAACGGTAGCGCCTGCAAATGATAGAGTTGATTCAAGTCGTGCTCAAGGATACTGTCCTTAAGAGCTATTCTGCAACTACCAGTAGATAAGAAGCTGCGCTCCCCAGGATTAAACGAATCCTTCCTGTAAAATAGGGTGAGCAAAACTATGGAAGATAATAGAGCTCAAAAGGTATGAAAATATGCCAGAGGAGGAAGTGAGGTGCTCAAGAGTTCAAGAGCAAAGGTGTATCTAACCCTCTTGATTTAAGCTCTTTATATAGTCTCATGTAATCTGAAAGTTGGACAAGATTTTAATCACCATAAGATGCCAATTTCGAACATTAGTAGGGATAACACGTTTTAAATTGAATCAGTTTCATCCGTTGGGCATTTAGAGACTTTAATCCAAAACAATAGTTTCAAGAGCATTTAAAACTGATTCAAGGAATCAGTTTATTAGAATTAAAAACCCAACGTCATTTTTACAATAAGGCTAGCATTAAAAGCAAAGATCGTTCAATACCATATGATGGCTCCTATGGAAGAACCAATGCAGCTGAGCGCTTGAAGGGAAAGCTGATAATCCAAAATAGATAGTTCACAAATTTTCGTATCATCTCTTCGAAGGAGTGGAAAATGGCAGCTTCCGCCATCAGATATTCCAAGCTCTATAAAGGGGGACAGATCACTGGCAACCTCCAGATCCAGGTTATGTACGTGTGGATGTAGATGGATCCAGAGACAGCAGAGGGCATGCGGCTTATGGAGGGGTTATTAGGGACCACTAGGGCAATTGGATGTGTGGATTTCAATAGAAATTAGGGCATAATAACTCAGCTACTGCGGAAATCCATGCAATTAACAACGGACTACAGTTATGTAAGCAGTTGGGGTTTACAAGGATCAGGTTATTTACAGATTCCTTATAGTCTATTCACTTGCTATCCATAGATGGTGGGACTGCTCACCCACTGTTCGATGTTATCTTAGATACTAGATCCCTCATTTACAGGGATTGGGACTTAGTGATGGGTAATACTTATAGAGAGAATATTCGGTGCGCTGACTACCTAGCGAGGAATGCTTAGTTAAGTGACCAGGAGTTTTTGGTCATAGAAATACCCCTGGTGGAATGCGACGAGCTTTTTGGGATGGAATATGGTGGTATACCACAAGACCATCTTGTGATGTAGATTTCCTAGCATTCTTGTTATTTTCAAGTTTTGCTTGCCTTTGTACTAAAAAAAAGCAATTGGAAGATTTATATAATCAGCATATGAAACTGAAGTGGCAGATGTCATTTTTCATAATAAAATCCTGTAATAAAGGCATTAAAATAGGTTCATAAAAGTAGTTAAAAATTTCTCAGTTAACTATTTCTTTTATAAATAAACCTGAATTTTTCATGAGGTCTCTCATAAAAACACTTAGTCCACTTTTAGCTCGCATGTAGGGGAAATTGCTGGATTTTCCTATGGTCTATCATTGTGTGAGTTCACTCCTCCTTTTGGCTCCCACAATCCCAAGTGGGACTCGTTCCTTATGACACACCTACTCATTATCTTCAACAATCCCCCACATGTGTCAAAAGGAACACCTTTACTGAGTTACACACATGAGTATAATCATTGTATCAGTGGTCCTATGGACTATATGAACCAGACCTAGACCGATAACACTTAGTACATAGAGATGTCAATGAAGCATGCTTCTATGAACCAATAAATCTTGGGTGTGTACTACAGGCATTAAAATTCAGATTATACCCCCACATTTCCGCTGTTAACATTAGTTTTGCACGTTAAGACGACCATGCGCATGCCTGGTGCATAACGAATGCTTTATAGATTTTGCCACAATCTCATAGGAACGGCCCTACTACATATCCGTAGAGGTGATTTTATGAAATGTACCTGCAATGAATACATCATCCCATAGGATTATGAAATCATTAAGAGCTTTTGCTTAGCCTCGCCAAAATGCATTCTAGTACTCTCCCATACCATAGGAAGGGACTAGCAATTTATTAGTGCTAGCAAAACTAACAAATGACTTGTTTTTACCTATATGAACATTCTTCATGGGATCACCAATCATAAAGGTTAGGTTGACCATCGTTGTTAATTTCAAATTGGCTTTAGTCTCATTCCCCTTGATGTTTCAATAATTATTTTCTTCCCCAGGGGTTTTGTTAACGGATCCGCTAGGTTCACTTCAAACCTTACATAGTCGATTGAGATTACACCATCTTTTAGTAGCTACCTTATAATATTATGTCTCAACCAAATATGTCTACTCTTAGCATTAAAGGTTTTATTCTTAGCCGTAGCTATCACAGACTGGTTATCACAATGTAAGGACACTAATGGTGTTGGGTTTTCACCTAGTGGGATATTTGCTAAGAATTTTTTCAACCACTCATCCTCAGTACCAGCTAATTCCATAGCAATAAACTCAGAATCCCTTGAGGAACTGGTTATAACAGTTTGTTTGGCTGACTTCCACATTATAGCACCACCACCAAGAGTGAAAACATAACCACTAGTGGATTTGGTCTCCTCAGAATATGAGATCCAGTTAGCATCATTGTATCCTTCTAATACAACGGAAAATCCACTGTACTGAATACCATAATTCATGGTACCTCTTAGGTATCTCATTACCCTTACCAGAGCCTCCTAATGGTCACTGCTCGGACAGTGAGTATATCTACTCAATCTACACACAGCATATGCTATGTCAAGTCTGGTATAGTTCATTAAATGCAACAAACTCCCAATAATCTGTGCATATTTAGATTGAGCAATTGGATCTCCTTCATTTTTCTTTAAATGTACGCATGGATCATAAGGAGTACTAAAAGGAGATTCATCAAATAGTTCAAACTTTCTCAGAATTTTCTCAACATAATGTTCTTGAGAAAGTAAGATGCCATTCCATTCCTTATGATTTTAACACCCAAAATCACTTTTGCTTCACCCAAATCTTTCATATCAAAATTAGAAGCAAGAAAGCGTTTTGTTTCAAGCACAAAACTCATGCTAGTATCGAAAATAAGCATGTCATCCACATACAAGCAAATAATCACACGTTCATTATTCACAAGTTTTGTATAAACACACCTTTCTACTTCAACAGTAGAGAAACCACCATTTAACAAAACTTGATCCAGTTTTTCATGCCATTGTTTAGGCGCTTGTTTTAAACCATATAAAGACTTGACCGGTTTACAAACTTTGTTTTCTTGCCCAGGAACACTAATACACCTCTCAGGCTGTACCATATAAATCTCATCTTCTAAATCACCAGTTAAAAAAGCTATTTTAATATCCATTTGGTGAATAAAGAGTTTATGAATAGAAGCTAAAGCAATTAGGATTCTAACAGAAGAAATCCTAGTCATAGGAGAGAAAGTGTCAAAATAATCAACATTTTCTTTTTGAGTAAACCCTTTGGCTACTAACCTAGCCTTATATTTATCAATAGTTCCATCAGGAAAATACTTTTTTCTGAAAACCCATTTGCAACCAATAAGCTTTGCTCTTGGAGGCAAGTCAACTAAAACCCATGTTTTATTTTGACTCAGAGAATCAATTTCAGCATTTATTGCTTCTTTCCAAAAAGATGCATCCGGATAAGAAACAACTTCATAAAAATTTTTGGGTTCATCTTGCACAAATAAGTATAAAAATCATCTCCGAAAGACGTTTGTTTTCTTTGTCTTTTACTTCTCCTTAAATCTTCAACCAAAACTTCATTTGAATTTTGTTTAGAAGAAGAATAAGAATTTTCAACTCTTTTAGGAATATGCTCAATTTTCAAAGGAAATATATGTTCAAAAAACACTGCATCTTTTGTCTCAATAATTGTGTTATGATCTAAGATATCGCTTTTTAAAACTAGAAAACGATAAGTAGCACTTTGTTGAGCATAACCAATGAACATACAATTAGAAGTTTTAAAACCAATCTTTCTCTTTTTAGGATCAGATAATAAAACTTTAGCGAGGTACCCCCACACTTTCAAATATTGAAGATTAGGCAAAAAACCTTTCCACAACTCATAAGGTGTTTTATTTGTTTTCTTATGAGGTGTTTTGTTTTGTAAAAAACAAGCAGTCAACAAAGTTTCACCCCATAAATTATCAGGTGCAGAAGAACTAACAAGCAAAGATTTCATCATTTCTTTTAAAGTTCTATTTTTCCTTTCTGCGACACCATTAGACTCAAGTGAATATAAAGGAGTTACTTCATGGATTATTCTCTCTTTTTCACAAAAATCATTTAGTGATAAATATTCCCCTCCTCTATCTGACCTAACCCGTTTAATCTTTTTTTTCAACTAATTTTTTACTTCTACCTTGTATAAAAGAAATTTTCCAAAAGCTTCATCTTTATTTCTCAACAAATATACTTTTTTATTTCTTGAAAAATCATCAATAAAAGTGATATAATATTTTTTACCTCCTCTAGTCTCCGTTTGTTTTAAATCACCTAAATCAGTGTGAATTAAAGACAACAACTCAATTTCTCTTTGAGTAGAAAAATGTGACTTTTTAGTCAACTTTGCTTCTGCACAAATTTCACATTTATTAAAATCATCATTTTTTATTTTGGAAATAAGCTCAAGGTGTTGCAGTTTAATTATATAAAACTTACTTATGTGTACTAATCTAGCATGCCACATATCCAAGGAGTCAATCAAGTAAACAGAAGAAGATGCATTATTAATAATTACAATAGCACTCAAAATAAACAATCCCTTGTTACAATAGCCCTTTCCAATAGTCATATTATTTTTTGTCATGATAACCCTGTCAGACTCAAACAACACTTTAACCCCCAACTTCTACAAGCTGTGCCACAGACACTAAGTTTGCTTTGACTTCAGGCACATATAGCACATCGTTTAGTGCCAAGGTCTTTCCAAATGTGAGTTTTAATACCACTTTCCCTTTTCCCTGAACCTTAGTACCTCGAGAGTTAGTGAGATAAATGTGGTCTTTCCCTTTTTTCAAAGGAGGTAAACATTTCCTTATTAGCACATATGTGCCTGGTAGCTCCCGAGTCTACCACCCATTTCTTCACATCAAAGACAAAGGTGGTGTGAGAAACCACTGCCGCAATGATCTCATCATCACTGCTATCCTCTCCTTTAACCACATTTACACTCGGTTTAGGAGGATGTTCGTTTGCTCTCTTGGGGTTAGTATCATTGAGCTTGTAACAAGATTTTTTTAATTTTAATATTTTTTATTATGACATCAGAGTCATACCTCATTTTGTTGTGTGACGTAGCTTCCACTAAGTTCGCTTTGGCTGTAGCAACGTAAAACTCCATGGTTGTGTATAGCTCTTAAGATTGCTGATGATAGCTCCTAGATTGTCACGCAACTTAGTGGATTCTCCAGCACCTCCTAGTGTGATGCAGATCCTGTTAACGGTAGCGCCTGCAAATGATAGAGTTGATTCGAGTCGTGCCCAAGGACACTATCCTTAAGAGCTATTCCATGTGGTCCGTCATTGTGCGAGCCCACTCCTCCTCTTGGATCCCACAATCTCAAGTGGGACTCGTTCCTTATGACACACCCACTCATTATCTCCAACAATGGTTTGGGTGGAAGGGAAGAAAGCTTCCGGCGAGTTGGTGATGGTGGTTGTATGGTGGTGGAGAAAAGATAAAGGAGTCGATGGTCCAGGTCCTTCTCCCGATTGTTTACAGCTCCACCTCCTCTATTTTTCACACTGAAACTTAGGATTTGGAATGAAGAAGGTGATGGTGATGGTAGGAACGTTGTGAAGGTTGTCGACAGCGAAGATGGTGAGGCGTGGTCGAAGAGACGACAATGAAGGTGATTTGTGGAGGTGATGATAGAATCTCAAGCTCAGGTTCGCGGCTTTGCTTGCTGGTTCTGGTCTGAAACTCGAGCTATGTTCATAGCAGTGAAGAAGAGTTGCAGCTCTGCCGCTGGCAACAATGGTGATGAGGGTGTGAGTCACCGGCGACGGAGAAGGTAATGTTTGGTGATGGCGTTCAAGGTGAAGGTCCTCCTTCTTTGGTTCTTTCGTGGCCGCTCTCTCCTTCGTTTCAAATCAACCAGGAGTTTTGAAACTAAACTAAATGGTTGCTGTCAAAATGCTGAAGTTTTGGTAGGGACTAAACTATCATTTTCTAAATTCACGGAACTAAATTGTTATTTAAGAAATTTAAGCCCCTAAATTGCCATTTTCTGATTTGATTCAAGCTTTCAAGTACCTACAATTGAAAACAATTAAACCAACATCAAATGCTCTCAAAAAAATCAATGATTAAAAGTATTTACAATTATTTTGATAATTTTACCCTTTTTAGTCGTAATTTAAAGTATTTACTCTTAATCTCAATTTATCTCAAAAAATGCATTTTATGCTCAATAATTATGATAAAATCCCTAATTAAAGTATAAGAATATATAATAAAAATAGGAATTTGTTAGTATCCCAAAATATAAGCTTCATTTTATGTATACATGCAGATGATATGTTTATATTGTTCATTAATTGATGCATACATGACATATATCATATTTACTTTTCACATTTTCTATCGACGATAGCATGTCTCTATTGGGATTTTTCGGAATCTCACCCTATTTTTAAATAAACATCTCAGTGAGTGCCAATGGATCGAAAGGCAAAGGAGTAGACGCCGAGAAATAATTGGCTCGTGTCTTGAGACGAGGACAAAATCATGATTATAATTCGTTTATGCTTAGATATTTTAGAGAATTCTGTAAATATTAAGCTTCCGATGTATTTTCTGTTTTCGTTGACGAACGACGTCGGGATTGTAAACAAATATTTTTATCAGTATAACTGTACTTTTCTGTATGCCCATCGAATTCCGTCTCTATTACTCTTTGAATATCGAAATGGAAACGGGTGTTGACATAAAACTTAACGGTCAACTAACAGTTGGGTAGATGGAAATATAATTTGAAATATGTAAAAGAGATTTTTGTAACACACATTTTAATTTCAAGAGAAATATATGTACGTTTTCAAAATAAAGGGAGGTTTGCGTAATTTTGGTAAAATAGATGGGTGGTCAGCATATTTTGCACTTATATTAATGATCTCCAATTCACTACTAATTCTTTTTTATCTACTTATTTATTACATATTCTTTCTGATATTTTATATTGGGAAAATTTCAAAAAACTACATTGGAAATAGCAAAAGGACAATTCAATACATTGAAATTGGAAAAGGACATATCAGGCGGTGTCAGACGGGCAGATGAATTTGGGATTTTGAAATCTCGGCCAAATGACGAAAATGCCCTTCAACCCTCAGTTGGAATAACAACATAGGAGTTGTTAATGGCGAATCCGGAGTTGTTAATGGCGAGATCGATGGTGTTATTAGCCCTAGAACTTGTTATTTGTGAAAGAAGAAATTTAAGTTGTTAATTTCGAATCCAAAGTTGTCAATTAAGAGATGTGTGTTGTTATTGGCTCTGAAATTTGTTAAGTGCGAAAGAAGAAAATGGAGTTGTTAATATCGAATCCAGAGTTGTTAATGGCGAGATCGGTGGTGTTATTGGCTCTGAAACTTGTGAATTGTAAAAGAAGAATTGAAGTTGTTAATAACGAATCCGGAGGTGTTAATTACGAGGATCATGTTGTTATTCTGAAGTGGGGAGGAAGGCTGAAGGGCATTTTCGTCATTTGGCCGAGATTTCAAAATGCCAGATTAATATTTCTCTGCCCGTCTGACACCGCCTGATCTGTCCTTTTCCAATTTCAATGTACTGAATTGTCCTTTTACTATTTTCAATGTAGTTTTTTGGAATTTTCCCTTTTATATTTATACTCTCTCATATTTGTTACTCATTTTCTCTCCAATACTCTTTTTCTAATATGGGCATATTTAAAAGAAACATTATATTTTTAACTAATTTTAACCTTTAATTCGTTTTACATAATAAAAATAAAAATTATTTATAAAAAAGACCCGACTTCTTTTCAATATTTGAATGTTATCGCAGTCAAAAACAGCATCTCGTTGCCATTATTTTGACCAAATACACTCCAGACCTCTCTGCCCCCGCCGCCAATCTCAAGTTGCATAAACAACACGACGGTCCGTCAGATTACTTTATTCACAGTTTTATTTTCTGTTCAAGAATAATTAAAGCCATTACATATGTATGGTGCTGCCACAAATATTCAATAAACAAAAGAAATTCATGCAACTTCCACATTATATTATATGTGAAGAAAAGGCTAAGGCATATTTGGTTGGAAAATAATACAAGGAAAGCGAAGGCAAAACTTGCGTCCGCTGAAAATAAATTTGTTATCATCACTAAGGAAAAGCAAATTAATAAGAATATGTTCAACTAATTTGTTCAAGTTTTCTGAAATTGGCATAGGTTTCACTTGAAGGTAACCATTCGTACAAGTAGAAGGCTCCTTTGATGATAAAATTTGATATCACTCTAATCTTATTTATAAGTCCAAATTAACTAACTCTCACATATCAAGGAAAGTAAGGGTTAGTCAATTTATTAATTATGGGTTAAATTTTTAAATTTACCCCTATTTATTATTAATTCTAAAAGTCAACATAAATATTTTTTTTGTTTATTAGAATTAATAGAAGCAAAAGAGTAAAAGATGTATTTATTATTTTAAAATGTAACTGGACTTATAATAAATATCAAAATTTTTAATCAAAATGAACTTATAAACAAAATCAGAATGGTATAACTAACGAAACACGAGGAGAAACAAGTCTGTTTCCAAGTTGAATTTAGGAGCTGTTTGTTTGTATTTTCTGTTTTTTGTTTCCAAAATAAAAAAAGCAGACATTTCGTATCGTGCAAAATCACTTGAATAAAAAATTCCAAGAGATTTCTCAGAAATGAGTGGATTTGACTTGAGGGGCAGAGTGGCTCTCTTGGAGTCAACGTGAAGACTTGAATGTCGTGGAAGGGTAATCATTGAACAGTCGTCGTGGAAGGGTAATCATTGAACAGCCGGGAAATCTGAGTACTGCATAATTGAATACGTTTGACCCGTTCAACCAATGGGACAGGACTGAATCCAAGGTCCGAGGACAAACGTGATTCTATTTCAGGCAGATTTTTTTTCTTAAATTTTTAACACGAATTGAAGAGCTTAATATAATTCTGTCAAATTGAACTGAAATATACTCCCTCCAGAATTTTTTTATAAACAACAATATCTCTTTTGGGTTAGTTCTAAATATAAGGAATAAATCTATTTTATCTAAAATTTTAAATAAATATTTTTATTTTTATCCTTATTAAATATACATTTCTTATTATCTCCAGGTAGTAAAGTTTTACTCACCATCTCTTATATACTCTCTTTCTAAACTAGAGTATAATTAGAATATGTATACACACACACATATATTTCTTACAAGTTTATTGTTTTTTACTAACATTTTGCACCACATGATTTTGGTAGTTATTCCTTATTAAAAAAAGATCGGAGGGAGTATATACATACCAATAAGTTGTTGGTTGGAATGGTAAGTGGCTTCACCCTAGTAAAAAAGAGAACACAAGTTCTAATTCTAGGAAGTGCATTTATTAGAAGAAATGAAAACACTTTGTGATCTAAGCCTCAAAAGAGGAGCCCTTAATCAAATAAAAAAAGAAAAATGTGTGTGTGTGAAATCTTATTTATAAGTTACTTCCAACTTGTTTCACTGAACTAAGTAATTTTATTAACTTTGTCTTAAAATTTAATAATTTTACAACGTTATCCTATACACTACAAAAAAACAGGGAATTAGAGACGGAATTTAGCGACGAAAATTCCGTCGCTAAAAATATTAGCGACGGAATTTCCGTCGCTAATTCCGTCTCTAATCAGTTAGCGACGGATTAACGACGGAAAATGGTCTGTCCCTAAAAAGGGCGTTACTAATTCTGTTAGCGACGGAATTTCAATTCCGTCGCAAATTTAGAGACGGATTAGCGACGGAAATTCCGTCTCTAATCTGCGACGGAAAATTCCGTCTCTAATGATAACTTCCGTCGCTAATTTTTGAGACGGATTTTGCGACGGAAATTCCGTCGCTAATTTCAGAGACGGATTTAACGATGGAAGTTCCGTCGCTAAGTTTGCGACGGATTTAGCGACGGAAATTCCGTCGCTAATCTGTCACAACGTAATTAAAAAAATAAGTCTGTTATTAATTTTGGAGACGGAATTAGCGACGGAAATTCCGTCGCTAAATTTTGAGACGGATTAGTGACGGAATATCCGTCTCTAATATGTCAAAAGATTAAGAAAACATAATTCCATTATTAATTTCTGAGACGGATTAGCGACGGAATTTCCGTCTCTAATTTGTCCAAGATTAGTGACGGAATTTCCGTCCCTAATCCGTCACAAGATTAAAAAAAAATTAATTCTATTTTTAATTTATGAGATGAATTAATGACGGAATTTCTGTCGCTAATCCATTGCAAAGTGAAATTTTTTTTTAAAAAAATAATTTAATTTTATGACAGAATTTTTAAAAAAACCGGCTTTAAGCTTTTTAAATTTTCTCTCTCCAATTAAATTTTTTGTGAGTGGTTAATTTGAATTTAACGGTAAGTCAAGTTGAATAACCTATAATGGTTAAAGAACTGAAAATGAAATTAAACTGATTGCAAATAAAATCAAATTGAAACCCAGTTTGACAATTATATTAAGTTAACAACTACAAAAAAACAAAAGTATTAAAGTGAAAATGTATATAATATATCAAATAAACCACACAAATATTAAATATAGTCAAACAACCTAGTAACCACCCTATCCTATGGTGGGCTATCATCAATGGTATGAGCTTCAGGGTTTAAATTGTTGACAGCCGCAGATAGTTTTTGCTCAAGTGCTTCCAACCTAGTTAAGATAATTTTATTCTGTTGCTTAAGATTGTTATTCTCCTGTCTAAGCTGTGTGACAACATTGTCAATTTCAGGTCGGAGCATTATGTTGATGGAAGGAGAAGACTTATAAGAATAGAATGAGGAATCAACATCTTTAGCCTCAGATCCTAAGCCAAATATGCGACCCTTCTTGTTCTTACCACCTGCAGCCTCTAAATATAGGTTCAGCTCTTCTTCATCTAACTGATTTGATTGCACATCACTCAGAGAATCTGTATTAGAACTTCTAGATGCCTTGATCCTCATGTAATACTCCTATATATTAAAGAAAATAATGAATACAAAAAGTCAAAAGATATGAACAAATATAAAATAAAGGACAGTATGCAATCACTAAAATGAATTTGATTACTCAAATTAACACAACAATAACAAGAAATCAAAAAGCCACTCCTCAAAAACCAAGTATAAGAAGAGAAGGCCTAACAACTCACTACTTCATGATGGCCTAACATATAAAAGGCACACCCTTAAGGTATCATGAGATATCCTGTACGTGTCAAAGTAGCATATCATTGACTAGCAGCAATTTTTCGACCAAAAAAAAAATAGCAACAATGAGCATACAAGGAAAGTCATGGAATTAAATTCAGCAGGTGATATTAAGGGTCTCCAAGCCATTTATCTCGTGCCCCCTTTTACTTTCTTTCTATTGGACCACTTCATGTCTACTTCTACACACCGTATCATTTCCTTCTGTTCTTTCTTCAGTTTGTTATTCACCACTTTGGTAACCAGTTTTCGCAGATAGATCATTATATAAATAGGAATAAATAGATCATTATATAGGACATGTACAGTGGTTATATATCTTGTGATGAATAGGAATAAATAGAAACGAATCAGGGGGTTAATATAGATTAAATTCAGCAAGGAAAGTCATGGAATTACCATAAATTTGGTGCTCTATTATAAACACATGATATGCACAGTAGCTAAACGAAATTCTGGACCAATGAACCAAATTAATTCATCAATCATTAACACCTCATGAACATAAATTCTGCACAAATAATATTTGAAGGATTATTCAGCCTTGACTTCCTTTAAACATCACAATTGCTAATTAACCTTTCTACTCTATTCCATTCACTGAATTGAATGAATCCTTGTGACAATACCTCCAAAGAATCACAGTGTAATGAATCAAAAGAAATCAGTACGGGGATTCATAATCAATCAACCAACATCAGCCATGCAGGTTCATTTCAGCTGTCGCTCTGTGTGCTGCGAGAAAATTTTGTATTTAATAGAAATATGAAAGGAATGAGAAAAATATGAGCGGGGAAAATCCACACTGGGGCTTTGGTTAGTATGTATCAAAGAATTTATGTTAGGCTTTGCTCTCTTACTACCGTGCCCCATCATAGTCTCGTGTGTGTGGGTCTCTCTCTCATATATATATATAATCTCTTCTGTAGTATTCCTTTGGTGGTTCTGGTTCACATGCAGCAAAGTCATGCAATGGTTGAACCTGAATTTAGCAAAACCCATGAATGAATTCTTATTTTTTGCCCCAACCCATGAGTGTAAGTTGAAGCACAAATGTCTATCTAGTTGTATCTAGCTTTATCAACCTCAACAGATACTAATGAGCAAACAACAAAGCCAGATGTTTGAAGCTTAAACAACTGGGAATAGAACTGCAATGAGAATACTTCTGTTCCAGGGAGATGCAACAAGCTTTTCTCTCTCTCTCATAACATAACATAAATGATTTAAGCATTCTACAATAAAAGATACGTATATACACACATACCTTTTTTGTCTGGTTTCCTCTTCCTTTTCTATTAATTCCTACGCTGTATTGATATCACTCTGTGGGAGAACAGATTAAGACATAAGCTAGTCAATTACTGATATGGAAACTGAATTGACAAGAGTGAGTGGAGGAAGTTGGCAGGGGGGGACTCCTTCTTGAACCCTTTTATTTCTTTACCAAACACAGTTACTTCACAGTGTAACTCTCAGGGCGACCTTTATATATCTTAGCTTCATCAACTACTGCTATATATCTCAGATCTGTTAGATATGAATTGAATATTGATGTTTTATTTAATTCATCATCATCAGACACCAACCCATGCAAAACCGTCCCTTTCCAATAGAGTATTCATTCAAAAGTAGTCAATACCTTGTGAAAAAATTCCCATTATCATATCAAAAATGCAAAGATGCCCTGTTCATATCATACTACATATGCTATAACCCATTCAATTCAATTCAATTATGAGTCAAAACTTAAGCAAATGCTTGCAATTATAAGACACAAAGAAATGAAAGGAAGATGCAATGTTTTTACAGTAAAATGAAGACAAAAAAGAAGCTTTAGCCCTTGAAGAAAATAGCGACAGAAAAAACAAAATAGAGGAGTAAGTATATAATCACTAGCCTGAATTTCTCTTGGCTGCGGAAGTCGCGAGGGAGTGAGCAATAGAGAGAAAACCACCTTCAACCCTCCAAGAAAAGAGCTTGAAGACGAAGAAGCCACTGCATATCGGACAAGCAGATGGAAGTCCCAGAAGGCGAAGCTTGGGGTTTTGGGTGGAGCATATCGAACTAAGAGAATCGGATGAAAGTCGAAGAAGATGAAGCTTGCCTTTTTTGGAGTAGCAAATCGAACTCAGACAAGGTGGAGATCGGGGTTTTGGAACGAAATGATGAGGCTGATTGGGGTTGAAGAAGGTGAAGATTGGGGTATTGTTGGGGAGCCGCAGGAGGAGTGCAGAGGAAGAGTTTCAAGTGAGGGAAAATGGAGGGTTTTGCAAAATTTGGGGGGATTATGTAAACTAATGAAATAAATGGAGGGAAACGTTTTTGCGCCATGGAATTTCAGCAACATCTGTTAAAAACTATGTTGGCAAAAAAAAACATCTATAGACACTAATGAAACAGATTTTTTTAGTACAAGACTATAACTTTAATAATATAATTTCAATAAATTTAAGAAAAATAGCGTGAATCACATAACAATGATGTTATTAACTCTAAATTAAATTGGTTAGAGTTATGGTTTTAATTTTCATTTTTTACTCATTAAATTTATTTTATTTTATTTTTCTAAATTATAGTGAATTTTCAAATTGTATAACTTAAATATTGAGAGTCTTAGTCTAAAATACAATAACTCATTATAGTGAATTTTCAAATTGTACTTTGACTAATTATTTGCTTTGGCCTATTGGCTACCACTCTAATCATACTTATTAGTCTCAATTAACAAATCAAATGAATATTTAACATTGAACTAAACAAACCAGCTGAGGAAGAGAGAGTTTGAGAGAGGAGAGCTGCAATGGCTGACGGAGAAGGGGGAGACGGTGACTCAATGATTCTGAGAGAGAGGAGAGCTGTGACCGCCGATGAAGAGAGGAGAAGTCGGTGACCTTGTGAGGTTGAACAAGTGACTAAGAGGAAGAACCAGAGACAGTAGATCCGTGCTGGAATGAGAGAGCCGTAGAAATTAAGGAGAAGTCGCCAACTTACAACATAAGAAAAAAAATTACATTTTCTAAATTTTAGACTAGAATTTTATTTTGAAATAGATTGGCCAAGTTACAAGATTGAACTTTTTTTTGATACAATTGCAAGATTGCACTTATATTGTAAATCAAATGAGTATTTAATTACACATTCATATAATATATGTAATAGTGATTATTTACATGTTTTTATGTAGTATTTGAAATGGTAAAATACATTATTGCAATTTGTCACAAATTCAATATTTTATAAATAAAATACTATGCTTTGCATAAAACTCAAAGAAACAAGTTGTGATGTCTATACTTTGTAAATTATATCATGAGTTGTTATAAATTTTAACTTTTATATATTACTGTCATTTGTTTGTATTTTTGTTTAATTTTTATCTATGGATTTCATAACTATATATAGCTTCCAAAACAACTATTGTATTCTTATTTTGTTAAAGAAATCATATTAGTAACACTAATAAATGAGTGTATGAATAAATTGATTAGCAGTATAATTAATTTCACGAAATTAGCACTACAATTATTCTTTCTTCATTTATCATGTTAATTTCTAAAAGAGAGTAGTTTATATATTATTTCATTGTTTGTTTAGCTAATACAAAGTCACATGACGACACCATTTTTATGATATACGAATGTATTTCATAAGAATTCATCTCCATGAAGTTTCAACAAGTTTTACATAATTATATTATCATTTATTCTTTACATGGTGAATATTTGAAATTTTCAGATTTGCAACGGATTTAGTGACGAAACTTATAGATAGAACAATTTTTGTCTCTAATTTCTGTCAAAAAACAAGATTAAATTATCCCTTAAATTAGTAACGAAATTTGTGACGGAATATCCACGGAATTTACCGACGGAATTTAGAGACGGAATCATAGACGGATCAGAGACGGAAATTAGAGACGGAATAATTCCGTCTCTAATCCGTCCCTAACTAAATTTAGAGATGGAATTTAGAGACGGAATAATTCCGTCGCTACTTTCCGTCTCTAATCCGTCTCTGATTCCGTCTCTAAATTTTTAGAGACAGAAATTAGCGACAGAATTATTCCGTCTCTAAATTCCGTCTCTAATCCGTCTCAGATTCCGTCGCTAAGGTTTTAGAGACGGAAATTAGCGACGGAATTATTCCGTCTCTAAATTCCGTCTCTAATCCGTCTCCGATTCCGTCTCTAAATTTTTAGAGACGGAATTTAGAGACGGAATCATTCCGTCTCTAAATTCCGTCTCTAATCCGTCTCTGATTCCGTCTCTAAATTTTTAGAGACGGAATCATTCCGTCTCTAAATTCCGTCTATAATCCGTCTCTAATTCCGTCTCTAAAATTAGAAACGGAATCAGAGACGGATTAGAGACGGAATAGCGACGGAATTAATTCCGTCGCTAATTTCCGTCTCTAATTCCCTGTTTTTTTGTAGTGATATAATATATAATTTTCCCTAAGAGTAGAAGGTCTACATTATAGAGTACTAATGTTTATATAAAAAATTTAATGTAATAATGTAATTAATAAATATGACAAAAAAATCTTCTCTCTACCTCATAAGTAAGCCGAGAGAGTATATGCTCCTATAGTCTTCTTTATAAGACATGGAGAAGGTTTATTTTGATCCTATTTAGAAGTAATATCATTAAAATTTTCATATAAATGTACAATTATACATTTCATGTATTATTTATTATTATATTGACTTTATTTTCATTGTTATATTGTATATTAAATTAGGGTAAATTTGAAAATTTATTGAATTTTAAAGTATTCCCTCTGATCTTTTTTATAAGAGTTCAAAATTTGAATTTCTTTGGTTTTTTTATAAGAGCCCAATAAAAGTTATCTAAACATTCACTACTACAAAAATAGGGAATAGTGGTACACATTTTATAACACTTCTTTAAAGAATTGCCACAACTTTTGGAACTTTTTTAATTTTTTTTAAAAAAATTGGTATGTTGTAGTACTTTCTTAAGTAAGCGTTGCAGCTGCTTGGTGGCCTTATGTGGAGCTTGCTTGACCAAGTGCCATAGAAGGTGATTCTTTTTTTTTAAAAAAAAAAATTGAAGTAGCAACTGTGGCGCTTGCTCAAGGAAGTGCCACAACTGCTACGTACTTTATGTGACACTTGGTTTAGTAAGCACCACACAAAGTAGAGCTGGGAATCAGGGCCGGCCCTTGACGGGCCAGGGCCTAACAGGGCCGGCCCTAAAGGGCTCGGGGTCAGAAAAATTGCAGTTTTTCAAGGCCCGGCCCGAGAGCATCAGGGCCAGGGCCGGCCCGTAGGGCCTGGAGGTCCTTTTCACAATATTTAACTATTTTTCCTGCGTATTTTCCCCATAGAGATATAATTAGTAAATAACAACGATTAAAGTTCTAATTTAATACATAAATGTTGTCAACATTAAGGTTTAAATAACACGTCTCTTACAACAAACAAACACAATTACTAATGTATAATCAAAGATAAAATCATGTCCATAAATAACTCACACAAAGGCCAAAGTATAAGAAGGCAATAAGCTAAATACTTTAACCTCTAAACAACATGAGTATGAAGACTATCATTTTCACTTTCTTCGCCACTATTATCAATTTCAAGGATATTTAATTGTGTTTCACTTATGAGTAGTAGGTTCAAGTAGTCAAATAATCACAACCTCCATCAAAAATTATATTCTATCATGCAGAATAGTATATAATATGATTTTATTCTAAATAAGAAGAATAATATACTCAAAAATTATACTAAAAAATCACAATATGATTCAATTAGACAAAACAATATACTCAAAAATCATACTCTATACAATATGAGGACAGAGTGACATATAGATTCAATAAGGCAATTTAAAAATATAACATCATTCTTTTCCAAGCAAAAAAAATAAAAAATAAACGGGCTTAAAGGGCCGGCCCTTTTAAGCCCGAGGCCCTACAGGGCCGGCCCTTTTAGGCCCGACCTCCTTTTGAGGCTACAATTTGCAAGCCCGGCCCTTGAAGGGCCAGGGCCTAAAAGGGCCGGCCCGACGGGCTCGGCCCGTTTTCCCGGCTCTAACACAAAGTAATATTTCTCTTTTTATTTTATTTCAAACCATTCTCTCTTCCTCAATTACATCTCCTCCTCCTTCTCTTTTTGTCACTCATCGTTGTCCCTACTTCAATCGACACTTCCTCCTAATTCCTTTGTTCCGTCATTTCTCACATTTCCCTCTCCTCCTCCTCTTTTCATTTCCGACACTTCCTCCTCATTTCTTACACCAAACTGACCCCACTCCTCCTCCCTTTTGGTCCCATTTCCTCCTCCTTATAGCTTCATTTCTTTTTTAAGTACGTACCCACTCACTTTTCTTTTTTTAAATATTTTAAAGTTATGTACAGCACATTGTCTTCTTAACCACCCTTTTTTTAAAAAAAAAATTTAAACATGCATGCAACCTTGTCTTTCTTTTTTTCCTTTATTAATTTTTTTCGAGTGCTCTACTTGAGGTTTTAGCTCACTCTATTCAAACTTCCTATATATTATAAGTTTTTTAATTTTTGAGCTTACAAATCTAATTTTATTAGTGGTTAATAGTTTAATTTGCTCAATATTTGTTATATTTAATTTATTATAAAAAAATTATTCTCATTTTTATATACTGAAAAATAAATGAGATAAAATTAAATATTATTATATATAGGTTGTATGTGAAGATATGTAATAGTTATAATTTTTAGTTTTTGTAGTAACTGTTAATGTAAATGAGTTGCATAAGTAAAATAATTATTTATTTTAACACTTATATTTTACTTAACAGTGGAAAAGAGTTGCAGCTCCACTGCTGGCAACGATGGGGATGAGGGCGTGAGTCACCGGCGACGGAGAAGGTAATGTTTGGTGATAGCGTTCAAGGTGAAGGTCCTCCTTCCCTGGTTCATTCGCGGCCCCTCTCTCCTCCGTTTCAAATCAAGCAGGAGGTCTGAAACTGACCTAAATGGTTGCCGTTAAATCGCTAAGTTTTTAACAGGGACTAAACTGTCATTTGTCAGATTCACAGGACTAAATTGTCATTTATGATATTTGAGCCCCAAATTACCATTTTCTGATTTAATCCAAGTTTTTAAGTACCTACAACTGAAAACAATTAAACCAACATTAAATATTCTCAAAAAAAAAAATCAATGATTAAAAGTAATTATAATTATTTTGACAATTTTACCATTTTTAGTCCTAATTTTATTTACTCTTAATATGAATTTATTTCAAGAATTACATTTTAAACTCAATAATTATGATAAAATCCCTAATTAAAGTATAAAAATATATAATAAAAATAGAGATTTGTTAGTGTCCCAAAATATAAGCTTCATTTTATGTTTGTTTAAGAATTTATTGTGTTGTTTTTCAAACTTTACCCCTTATTGATTGTATTTATTAATTCTCTTTACAAATAAGGGCATAATTGAAAACATAATACGTAGTATTTCATTTAACTAATTTTAATTGTTTTCTTAATTAACGCAAATAGGTTATAATAAGGGACGGAGGGATTACAATTTTTTCTCTTTTATTTATCATTGTGTTGAATTAATGGCTTGTTCGATGGAGTAGCTTGTTGTTTTGGGGTAATGAATTAATGGCTTGTTGGATCATCATCAAATTGCTACTTAGACAGGAATGTTGTAGTCCTTTGATCATTAGCATGACTTTTGGTATAGCAAGCTAGATATTAAATTCCTGGTGACCCACCCAAATTGGTTTAATTGACTGTGTTAACTATACGAATGTGACTTTTCACCACCAACAGCAATTTACTATTGCTTTTCGTCGAGTCTTGGTGGATTTTACTCTTTCCATGTTTTTTCTTGATTATTCTTCATTTCAATATTTCAATGTGATCGCGATCAAAAAAAGTCTCGTGGCAATTATTTTGACCAACAACGAAAACGGTCTGAATCTGATTGCTTTATACCCAGTTTTATTTTCTGTTCAAGAATAATTAAAGCCATTATATGCTACTTACCGCTCTATATATTCAATAAATTAAAAAGAAAATAAAGTAATTCAAACAAATGGAAAGATGTGGTAGAGATTTTGTTAGAGATATTATGGTAAATTAATTTGAGTAGTTAGTTAGTTGAGATGCTAGCCTATATAAAGGGTTCTACTTAATATGTAAGCGTGAAGGATGGTAGGATCCTCACTAAATGAGGGAGTTTAACTTGATCCTCACTTTTTATTAATCCTAGAGTTTGGGGTTAATAATAAAATCACCTAAAAAGGGTTTATTGTAATGCTGTTGTGACTTATAATTCTTAAAAAGATATTAGTGTTTTTCCTAATTCTAAGTTTGTTAACACGGTACCTGAGCCCAGGATGAGAGAGAAGATACTCATTGAGTGATCAGGGCCCATAACCAAGAAACAGCCCAGTATTTCAATCAAAATCTCAAGATCCGATCATAAGAAACCTGGAATCCAAGATCCGAATCCAAGAGATCCGAAGACCCAGAGTCCCAGACAATTGAGTGACCCACTTTGGCAGAGAAAATTATCGCGATCTTGAAACCCATCAGGATCAGTTCGCCGGACGTTCATCATGATCTGGGTTCATCATCTCTAAGATTAATTGGCCACCAAATATCGCGATACAGTGGATCTCGAAACACTATCAAATTCGATCGCTGCAAGCTCCATCAAATTTCTGCAAGATTATCGTGATATAGAGGATTTGGTAGCATCATTGCTGATATCGAATTGCTGCAAAATCATCGCGATTCATCACGCTGCACCTGTGTCGTGACCAGATTCTTGATCCCAGAATCTGCATCGACGTTCCTCATAGTCCATCGTAATCTCGCCATTTACTGTGTCTTTGAAGATCGATCTCCATGGCAGAAAAGAATACAGGAGATGACACCACAACGGATGGCCTCACTTTCACTCGTCCTCTGTACTTTCATCCGGGTTGACTAACCTGGGTTCTTCCAAGATCGCCCTTCACTTTCAGTAATAATCGAGTATGTGTTGGAACCGATGATTTTAGCATTCTTGGGTGTTCTTTGTTCTGCATCAAATGGAAGGTCCCGTGAAGCAATAATATTGTGATTCTGACATTTCATTGAACTGAGATCGTTCACAATCCGCTTATGCACAATTTGCTGAAATACTGAGAGGAGTCACATATGCTTCAAGGAATCCCCTGGACTTCATTTTGATTCAACTCGATCGTTTGAAGCACATTGTTCTCTGCCTTTAGTTCAGTGAATCAATTTTCAACATATTACAGTTGAAACAGGATGAAGGTAAAAGTACAAATTTGAAAACGCCCAATGATTTTCCTTTTTGTTTACATTATCGATGAGAATGATTATGCAGCACAAGTTATTAGAACGCTGGGTTCTTTGCAATACTGATATGTGCACCTGGTGTTATACATGCATTAAGTGTTTCAAGACTCTTTACTTTGGATCATTAGATTTTGCTAAACACATGAGACTCACACAGCATGTCTGCATAGCCTACTTCATTCACATCGGCTTAGAAACGTCTGAAGCACTTGTATGCAATAAATGAATAAATGCAATTGGTGCCCGAGTTAGTTTTCTTCTTGGTAGGAGAATGGAAATCCCAGGGTGTTTTGCAATACGATGATTATAAGAGTTGTGAGTGAAGCCACTATAGTGATGGGTGAAGTACTGACACGAGGGAAGAGTGGTTTATTGCATTGCACATGAGTAGAAGATGAAACTTGGTCACTTGTTAAATGAGATAGAGGCGACGACTGTAATTTGTGGGCAAATGGACTTGAGGAAATTGGTCCACATATGTGGACAACTTGACTGTGTTTGGTTGACTTCATGCTTGAAAGCAGCAGAAGAATGTTTAAAAGCATGTGGCATATGTAAATTTTCATTCAGACTTGTGAAGAGGGTGTTGATTTGCACCTATTGGGTTGTCCTCTCCAAAGTTTGGAAGAAGGAGAAAATGGTTAAGTCAAGTACATTGCCATGTTAAAAGGTGAATGAAGAAACCATGAGTTTATCAAAATCGGACATGTTTTTGCAATAATTGAAGAATGGAGTATTGAAGAACAATATTCCAAAGATCGAGAGGAAGATGTCTCCATGAAGGCAAAGAGAAAGATGTCTCCTAAAATTGTTGTTCATAAGAACAAAATGATTGGTTTAATCTCACTTTAGTAAACCCTATTTGTTGTATTAGCAAGTTGACACTTTCATGAGTATAATAAGTGTCAACTTAAGGGGATGTGTTAGAGATATTATGGTGAATTAATTTGAGTAGTTAGTTAGTTGATACCCTAATCTATATAAATGGTCCTAACTAATATGATTAGTGTGAAAGATGGTCGGATCCTCACCAAATGAGGGAGGTTAACTTGATCTTCACCTCTTATTAATTCTAGAATTTAGGATTAATAGTAAAATCACCCAAGAATAATTTGTTGTAATGCCATTGTGGCTTGTAATTCTTAAAAGGAGATTAGTATATTTCTCTTAATTTTGGGTTTCTTAACAGATTTTTCTATGGTTATTCACTTCATCTTCAGATCCAACATTAATTTCTCTTGTAAAAGCTGCTTCATCAACTTGTTTTCGTGTTTTAGAGCTCCTCCATCCTCATAGAAATAAAACAGTTAATTATAATAATCTCTATACTTTTCATGGTGAACTCTTTTTCTTATTGTTTCTTGTGAGTTTTTTGTTGCTCAAATTGGGGTGAGCTTTCTCATTAAACATTGTCTTTCTCACATGAAAATAGTAGAGAACAATTATAAGTGTATTTAATATTGCCCACACAACTTGGAATTTCTGGATCTACAATATATAATTAAGCTTAATAAAATAAAGTATGGTGAATAACTCAAACTTTAGTATGGCGAAAAACTCAAACAAAAGGGGGAAAATTATACATGGTTTTCATGCATAATAAACTCAAAAAAATAAGTAAACATTAAACTATGGAGATGGTCTGCAATCATTGTACACTTTAATTAATTACACAGGCAATGTTTTAGTATCCACACATGAACGAGAAGTCAGAGAGAGTTATCCTTGGTCATCTGATCTATCATCTGATCCAATACCTTCTTTATTTGTTGAACCTTCTTTGTTAATATTTCTTCTTTCCACAGAACCCTTGTTCTAATGATGGATTAGTTCTTGTAAGTCTCTGACTCGAGAATCGTTGGACATACTTTTTTGCTTTGGTAATAGGTTTTCGCCAAATACGACTTTCAGAGACTATATATACATCAAAGCAAACAGCGAAAGAAGTCCAATTTAAATGAACAAACCTGCAAAGCTATAACTATTGAGGCTGCTTGAACTTTCATCATCTGACGATGAATTAGATAGGCTTTGATCTTCATCATTGCTACTGCTTCCAAAATATTTATGCTCAATCTCATCCATTTCCATACTCTCACGCACATTCAATATGGCTCTGGAAAAGTGTGAAGTTAAGGAGAAGCCTCCAGGGAATGCCTAAAAAAGCGTGCAAATAAATCCACAGACATGTTACAACGCTGCTATTGATATTGATTTAACCTAAATTAGGTTTCAAAGAATGATAACAAAAACAAAAAAAGATAAAAAGAAATATGAAGATTAAATCTTAGAGATGAAACTGGAAGCTCACAAAAGCAAATCCATCAGTGCGGTGCCTTGTTCCAATCAAGGCATAATTAGAACCATATTTTTTGAGGAACACCTTAAGGTAGGGAACTTCATCAAAAATAACATCTACACCACCTTTACGACTTCCTTTACCTAAGGCATCCTTATAGTGTTCAATGGTGGAATAGTTCTTCACCCTTGACTCGTCAACTTTTAATTTCTCCAACAACAAGCCTTTAATGAATGAACGGCCCTGGTATCCAATCATAATGTTGAGGTCATTTAGAACATCGTACTCACTGGGATAATAAGATTGTAGCTGATGTACGGTTGAAAAATCTCTATTTTAATTATATATTTTTATATTTTAATTGGGATTTTTATCATAATAATTGATTTTAAAATGTCTTTATTGTGATAAATTGATATTAAGAACAAATACATTAAATTGGGACTAAAAAGGGTAAAATTGTCAAAATAATTTTAATTGCTCTTAACCATTGATTTTTCTGATGTTGGTTTAATTTTTTTAATTATAGGTACTTGAAAAATGGGACTAAAAATGAAATTGGCAGTTTGGGGTTCGAATTTCAGAAATGACATTTTAGTGCGACGAATTTAAAAAATGACAGAATGGTCTCACGAAACTGCTGCGTTTTATTCCAGAATTCTTGGTCAGTTTCAGGGACGAGGGGCGAAGGAGCCGCAAAGAAGAGAGAACACAGAGCTCAACCTTGGGACGTTTGCATCACCTTCTTCCTCCTTCGCTTCACCAACCATCCCACCGTCCTCTATCCTCGCCGGCGACCTTTGCTTCACCTCCACCCAACATCTCCATTGCCGGCGAGCTCCAGATCAGAGAGGCACATGGCAGAGATCGAACACAGAGCAGCAGCGCCGTGAAACAGAGCTCCGTTTGAGAGTTCAGATTTAGGCACCGACCACCATCACCTCCGTTCTTCCACCCCAGACCGTGGCTACTTTCCTCTATTCTCTGTGTTTCACCATTGATTCTGTTCCATCACCACTGTGCTATGTTATTTCATCACCCCCACCATTGATCCGTCACCCTTCATCATCAATTTCATTCTTTCTGGTTATGCTCTCTGTGGCTGAAATTTTGAAGATGTATCCATGAGTGGCAGTGGCTAAATTTCTCAAACCCTTGAAGATGGAAGTTAAATGGTTGAGTTCTAAGCACCGCAAAGGGGCACTTTTATGTTTTAATTTATTTGTTTAGTTTTGTAATTATGATTTTTCAGTTTTGGATGTTGTATTTATATTATTAGACTTTTGTTACTTGGTTAAGTACTTAGTTTGGATTAATTTGTGATTTGGATTAATTGTTATTGAACTTTATGCATATTAATATACGTGGTTACATATATATTTAAATGTAATTCTATTGATTCTCTATTATTTTACATGACATTGTTTAAATATTGAGTTGATTTTGGAGTTACATTAAACCAATTACATTAATTAATTTAAATCACACATTAAAAGTATTTAATAACATCTCTAGAATATGAGTTTCTCTTTTTGGGTATTAGACTCATTGGTTGATGGGGTTGATATTTTAGAAAACTTAGTGATTTCATAAATTGTATATAAAGTGGTTTTAATAGTGTTTTAAGAAATAATTATTTCTAGGTTTAGGTATAATTATTAATTAATGCACTAGACTCAACGGTGCTTGAAATTTGGTATTTTGAGGGACTTTGGTTGTAATTGTTAGTGTTTTGTATTGATTTTCGGTTAAAGAGGTTAAACCTTGCCTAGTGTGGAAGGGTTTAATCAATTTAACTCAAGCTATCTCAAAGGGTCTTTTGGACATTTTTGACTAAGTTAGTAAATTGAATTCTCATTCTCATTATATGAACTATGATTACACTTGTAAGTCATTTTCAAGAGATTCACTTCATTCATTTCATTTCACCTATCATTTTATATCCAAAAATATAAAAAATATTATAATTTAGGACTTTTAATATTTTCATATAGTTGTATTTTCAAAAGACAAAATTTTCTTCTTTTTATTGTTCCATATCAATCATTGCACTTAGTTTCTAGGTAATTAATAAAAGACTCTTCAAGAGACGATTTGAGATTACGCCCTATATTACAATATTTGATTATTTTTAAAGAGGTTATCAAGGTACAAAGCACACGCTTTTTCAACAGTCAAGATTGATGACAAGCATGCTGAGCAACTTTGCATTAGCACAAATGCTAGTATCAACCACAACACAAGCACAAACCTAGAATAATTCTTGGCCAATAATTCTTCTGCGTACATTAAGAAATTTAAATCCAAAAGTATACTAAATACGTGGTGGTGAAAAGGGTAAATTCAAAAATATGATGGCGATGATTGTGAAAAAATTTAGGGCAAAGTGGGAGGTGAAATTTTTGAATTTGGGGGAAAAATTAGAGCCAAAATTTTTAAGTGGGAGGGTTTTATTTATTCACTAGTGTTTGTTTTCAAACCAAGAATGTTTGACATTTTTTTTGTGAAAAAAAATAGCTTTTCTACTTATGTCCCCTCATTTTTAATAGATTTAGGATATATTTTAATATATTTTAGGAGTTATTAATGCTAAATTAAAGGGATTTATTGAGATTTTAATAAGATATCAATTTTACGCATTATTTGGAATTTCATTGTAAATATTTTATTTTTAAATTAAAATATAAATAGTTAAATCTAAGTAAAGTAATAAATAAATAATATTAATTAAATTTTTCTAAAAAAATAATAAAAAAAGAAAGAAAAGAGTCTCACCAACACAGACTTTGTCTAACAGTATAAGGCCTACTAGATCCCTATTTGAGTCTTGAGTTCTTGGGCCTATTAACCACTTGAGAATTGAAATATTTGAATTTGGGAAAAAAAATTTGAAGCAAAAATTTTCATGTGGGAGGGATTTATTTAATGGCTAACTTTTATTTTCAAACCATACAAGAACTAAGGTTTTTTTAAGTATCAAGATTATCTTATGTACTTAATATAAGATCCAGTTGACTAATTACTTTACATATAATTAGATTATATATCAATTTATAAGTCAAATAAATTAATTTGGAGAAAAATGAAAAATATAAAAATTTTAAAGTTATTTATTTAGTTTTCTTAAATTTGTCAAACTAGTCAATTGGGTCTTATATATAATAGTAAATTATGAAGCAAATGAAATATCAATCTTTCTAAGTTGAAATGACTTATGTGCTTACAGGTTCCTTCAGCTAGCAAGCGTGGCACATATACTTCATAATTACCAAGTTGTTTTCTCAATATAGAGTACAATTAAATTGTTTTCTAAGTTGAAATGACTTATTGCATATTCATTTATAAATAACCAGATGAGTGAAATAAGAACCACATGGAGAGGACATTTAATACCAAATGATTGAATAAGCGTTGTCATGCGTGTGTGAAAAAAAGGAGACATCACAAAATATGCTAATTGATGTAAAGGTTCACAACAACAATGAAAAAAAAACACAATTGAGAAAAATAACACAATTGAGGTTGTTGTGGGGGGAGAGATAGAGAAAGAGTCAAAGTGAATTAGAGGGGAAATATCTTGAGAGAAGAGAAGAAAGGGAGGGGTTGTAAACAAGGTTATTAAACCGGAACCGGTCAGTAAACCGGTCGGGATACTGGGTCAAGGGTCAGTGGGTTAGACCGGAGTCAAACCGGAGCTAACCCGGGATCAAACTGGTGAGAGAGTGAAAATTTTAGGTTTATTAATATGAAATTATAAAGAAATTAAAAAAAAAAGATTTAATATATATATATATATATATATATTGAACCGGTCCGGTTCATGAACCGGACCGGTTTTCTCACTGGGTCGCTGGTTCCCGGGCCGGACCGGCCGGTCGGGCACGGGTTTAATAACCATGGTTGTAAAGTCATTTTACCCACATTATGAAATTTTAATTGAGTCTATGACCTAATAAGGATTTATGAAATTTATCAACCTGATTTTGAATTTCATTAGTTTAAGAGACTTTATATGGGATTTTTCCATTTTGAAATAGCTAGGTCAAGTTGCAAGATTGAAATTTTTTTCAATACAATTGTAAAATCAAACTTATATTGTAAATCAGATGAGTATTTAATTGCTCATTAATAAATAAATGTAGTAGTAATTATTTACATGTTTTTATATATTGTTTGAAATCATAGAATGCATTATTGTAATTTATCACAAATTTTATTTCTTATAAATAAAATCATGTGCTTTGCATAAAACTCAAGAAATAAGTTGTGTTGTTTATACTTTGTAAATTGTATCATGAGTTGTTATGAATTTTATATTTTACATATTATTGTTCTTTGTTTTTATTTTTGTTTAATTTTTATTTATAGATTTCATAACTATATATAGCTTCCAAAACAACTATTTTTTTTATTTCGTTAAAGAAATCATTTTAGTAACACTAATAAATGAGTGTATGAATAAATTGATTACCAGTCTAACAAAGTTCAAGAAATTAGTATTACTACTACTACTATCTAGTTGTATTTTCAAAACAATGAATGGTTATATTCAAAAAATTATATCTATCTATATATATACACACTTTGGAACATTTTTCTTTTTAAAATTCATTAGTCACTGACTTTATTATTTGCTTTAGTCTATTGATTACCACTCTTATCATATTTATGAGCACTTGAAGAAACTAATGACAAAAGAGATGAGTTCATATATTATCTCAAAGTATATTGTTCATTATACAATTATTATTTCTTCATTTATTATGTTAAGTTTTCAAAGACATTACTTTATATATTATTTCCTTGTTTGTTTAACTAATACGAAGTCATATGATGAATCCGTTTTAATGATATATGAATACATTTCCTAAGAATTTGTCTCCATGATGTCTCAATAAGTTTTAAATGATTATATTATCATTTATTCTCTAAATGATGAAAATTTGAAAATTTCAAATTAGTGACGGATTAGAGACAAAAATAATTATTGACGGACACTAGAGACGAAACAGCGATGGAATTATTTTCCGTCGCTAATTTTTTGTCAAAAATCTAGAATAAATTATCTCTAAAATTAGTGATGGAATTTGTGATGAAATAGCGACGGAATTTAGAGGCGGAATTATTTTTTGTCACTAATTTTTTGTCAATAATCTGAAATAAATTATCCCCAAAATTACCAATGGAATTTGTGACGGAATAGCGACGGAACTTTGTGATGGCTTTGAGACGGATTAGTGATGGAAATTAGAGACGGAATAATTTCTGTCAGTAATCCGTCCCTAAATGAATTTAGCGACGGAATAATTTCATCTCTAATTTTCATCGCTAATCCGTCTCTAAAGTTAGTGACGTATTTATTGACGGTTTAGAGACGGAATAGCGACGGAATTAATTCCGTTGCTAATTTCCGTCTCTAATTCTCTGGTTTTTTGTAGTGTAAATTAAAAACATATGAGAGAATATTCTTTAATTCTGTCGTTATTCCATCTCTAATTCTCTGTTTTTTTTATAGTGTAAATTAAAAAAGTCTGAGAGGATGTTCTTTCTCGCCAATAATTTGTTTTTCTCACTCTCTCCTTTCCCTTCATAGGAAGGGAGTCCAAAACCCAATACCATTCAGAGTTCATCATCATCTTCAGAGAGAATAGAACCAGAGGAGCATGGGGTGAGGACGGAAGGAACTTCGTTGCTGTCTCTGTGTTTTATTCTTCTTCTTCTTTTGGAGCAATCTTCACCAAAGGGAGGTTGCCTGACTAGAACAGAGGAAGAAGATGACATTGTTTTGAGACGCTGTTCTTTGCCTTCTTCTTCTTGGGAGCTTCAACAATTTGGACCAGATTGGAGTGGAGAGAGGAATCATTTTCTTCTGTCTTTTGTGGAGTTTTTAATTGTGGCAGTTTGCTTTAATTCGATTTTAATTTCTTTTTACTCATTTGAATTCAATTTTGGCATGTTGAACTAAAACAAAAGTGTAAATTCATTACTCAACTATTTTATTAATCCTAAATCCTTGTGGGAATGATACTTTTCTTATAAGTCATTTAAAAGTTACTGGGGAGGGTACGAAGTTATCTTCAGACTTCAGTTGATAACGTTGGCCATTTATAGATTTGTCTTGTATTGATGAAAAAGTCTTCAACAATCTCCATTGGAGGCTCTTGTTAGCTTACAGCAAGAAATTCGAATGATAAAGATCAATTGATTCATGATCGATTGTTTTAAATGATAAAGATACTACCTAAGGTTAAAACGGGGATCAAATCCGTGACCCTCTAAAGAGAGCTTTCATGCCACTATGTTAAAAAACATAGGCTGATTTACTCATTTTAATATTTCAATGCATATATAATATTGAGCAAATATGTCTATTCCAAAGTGAAATTTATAATTTTCATAATTAAAAATAAGCACCGTAATTAAAAATCATTTTTTTCTCCTCCTCCTCCTTCTCTAATATTAAAAGGGGTAACTTTTGATACTATCTCCGGTCCTAAGTATAAAATTTAGTTGACTTTTTTTTAGAGAGATTGAAGAAGCTAAATAAGTTATTTAATTATACTATATGTTGTATATGATTAAATTATATATCAGTTTATAAGTCAAAAAAATTAGTTTAGAGGAAAAATAGTGAATAAAGTATTTTAAAGTAATTTAATTAGCTTCCATAACTTCTCAAAGAAATCAACTGGTTCTTATATTTAGGATTGGAGGTAGTACTATATATCCACATTCTACTTCATTGTTATCATTTGTTATAGATCTTTTTCTTTACTTACATACACTATTACAAACAGGGGTTTTAACGTCCCTATTTTGACACTTTTAACGTCCAAACACAGGGGAACGTCTATGTGAGGAGCGTAGTATATTTTAGAAAACACGTCCCTTAAAAAAGGGATGTCTATACTACTACAAAAAGATTAAAAGATGGCGCACATTTTGTGGCCCTTCTTTAAAGAAATACCACAACTTCCCTTTTTTTATTTCTATTTTATCTTTTTTTATTTTTGGTACCAGCTATGGCACCTGGTAGAGTAGGTGTCACAGCTGGTTGGGCCAAGTGTGGCGCCTGGGTTGCCCAACCGCTACACCTGGTGGTGGGGCCACGTTTGGCAGGCGCCACACGTGGCCCTATTGACTAGCTGTGGCGCCTAGTTTTACCAGGCGCCACAGTTGTTTCAACCAAGTGTGGCGCCTGCAAAGTTCAGGCACCACACTTGGCTTTTAAATAAAAAAAAATTGATTTTTGACAAAAAGTGGATTATATTATCCATTCTCCACCAATTGAAATGCAACCCTCCCCCACCCTTATTTTTTTTCCCTTCTTGCGCAGTGGCCACCTCCTTCTCTTTTATTTTGACTCCACTTTAATTATTCCCTCCTCTCTCCTCCATTAAACTTTCCCTTTCTCATCTACACTTCTTCCCTCTGACCGTTGGCCCCCTCCCTTCTTTTCCTGTCATCTTCACACCTAAAAACACACCCACACGTGCGTCCGTCTTCATCAGTGAATCTACGTCTTTGTTTTGTTCTAACTGTCATCCCAACTCCTGTTCCAATTGTTCCCTTCTCTTTGTATTGTCTTCCACTTTTGGTCTCCACTTCAGTTGGTCCCAACTGCTCAAATTTCCTCCTCCTCCAAACTCAAGATTGCGTCACCAATGGACAACGTGGTCTCTCACTCCACTACACTGATCAATTAAGCTGTAAGTCCAACGTGCTTCTTCTTCTTGTTTTTTTTTCAGGTTGTTCTGCCTATTTTTTTAGCACACGTATGTGTATAGTACGTGGACTGTGATTTTATATTTATGTTGTATTATTTTGCTGAATCTCTACATGCCTCTGCCTCAACTGCCCAGAGCGACTAAGCCACGCTGAAGGGAGTCCTCTGACTGGTATGCTCTTAACTCTCAATAATTGATTGATCGATGATTCTGGAATATGAAGTTTTAAAATCCACTAGTACTATCTTATTATGTTCAATTTCATTTGAAAATAAGTATTTAACATTTAATAATAATTTTTTGAAATTATTTACTAAACTATTACTTTCTTGTTCTTTTTTTTCAAATTCTAAAACCTGATTTTTTTAATAAAAAACCTGATGTTTTAATATACACTATATTTGATGGATTTGGGAATCAATTTTCTGATAGGTCACAAATATTTTGAATATATATTTTTGATAATTTTTTAACTATTTTTAAATAGTTAATTTTTTTTTTGTTTCCGGAATCTGAATTTTAAAAATTCACCACCTTATTATTTTAATTTTTTCATGAAAATGTTGTCAAAAATATACGTTTTGGAAATAATTGTTTTAGCTTACAAAGATTTTGAAATCATTTTTACAATAAAATCCAATCCACTACCTTAAAATGTTGTCAAAAATACACGTTTTGGAAATAATTGTTTTAGCTTACAAAGATTTTGAAATTATTTTTACTATCTACTGTTTAAAATTAATCATTTTGAAATATAATACAAAATTTTAATTATTTAAAAAATTTAATTATTTTCCTTGTTCTTATATTGTTATATGATTTATTTAAAGATTATAGATTTCTATTTTTGAAATCCTTCATCTTACTATTTCTAATTTATTTTTTCCAACATTACTAATTCTAATTTCATTTGAAAATAATTTTTTGATTTTGGTTGTCTTATTTTGAAATTAATTTCAAAATTATTGTTCCATACAAATATTTCAAAATTATTTGTATCTTACAATTTCAATCTTCATTTGAAAATAAAAGTTTTTAATTTTTATATGACTTTTTCATCTGAGGCTGAATAATGTTGGAATTTATATAAATTGTTAATGCTTAATATCAAATATCAAATAATTATATATTTAAAAAAGTGAAAGAGATTGATTGTTAATGCTTAATGTTGAAATTTTGTTATTGTTAATGCTGTTTATGTTGATTAGTTGACTAGCGCAACTATTGTGGCGGTTTTTTTGTAGCGGTTTTTATGACAGTAACCGCTATGAAATTTAGAGGGCCACCTTTTTGTAGCAGTTACAATATATAACCCCTACAGAATGCATTTAAAATAAATATTTATTAAAACAAATAAATAAAACATTTGTAGCGGTTTATATTTAAAAACCGCTACAAAATATAAATATTTGTAGCGGTTAAATGGATGAAACCGCTACAAAGTGATACGTAACTTTGTAGTGGTTTGACAAACAAAACTGCTACAAATTTGAACATTTGAAATTTGAAAACTTTAATTCCCACCAACAATTATGAATATTTGTAGCGGTTTTTTAATACTAACCGCTACAAAGTGTTTATTTAAAATTTGAATATTTTAATTCCCACTAACAATCATGAACATTTGTAGCGGTTCTTTTTACATAACCGCTACAAAGTGTAGCAAATTGAAAATTTCAATCTCAAATCCTGTCAACGGTGGTGAAAATTTGTAGCGATTTTTATCTTATAACCGCTATAGAATACATTTGAAATAAATATTTATAAAAAAATAAATAAAAAAATGAATTTGTAGCAGTTTTTATATATAAACCGCTACAAAGTATAAATATTTATAGCGGTTTTACAAATAAAACCGCTACAAATTGAACATTTGAAATTTAAAATATTTTTATAAAAAAAAATTCAGGAAAATATTAGTAGGGGTTATGAAACCACTACAAAATCAAATAAAACCGCTACAAGTGTGAAATATTTTTATAAAAAAAAATCAGACTAATATTTGTAGGGGTTATGAAACCGCTACAAAATCAAATAAAACAACTACAAATGTGAAACCGCTACAAATAATGTCACATAAACCGCTACAAATATCAACCGCTACAAAACATGTCACATTAACCACTACAAGCACTATGCAGATCCTTATAAATACCTTCAGCACACCTCATTTCAAACACTCATCCATTTCTTTCAACATTTCTTCTCTTTCGTTTTCTCTCATCTGAATTTTTTTTTAAAAGCCAAAGAGCTGAGTAAGATGATCAAATATAGTAAAAGAAATTTCAATTCTTTGATTTCGACATTTTCTCCCCTCTCATAATATTTATACTCATTATTTGCACATTCTCAATAATATTATCTACATAAAGTTTATACTTATCTAACTTAATTTAATCATTCTTTATAAATAATAACGATATCATTTAAGTTACTTAAATAATAAACTATTCAACACAATATTATAACAATGGACTCAAATAATTGTATAATTTTTTTAAAAAATTCCCAAAATTTTGTAGCGATTTTAGAACCGTTATAAATTTAAACTCGAAATAGTATTAAATTTTTGGCGTTGCTTTTAAAATTCCAGTTTGAATTTAGTAGCGGTTATTGGAGCCAAATTTTCATTTTTCATTCTCTGCCACGCGAAATTGTGGCGCCAACATTTGTAGCGGTTTAGTAACTGCTACTAAATTTGTAGCGGTTGTGTTACATGAGTAGCGGTTGTTGTAAATCGTTACAAATACGTTTGCAACAGTGAATTTTGTAGCGATTGTAAAAACCACTACTAATGTCGTTTGTAGTGGTTAAAACCACTACTAATACACATTTTTAACTGCTACTAAATCACAATTTTTTATAGTGTCTTATGTGGCATTACAGACTCTTGAGTAATGAAATCTGTTACAAATTCTGATCCTTTTTTTGTTCTTTTTTTTTGGTTTTTTGTTATATATAGAGGTAACAAAATTATTCTGATTCCATATGATGTGTTTTTTTCTTTTTTATGACACACACGTATATATATACATGTTATATATATATATATTTATATATATTTATATATATATATATTTGTGTTCCATTTTATAGAGGTAACAAAATAATTTTTTGTATTATCTTATTAAACTATTATCTTAATAAAATAAAATATAATTTGTCTATATTGTTTAACTTTAAATATATTAACTAGAATCGTAAGGGAAAACAACATACAATAAGGAGTTCATTTTATTCAATTGAATTTTATTTCCAAAAATTTTATAATATATATCAATATAAAAATTATTTTTTAATAAATATATTATGTATAAATTTTACTATATTTGTTTCATATATAAAGTTTTCTTAAAGTTCTATATTCTAATATGTAAATCATTTTATGAAATTTTAAGCGAACTTAATTCACCTAATAAAAAAAGAAATTTTAAGTATATTTAATATCATTTTAACTAGCATATTAACAGTGAAAAATATTTTTTTACAATATGTGTGTCTAGTTCAATTTCATGCATGCATGCATCATGTTTATGACTACCCAAGATTAATTGGCAATATAATGTAGCTACTCAAAAATAATTTTTTTTTATATTTTCAACATTGAGCTGAAAGTAATTTAATTAATGTTGGGATTATATATGTTTTCCTTTTTGTTTTATTTTATTTTCTTTCTTTTTTTTTTCTGAATCATATTTTTTTATTTAAGCTAATTAATCATATTTTATTTTATTATATATTGATGTTTTGTACACATTATATTATTATTAATAAAAAAATAATTTACAACCATTAATATTTTATTGAATTTTTTTATGTTTAATTTGTGTTTGTAGTTTCATCTCATCAGTCTATTGAAGCTTCTATTTACGGTATGTTTTTTTTTAAATTTTGAGCTTACAAATGTGATTTTAGTTGAATTTAATAATAGTTAGTTATAATTTGTTGGTGTTCTAATGATTGTTATGGATTAGTTGCATAAGTAAAATAATTATTTATATATTCCTAACACTTGAATTTTATTTGTTGACTTGTAATGTTTTCTAATTTACCTATGATATGTTGTGGAAAATATGGTTTCTTTCGTTATGAGTTGTGAAAAATTATTATAATGGCTGGGAATAATTAATGGATTATTTGTCAATTAAAACATAGGGTTTAAGACTTAGAAAGCTTCAATTTTGAAGATTTCATGTTGGAAATTTATTTTAAAATTGGTAAGAGAATATAAAAGTAATTAATAAATGCAATATTCATACAACTAACCACGTACTTTTTTTAAAAATAGATTGAAGACATAGATGGATCATAAGTGGATGTCATCTAATCAATGTTCAAGAGAATATATAGATCAGGTGAAAGATTTTATTACATTTACAATTGAGCACACAAAAGATCCTGACAAAATCTTGTGTCCTTGCTTATCTTGTTGTTTTGAAAAGTGGATTAGTCCACTTGATTTACTAGATCATTTAGTGTGTTACGGTATTGATCAAACATATAAGCGATGGACAAAGCATGGTGAGACGAACGATGCATGTAGTGATCAGGTGCATATCACGAGTGGTGTTTCGGATGAATTTGATCAAAGCATGTTTGATGAAGATTATGGTCTTCAAGAAATGCTAAATGTGGTTGAAGGGGTGCATCAAAACTGCCCTAACGAATTTGAGAAGTTGAAAGGTGATGCAGAGAAACTATTATATGCCGGTAGTACTAAATATACAAGATTGCTAGTAGTGTTGAAGTTGTATAACTTTAAAGCTTGCTACGGATTGAGTGATTCGGGTTTCACCACACTGCTTGAACTGTTGCAAGATATGCTTCCAGAAGAAAATGTACTTCCTACCAAGACATACGAGGCAAAGTGAATTTTTTGCTCTACAACCAATATGGGATATGAGAAGATACATGCATGTCCTAACGATTGTGTATTATTTCAAAATCAATATGTAATGTTGGACAAGTGCCCTAAATACAACGCATCTCGATATAGGAAAAAGAAAGGGAAAAGTCCTTTGAAGGTCCTATGGTATTTTCCCATTATTCCAAGATTCAAGCGGCTATACAGTAATGCAGAGATTGCTAAATAGTTGACATGGCATGGAAATGAAAGGATTAAAGACACGAAGCTTAGGCACCCTGCAGATGCTCCTCAATGGAAAAAAATTGATCATGAGTACCCTAACTTTACGGATGAAGTAAGGAATCTTTGCCTTGCACTGTCAACTAATGGAATTAATTTGCATGGTGTTCAGAGTAGTACACATAGCACGTGGTCGGTGATATTGATGATTTATAACCTTCCTCCACACTTGATCATGAAATGTAAGTTTATGATGTTGTCCATATTAATTTCTAGGCCAAGGCAACCTGGGAATGATATAGATGTATACTTGACTCCTTTAATTGATGACTTGAAGCTGCTTTGGGACGAAGGCGTCAGTATGTACGATGGGTACATGGAAGAAAGTTTCACTTTGAAAGCCATGTTGTTTGGCACAATTAATGATTTCCCTGCTTATGGTAATTTGTCGGGATACAGTGTCAAAGGATATGGTGCATGCCCTATATGTGAAGATGACACTCATTCAGTGCGACTTCATCATTGTAAGAAAAATGTTTACATGGGGCATCGAAGATTCTTGCCATCACAACATCGTTGGAGGAAGTGGAAAAAGCCTTTCAATGGTGACTCAGAAGAAGGTAGCCACCGAAGATGTTGACCAGTGCCCAGATGTATTCAAAGGTAAAAGACTTGGATAACAATTTTGGCAAGCCTTTTACAAAACAAATCGAGACAAGTGGTTGGAAGAAAAAGTCTATTTTCTTTGAACTTCCACATTGGAAGTCTTTATATGTGAGACATTTTCTTGATGTGATGCACATAGAAAAAAATATCTGTGATAGTCTAATTGGCATGTTGCTCAATATCTAAGGAAAAAGTAAGGATAATGTCAATTCGAGGTTGGATTTGGTGAACTTGGTAATTAGAAAAGAGTTGGCACCGATTGAATAAGGGCATCATACCTACCTACCGCCAGCGGCATACATTCTGTCGAGGAAAGAGAAGAAATTGTTTTGCGAGTTTCTGCAAGGAATTAAAGTTCCCGAGGACTACTCTTCAAATATAAAGAACTTTGTATCAGTAAAAGAGTTGAAGTTAAAGAACCTCAAGTCTCATGATTGTCATGTGCTCATGCAGAATTTCCTACTAGTTAGTATACAATCCATTTTACCCAAAAATTTAAGAAACACCATAACTAAACTTTGCGTGTTTTTCAAGTTGATATGTTGTAAAGTGGTAGATTCAACTAAGTTACAAGATTTGCAAAGACTGATTGTGTGTACTCTGTGTGAACTTAAAATGTATTTTCCACCTTCTTTTTTTGACATTATGGTACATCTAACCGTACACTTGGTCAAAGAGATTCAATTGTGTGGTCCAGTGTACTTAAAATGGATGTACCCAAATGAGTGATTTATGAAAATATTAAAAGGGTATGTGAAAAATAGATATCGCCCAGAGGGTTGTATCACTAAAAGGTATATGGTTGAAGAAGCAAGTGACTTTTGTGCTGATTTTCTATCAAATATTGACACTGTAGGGACCCCCAAGTCCCGTCATGATGGGCGAAGATCAGGTAAAGGAATAACTGGGAGCGATGTAATAACGATATCAGCGACTGAATGGGAGCAAGCCCACTTATATGTGCTATATAACACAGATGAGATTGAACCGTATGTAGAAGAACACAAGGATGCTCTTTGATTGGTATATGGTGATAGGAATGAAAATTTGTTAACAACAGAACACAATAAATAATTTTTAGGTTGGTTGAAAAATCGCATTAATGATGAGATTGAGCGGAATCCTGATTCAATTTCTGAAAAATTGAAATGGCTGTCAAAGGGACTGAGCTTACATGTATTATCTTACAATGGTTATGAAATCAACGGTTACATATTCTATACACAAAACCATGATACATAGAGCATGATGCAGAATAGTGGGGTAACACTTGTTGCTGATTTTTGGCATAGATCCAGTGCTAAAGACATACACCCTATCTATGCATCAATGTCATACTTTGGTTTCATTGAACGCATATGGGAGTTAGATTACTCTATGTTCAGGGTCCCTGTCTTCAAATGTAAGTGGGTTAAGAACAACAGTGGATTGCGAATAGATGACTTAGGCTTTGTTCAAGTGGACCTTTCTAGGGTTTGGTATAAAGATGATCCTTTTATTTTAGCAGCACAAGCAGATAATCGTTTTTCATTCCGGATCTTGCTAAAAAGAATTGGTTTATTGTACTCCAATCCAACAAGAATCGTCAAGAACAAGTTGATTTTGAAAGTAATGAATAGTTGAACATCAATGATGATGATCCTTCGTTTGAGAATTTATGGTCAGTAGAGATTGGTATAGATGCATATGAAGATGGAGATGGAGATGGACCCGTATACGTGAGACATGATCATAAAGAGGGAACTTGGGTCAAGAGAAACACATTTCTCAATCCAACACGAATTCTGAAGAATAAAATTTTAAATCAAACGAGAAAAAGGAAAAGATAATAAATGCCTTGACTTGTTTACTTGTACGTATGTTTTTATAAATTTCAAAATAATTTGCTTTCGTTGACATGGTTGACATTGTACACTGATATTTTATTTTGGTTTATTTCACTTCCAGGAGTATGAACTCACCACACGATGAAACTGATGATGTTCTTAAGAACATTGGTAGACAAAGATTTGAGGCAAACGTAAGACGTGCACAAATGATTTAGCCTAAACCTTGAGGAAGTTAACCTTGCATTTCCAAAATCAAGTTGCAGAGTTGTTTTAGGATTTAACTTCCAAACAGGATAATCTTCACAAAAGGAGAAAAACAAATCAGCATGTTATGGACAATTCTACGACAGCAGTAATCAATGCAGGACACAAACAACTTCAGATTTCCACCACCACACACTTGGCATAATCAGAGTAGTAGCTTACAACCAGCAATGATAGCAATGCACACTAATAATAGCAACATTCAGTTTTTTTAAAAACAGGGAAATAGCTTACAAGGTAGATCAAGGCTGATTGAATGCATCAATTGCTATCATAAGGATAAAAAAACTCTATAATCATGTACATTATCCTCAGAACCAGCCATTACAACAGATTAGTCACGCCTACGTCTAAATCCCCAATTCTAATTTGAACTATACTACCCTCAATGCGAGTAAAAGAGTGAGAACGGGACCTCTTTACCTTAGATGGTGGAAGAATCAATGTATTAGTGGAGGAATCCAAGATGAGAGATACCCGTTTGGTGCCCTAGGTTGCTCCTTGCAGCAGAGGAGTGTGGAACGAAGCAAATCCATAATGGGGAAGATAGCAGAACAATGGGGTTGAGGGAAATCAAAAGGGGGACGAAGGAGAAACAAGAGATTGAGGGCAAAATTGAAGGGAAAGGCTGAGGGGGGTGGGTCGACTCTGGGAGAGGAAGAGAGGAGGGTGGTCGCGGCTAAGAGAAAGGGGAATGAGAAAAGAAAAATGTTGGGCAGGGTTTTTAAAAACCCTGCTATCGTGCTTGGGCTGCGGCCCACCATATGCTGGCCGCAGCCAACCATGACCTGGCCGCGGCCCATCCTGTGATGGCTGCGGCCCAAAACCTTCTGTGATTTGGTTGGCCGCGGCCAACCAGTTACTTGCCGCGGCCCAGGACCTTCTATGCTCTTTTAGGCCGCGGCCCACATCTTCTTGGCCACGGCTAGGGTGTAAATCCCAGCTTTATCATATATCAATGGCTACACACAAGACATAGAACCATTGAACACTCAATACAGCATACCAAAACTTGAATCATTTGCACCACACTTCCACATTGACTCTCACATAATTAACAACCATTGTCCACACATTTCTTATGATCAAGATGCCTCCCTAATGCAAAATTCACTAGGTATAATCAGCACTTTGACAGAATTAAGCAAAATACAATGCACATTGCCTCTCTAACATCCACTACAACCCTCATATCACATCACAGGCATCAAAATACAAGTTCAGGCATAAGAATTGAAGAACTTCCCTGGAATATGCCTGTCCAAACCAAATGCCACCACCTTTCCTTGTAATCCTCTCGCTCTCGACTGCTTTCAATCTTGGGGTCCCTTCCTTCCTACAAAAGCTGAAAGACCAAACGTAAACCTACCAAATTATACTAAAATCAAAGAAACTAAAGAGATTAAGTTCAGAACTTGGGTTGCTTCCCAAGAAGCGCTTAGTTTATAGTCTTTAGCTTGACTCTTCACTTTGGTCACTCTTCATTTGATAAGTAGGTGGTGGATACCAGCCTATCCACATCTACTCCCCAATAATGCTTAAACCGTTGACCATTAGCCTTAAATCTCTCTCCCTTGTCATTCTCCATCTCCACATCACCATATTTTGATGCTTGAACCACCTTGAATGGCCCAGACCATCGAGACTTGAGCTTTCTGAGAAAGAGCCTCAGTTTGGAGTTATAAAGAAGAACAATTTGACCAGGTTCAAAGCTCTTAGGAATGATTTTGCTGTCATGGTCCCTCTTTGTCTTCTCTTTGTAAATCCTTGCACTCTCATAAGCATTTAAGCGGATTTCATCTAACTCATTGAGTTGAAGTAGCCTCTTTTCTCCCACAGCTCGCTGATCAAAATTTAGATTCTTTATAGCCCAATAGGCCCCATGTTCCAATTCCACCGGCAGATGGCATGATTTTCCAAACACCAATCGATATGGAGACGTACCAATAGGTGTTTTATAAGCCGTTCGATAAGCCCACAAAGCATCATCCAACTTGGAAAACCAGTCCTTCCTAGTAGTATTCACCATCTTCTCAAGAATGTTCTTGATCTCCCGATTGGAAATCTCAGCTTGGCCATTTGTTTGGGGGTGGTAGGGCAATGCTACTTTGTGCTTAACACCATATTTCTTCATCAAAGCTTGAAATTGATGATTGCAGAAGTGTGATCCACCATCACTGATAATTGCTCTTGGTGTGCCAAACCTTGTGAAGATGGGTTTCTTGAGGAATTTCAGTACCGTCTTGGCATCATTAGTCACACATGCCATAGCTTTTACCCATTTTGATACATAGTCCACTCCAACTAAAATGTATTCATTGTTGAAAGACTTAGGAAACAGACCCATGAAATCAATCCCCCAAACATCAAAGAGTTCAACTTCTAGCATGCTATTCAGTGGCATCTCATTCCTTCTAGATATGTTCCCCACTCTCTAGCACCGATCACATTGGAGGACAAAAGCATAAGCATCTTTAAATAGAGAAGGCCAATAAAACCCACTCTGAATGACTTTTGCAGCGGTTTTCTCTCCTCCAAAATGACCACCATACTCAGACGAATAACAATAATGCAGAATGCACTTTTGTTCATTTTCTGGGACACACCTTCGAATGAGTTAGTCGGGGCACCGCTTGAATAAGTAAGGTTCGTCCCAAAAGTACTTCTTCACTTGATGCAAAAACTTACGCTTTTGATGAGAGTTGAACTCTGGAGGTAACACTCCACAGACCAAGTAGTTTACAAAATCGGCAAACCATGGTGTGGATGAATGATCAACGAAGAACAGCTGTTCATTCGAAAATGATGCCTGGATCATGTCAGAATTATCAAGTTAAGTCTCAGTACTCAACCTTGATAGGTGGTCGGCTACTTGATTCTCTGTGCCTTTTCTGTCAATGATGTTCAGGTCAAACTCTTGAAGTAAGAGCACCCAGCGAATTAGTCTAGCCTTAGAATCCTTCTTGGTGAGTAGGTACTTTAGAGATGAATGGTCAGTGTAAACAGTAACCTTAGTACCCACAATATACGGTCTAAACTTCTCACATGCATAGACTATGGCAAGTAACTCCTTTTCAGTGGTGGTATAATTGAGTTGGGCGCCATCAAGAGTTTTGCTCGCATAATATATAGGGTGAAAGAGTTTCCCTGCCTTTTGCCCAAGAACAGCACCAACGGCGTAATCACTCACATCAGCCATGATAATAAAAGGTAAAACCTAATTTGGAGCTACTAGGATCGGAGCTGAAATGAGACGCTTCTTTAATTCTTCAAAAGCTTGTAGACACTCATCATCAAACTTGAATTCCACATCTTTCTCCAATAGCTTAGAAAGCGGTTTGGAAATTTTCGAGAAATCCTTGATAAACCTCCGGTAGAACCCGGCATGCCCAAGAAAGCTTCGAATACCTTTTACATTAGTAGGCGGTGGTAATTGCTCAATAATAGCAATTTTAGCCCTATCTACTTCCAACCCTTTTTTGGATACTCTATGGCCAAGTACAATGCCTTCTTGCACCATGAAGTGACATTTCTCCCAATTGAGAATTAAGTTTGCCTCTTCACATCTTTTAAGCATCGCATCTAAATTCTCCAAGCACGAGTCAAAAGATGGACCAAAGACAGAAAAGTCGTCCATGAATACCTCAATGGTCTTCTCAATCATATCAGCAAAAATGGACATAATGCACCGTTGAAAGGTGGCTGGCGCATTGCATAGTCCAAAGGGCATTCTTCTGAAAGCAAAAGTGCCATATGGACAAGTAAAGATGGCCTTCTCTTGGTCTTTTAGGGCTATGGCAATTTAGTTGTAACCGGAATATCCATCAAGGAAACAAAAGAACTCCTGACCTGCTAGCTTATCCAACATTTAATCTATAAATGGCAAAGGAAAATGATCCTTTCTTGTAGCAGTGTTGAGCTTCCGATAATCCATACATACCCGCTAACCAGTCACCGTGCGAGTAGGAATTAGTTCATTTTGGGCGTTAGCCACTACAGTCATGCCACCCTTCTTAGGGACACATTAGACTGGGCTCACCCATGAACTGTCAGAAATAGGGTACACAATTCCAGCGGAGAGCCATTTAAAGATTTCTTTCTTGACCACTTCTTTCATGATTGAATTTAAGCGCCTTTGATGCTCAATAGAAGTTTTATGATCATCTTCTAACAAGATTTTGTGCATATACATCGAAGGGCTTATTCCCTTAATATCTGCTATTGTCCAACCTATAGCCTACTTGTGTTCTTTCAAAACTCGTAGGAGCTTCTCCTCTTGCAAATTAGAAAGATCAGAAGAGACAATCACTGGTAGAGTGTTGGCATCCCCCAAGTAAGCATACTTGAGATGAGATGGTAAAGGCTTTAACTCAAGAGCTGGTGGAACTTCAACAGAGGGCTTCAAAGGAGTACTCAATGCCTCAGCCACCTCAAGTGGCTCAAAATTCCTCTGTCTTAAGTGAGGGAATGCTTCCATACGAAAAAGGTTTTCAATAACTTCTTCATCAAATTCATCTAAACTTTTCTCCCCAATTAGAAATGCCTCTAAAGGGTCTTTGATCATAGGAGCATATGACTCTTGAGGAACGAGCGATTCCAATATATTAACAAATGAGCATTGAGCTGAATCATCATGGAACTTCAAGGCTTTTAGCATGTTAAAGATCACTTTTTCATTGTCCACCCTCAAAGTGATTTTGCCCTTCTCCACATCAATAAGAGTTCTTGCTGTAGCTAAGAACGGACGGCCTAGAATGAGCGGGATCTTCCAATCAACCTCACAATCAAGCACCACGAAGTCTGCTGGGAAGATGAACTTGTCTACTTTCACTAGGACATCTTCAATAATTCCTTTAGGTTTGGAACGAACTTCAATGGTAAAGCTCTATGTGACTTAGGTGCTAGCATCAACTTGATACCCTTAGCCGTTTTTAACCAATTGAGGTTGGGAGAGCCAAGGCCTACCACAGTAACCCTTTTATTTACTGGCAAGGAGACATTGCTTTTGCTAATTCGAATTGAAGGGTGATATAGATAGAAAATCGGTCTTTTTCCGGCACCATATACATCATATCCATTGGCATAGCGGGCCCCCAGCGGGAGGCCCGCACGACGGATATTCCTTGCTCATTATCAGACAATCACTTATTCACAAACCCCGTGTGGGGCTAATAGTTTTCATTTCCCATCTCATGGAAAACCCTTTTCGCTCCGCGTAGCCCTATCCCCCCTAGGGGTATTTTAGTGATAGGTTCTATAGGAACTGGACGATCCTATTTGGTCAAATACCTAGCGACAAACTCCTATCTTCCTTTCATTACAGTATTTCTGAATGAATCCCAAACACCTTGAACCCCCCTTATGAGTCTAATTCTAGCACCAAGCCGGTTCCTCCACCGGGTTTTCCAATGCCATCAAGGCAAGCTCCTGCAAAAGAAGAAGAATCTAAGACTGACAAGATGTTGTCCCGTATCTTATCAGAGGTGGAATCTTCAAGGGGTGAGAGTAAGGCTACCTTTTCTCTCCATGAATCTGCTATTAAGAACCTTGAAGTTCAAGTGGGACAATTAGCAATACAAGTCAATGCCATGGCTCGAAATGGTCTCCCAAGTGACACCATCCCTAATCTAAAGCGGGGTGGAAAAGAAGAATGCAAGGCCATTCATTTGAGAAGTGGTAAGGTGCTTCTGACCATGCCCAACTCGAGCACAACTGGACCAAAGCACGGTTGTAAGTTTATGAGTATGGATTACCTTGAGAAGGTTGGAATTTGCCCATATAGTTGACAGATTCAGTGCCCATGTAGAGGGGGCAATTATCAGGCATGTGGACGTCATTGCATTGCTCACATACAATTGGAGTGGATTGAACAGAATGCATACCACGAGAAGTGCCCTTATGTATTTGAGACTTTAAGACATCAAACGGTTTGTTCAGTGCAGATAAAATTATGGAAATTTGTGATGAAGAGTCTTCTTTTGTGTTGAGTAGGGCTGGGGTAGTCCTTCTATCATTGCCTTGGGTGTTGTTTGCAGATAATTGATCCAAAAGTCTAAACACCTCATTGACAGGCACATTTCGGTAACCTCCATTAGTCATAGAGTCCACCATTGCCTTAGATTGAGGATTCAAGCAAGTGCAGAAAATTGGGATCACTACCCACTTGTCCACCCCATGATTAGGGCATTGTTTCATTAACATCTTGTATCTTTCCCAAGCAGCATACAAATGCTCATCCGGCTGTTGTCTAAAACTTAGAAACTCGTCCCTTGCTTCCACTGATTTATCATCAGAGAAAAATCGAGCTCTAAATTTCGCTTCAAGATCAGCCCAAGAAGTTATGGATCCTTCTGGGAGATTGTTAAACTAATCTCTAGCTTTCCCTTGTAGAGAGAGAGGGAATAGCCACAACCTCAGTACATCTTGGGGGACTCCATTTTGCTTGAAAGAATCACACACCTCCAAGAAGTACATCAAGTGCTTGTTAGCGTCTTCATTATAAAGACTATGGTACAACCCATGCATTTGCAACATTGTGATCATCACCGATTTGATCTTAAAAGTGTGTGCTTGCATCTCTGACATTCGAATGCAAGATTGAGTGCCTCGCATATTCCGGCTGGTGAAGTCATTGACGGTGGCTCTATCATACTCATCCGCCATTGTTTCAGCTTCAGTTTCAGCTTCAGATTCAGATTCAGTTATCTCTGACTCAGATTCTGCTGCTGATTCAGTTTCTTCTTCAATGCGCGGTAATCCGTCAAGTACCACTATCAATTCGTCCAATTGCAAATATTGCATGTACTGAGCTGGTACCTACAAAAAGGCACAAACCAACAAGTATCAAACTAAAATAAAAAAAATTTAATTCAGAAACAGTGAAAGAAAAATTATAAACCTAACTAAAGACCCAAGCAAAATCTAGGGGTGTTCAAATCCCGGGACGGGACCGGGATCACCCAATCCCGGGTCCCGTCCCGGGGGTGGCCGGGAATGGGAAACCATTCCCGGTCCGGGGAAATTCCCGGGACAACCGGTACCGGGAATTCCCGGTTTCAAAAAAACCAGCGAAACAGATCCTAACCAAAGAATCGGGCCATTACTAAGCAAGCATATCAAGAAAAAATCCTAGCGCAACCTAAGACGTTAGTATTACCATCAAATATTGAAAACCCAACATCAAGGCTTTCAATTATCAGGATAGAGTATGCCATTTCCAGGAACATAATCCACCTGACAAGAGAGAACTAGACTTCCATGTCACGATTATAGCACAGCAGCTGTTAGGAAGTTCATGTTCTGATTTTGACACAGCAAGTGTCCTTTCTAACCATATTTTGAGTTGCCCTACATAGACTAGTCGCCGGTACTTGATCATTGACTGGTTATACAGAGTTTAACCATCATAGAATGGTATAAAAATGCAGAAAGAAACCAACAAAGATTAAGCACAAAAGCTGGCAAACCAAGCAGCGAGGATTCTCATAGCAAAGAAAAAGCTTTTCAGTATTGTGATAAAATTATTGTCATAGAATCAGACGGCTATCAAAGAAACAATTAGATAAATCCCTCATAGCTGCAGCAAATCATTACAGATGTAGCAGTACACAACTACGTTATAATTTAAATTAGAAATATCACTTAAATCTCAAGTAGCCTCTCAAAAGAAAGAAGGTAGGGAACTTCACAGCTTGTAATAATTCACAATAATTCTAGTAACAATTACAAGATGCTTCATTTGATTACCAAAATTAATCGATTAAAGAAGGAAAGCAAAGAAAGAGTTGTAAATCAACTCACCTGAGGCTGGGACTGGAAAGGTGACGGCGAGGGGAGAACGACGCCGTGGCTGCCGGCTGGAACTGGAAAGGTGACGGCGAGGCTGGGAGTGAGCGATGGCCGACGAGGCTGGGAGTGAGCGTCGGTCCGAAAGGAGACGAGACGACGCTGGGAGTGAGCGTCGACCGAAAGGAGACGAGACGAGGCGCCGAGGCGGAGTCGCGAAGAGGAGAGGAGACGAGGCGGAGGCAGAGTGTGAGAGAGTCAGATCCTCAGAAGCTCAGATGACAGATCGCGAGGCGCGAGAGAGGAGAGGCCGATGGATTGAGTTTGAGGAACAGTCGAACAGAATAGGGAAGTGAGGGAACAGGGAAGGACCGAGGTGAACTATCGATTATCGAAGGAGGGAAGAGGGATTAGTGTTTTAGGAAAGGGGAAAAAACAATTAAAAAAAAAAAATTACCCGGGACTGGGACCGGGATTCCCGAAGCCCTGCCCGGATCCCGTCCTGGTCCCGGGATTTTTACTCCTGGTCCCGGTCCCGGACTGACCGGGAATTTTTGATCCCGCTGCTACCGGGACTGGGACGGGACTACCGGGACCGGGATCCCATGAACACCCCTAGCAAAATCTACTAACACAAGCCTAAGGTCAACTAAAAGATTTGTTAAACCAATCCCCGGCAACGGCGCCAAAAACTTGTTCGCCACCGCAAGTGCACGGATCGCGTCAAGTAATAAAGTGATAAGTAAAGATCGTTCCCTCGAGGATTTGAGTAACAAATTAGTCAAGCAATAGGTTTGGTGAATTCGATTAAGTTGAGCCAAAACATGTTGTTGTGTGTAGAAAAAGGAATTTTAAAAGATATATTTGAGAAGCTAAAAGTTGCTGGACAAAACTCAGAGTTGTATGATTTCAATCAAGTATAATGGGCCTAGGATTGCTCATCCCCTTAGTATTTCATAAATTCACTTCTTTTCCTCTCCAATGATCCTTTTCATGGGGTAAATATATGTCAGCTTAAGAATCCAAAGTGCCTGCTTAAGCTCTCTCAAGTCATAACCAGTTGCATATCGTCTATTAGCATGCACAATCTTGCTACAGCTAAGAAAAGATATTCATTATATACCCATCTTAATTTCACAATGCTAGGTTAATAACTATATCTCTATGTTACTAACAAACCATCAATTTAGTTATAAACTTTAAGTCTAGCATGATTTCACTCCAGTTCTGCAATTAAACTAACTTTCTTAAGCTTAATTTAATTGAACACATCATCCACAGTGATGGCCAGTCACATACAGCAGTAAAAACAGAATGAAATCAACATATATATGCTATTAGATCCTTAGATAAGAAAAGAAACAAGTTTAATCCATACAAAGGATCAGAAACAATCCTAGAAAGGGACTCTAGCTATCCATGTTCACAAATGATTCACAAACATAAGCTCTCATTACAGCCATATCAGAATTACAGAGAAGAAATGGAAGAAATACAGAAAAACCAGAGAATCTGATATGAAATCTCTGCAAATCCTCAATCTCTCCGTGATTCTCCTTGATTGCAAGCACACCCAAGCTCAGAGGATATTCTCAGCTGCCTCTTAGGTCTTTCCAAATCTGGGATCCCGTCTTCAGCCTCTGGTATTTGCTTTTATAGTTCCTCAGATGATAAAACGCACAACAGCATTTTCAGGGGTTGGCCGCGGCCAGGCAATCTGTGGGCCGCGGCCAGTGAGCTTTTGTCCATCTTTGGGCCACGGCTCATGGATGCTTGGCCGCGGCCAGTGGCTGTCTGACCTCCTCTTGGCCTCGGCCCAGAACTTTCTATCCTCTTGTTGGCCGCAGCCCAGGAATAGGTTGGCCGCGGCCAGTCATATCTGAAGTTCAGCTTCCTTTCTTTTCTGCTCTGTTCTCATCCTTTCTTGCCTTTCCTTGGCATGGTTGATGGCTCCAGCTTCCTTTCACCTCCTTCTCATTCCATTTGGCTTTCTTTGGTCTAGCTATGGCTGAATCTGTATCCTTTCAACATAAAGAACTCACAAACAATCACAGTTGAATAGTCATAGCAGTTAGTGATATATTTCCTCCACATTTGCATTCTTTTTGTGCCCAGCATGAGTAAAGCACATTTCATCAACTTTAGCACTCTTGGACGCCCACTAATATACCCAAAGTGAAGGAAAAATAGGATGAAATGTGCAATTCAGACAAGACTTTCATGAGGTTAACAGTGGCAGGACAATTATGGCGAGATTAATCAAATTGCAAAGTAAGGGAATCATGTTACAACTGGAGTGGAATGGAAAGGGAAACCTGTTCGGCGAGAACGGTACCTCATTAAATAACTTGATTTGGACTATAGTTCGAGACAGAGTCCCTATTACAGTTCAAAATTGGAAAATGACAAAAAATAATTATGAGGATGACATATAGGATGAAGTACAGGTAACACATTAATTATATTATTGTTTGGTTTGTTTTGTTTCACTTAATTTCAATCTTACATATTATATATGTTATTTTTATTGTTATAGAGCATTTTTATTATTGATGATAATCGGAAGAACTTCGTTATAAGAAAATTCAGAAAATTTATGAGAAAGTTTCTTTCTAATCTCGTCAAATACTACTTGAGGGATGATGATAATAATATCATTGATACACCGCCTTATCTATTGTACAAAGGAATCATCACTCAAGAAATGTGGGATGAGTTTATCAGAACACATACAATTCAGGAATTCCTAGTAATATAATTTGTTTGACTTTCCCTATTATTTGTAATGTTCGTATTTGTAGTTAACATTTATATATTAATATGAATCATTTTGATCTAAACAGGAGTTGAGTGCGAAAAATAGAGCTAACGCGACAAACATGGCATACCGGTACACACAAGGACCTGTTTCATATGTACAGTTAAAAAGAAAACTGGTACGAACTAATGGTTATTTTATTTGTAGATAAATTGTATGAAAATCATTTAACTTCAACTAAATTTGCTGTGCAGATAGAAGAATCAGGTTTAGATATTACACAGGTTCCACGACATGATTTGTGGGTAGCCGCCGGTGTCACAAATAAGAAAGGTGAAATTTATAGTGAGGAAGCAAGAAGAGTAGCCGAATATTGTGTAAGTTTGGATTATGCGTACAATAAATAATTGGTTTTACTTAAATTAACTTGATTTATAATAACTAATATTGTTGTAATTCTTTTTGTGATAGCGACAAATGGCATAGGAGGATCCTACGTTGGTGAGCTATGTTGGCTAGGACGATTTGTTGAGTAGAGTGCTTGGAGTACCCTAGTATGATGGTCGTGTTTGAGGTACTGGTTTTGCTGTCATCCCATTAGCATACTTTAGACGTCAGACACGCTCCAATAGAAGTGACATTTCCCAGTTGCGTGATGAGATGACTAGTTTCAAGCATCAAATGCAAGAACTTCAAGAAAAAATGCGCTACAAGGAACAATGAGAAGAGCAATTCTTAGAACAAATGCGTTTGATGCAAGAACAGAATGCGCTGTTAATAACACAAATACAACAATTAGTGCAGTATAGGCTAACACAAAATGTTCCCTTCTGTGATAGCCCAAGTGTCAGAGATAGTTGCACTTCCATGCCTAAAGTCCCTTTTCCTTTGGTAATTAATTGCTTCTCTACTTAATTTTACGTTACATTATAATTTAGCGAACTATAACATATTAACTTTATTTTCTATAGGGCAAATTTCAATGCAAGTTATATGCCGATCAAGCTTTCAAGCACGTGGTTGCAGTGGGTGCTACCTACAACACTGATAAGGACACACTGCACAATTCACCGTTTCCTGACAACACACTCCGAGCGAGGGTTGACGTATGCACGAATAAAGACGCCCTCTTACCTATCCCGTCTCGGGATGAGTAAATAATGGTGAAAGATGTTGTAGGTGGCTATGTTGCTTAGCCAATAGGTCTTATCGAGCCATATGAAAAGGATTTTCATTTACTATTTCCTGCACTTTTCATTCGTACTTCCATATAAAACTGTGATTTAATTTTCTGATTTTCACAGGGTGGACGGTTTAGAGAGAAACAAATCCAACCTTATGGTAAGATCTCAAAGTGTTCGACAACACAACCCAAGTTAAAAGCATCGGCTAGCCAACAGAGTAAAAGAAGACCAACCTCATATCGGGATCAATTAGTATTGATTACACCATAATTGATCGGTGCAGGAGGACGGGAAATACGTCTTGAAAGACAGATCTATAAAGTTGGCGGTCTAGTTGATTATGTTACTGCCGAGGTTGTGCACGACATATGTACTCGTGATTGGGTTAGTGCTTCAGCTATCAACATATGGATAAGGTACTTGACCATTATCATTTATCACTGTTATTAATATTTCCCATTCCTTTTCTTTTATTTTTCATGACACTGTTTATTTTATACAAGGCATTTGTACAATGAGATCTTAATGGATACAAACATGGTCCAATTCGTATTTGTCAACCCGTATCTTGTTGGCTATCATGGGGATAAAGTAGATATAAATGCACAGTCTAATGATCTAAAAGATTATTTAGAAAGAGAGCGACACCAACTACACTATTTTTAGTGCCATACAATGCGGGGTAAGTTATTAGTTGTACAATTTTTGTTTTTATTGTTTAACTTTTATTATACCATGATTGTTGAAACAAATTTTTTAAAATATTTTAGGCGTCATTGGATATTGATAGTTATCAATCCAGCAGAACCTTCAAGCCCTCACATTTACTATGTGGATCCTCTAAGAGATGGTCTTCTACAAAACCGTTCTGATATGTTACTATTGTTTAATAGGTAAGCGTACGTGCGTATGTGTAAATATTTGCACATGTGATTGAATAACTAAAAGTAATCAGTATATATTTGTTTTGTTAGCGTTTTGACTGTGTATCGAGCCTCTGTCTCCTTAAACATTTCTAAAGTTGCTGACCCTTACCTTAACTATCCTTGGAAGAAGATACTGGTACTGATATATGAATTAACTAAAACTTTGTTAGTAAACAATTTTTATTCATAAACAAAGTTAAATATAATATTGCATTATATTTTTGCAGTGCCCTTTCCAACCCAATGACAATGATTGTGGGTATTACATAATAAAATTTATAAAGGATGTAATTACGCATGATCAGGCATTTATTCCTCAAAAAGTAAGTCATTTAGTTGCAATTCATATTGTGTTTTAATTAAATTTAATTAGTTCCTGATAATTACATTTTGTTGATTTTAATTTATTTTAATTTGTGGTTGATTGTATATATGTGTAGTATTATGAAGATCAATGTTGTGACACTTTGACTGACCATCAGCTTAACGAAGTGATAGAGGAATTGTGTGAATATGTGTTTAGGCAAATCTCTGGATAGCTATACTATTTAATTCATCACTAGCTGCTGGCCTTTGTTATGTTGTTTCTTGACAATTGTTGTGTCATGCATGCATGTATTCAAGTTGAATTTGTTGTATAATTCATTCACGTACAATATATTAATTGTATAATTATTTTATGTACTACTTTAACTAATTAATCATCTGTTTGTATCATTTTAAAGTTATCTATCATTATTGTTTGATTTTCTTCATTCTGCTGTACTGTGGATATAGATACAAAATGTTTATTAGACCATGCAGTTGCAATACTGCAATTATGGGAGATATGAATAAAAAATACCCAAGAAAAAAAGAGTTCTTGTGGCGCTTCTTTAAACAAGGGCCACATGAAGTACCAAAAAAAAGAGAAAAAAGAAAAAGAAAGCAAAAAAAAAAAGAAAATAAAAAAGGAGACCCTCTTGTGGCGTTTACTTCAGTAAGGCCACAAGAGATCCCCCTCCTGTGGCCCTTGCCTCATCAAGCGCCACAGGAGGGTGCTTTTTTAAAAAAAAAGATTAAAATGCTATGGCGCTTCCAAGTGCTACAGCTTCTTTTAGTGTCGTCCAGATATGTAGCACTTTTCTAGCGCTACAGCTAATCAATTATAAGCGCCACATCTTTGGTTTTTTGAAGTAGTACTAAAGTGGGACTTTAGACGTCCCAAATTTAAAAAGAGACGTCCCACTTTAGACGTCCCTATTCTCAAATTTGGGACGTCTAAAGTCCTCTACTGGAGGACTAGTGGAGGACTTTAGACGTCCATTTTTTAAAATTGGGACATCTAAAGTCCCACTTTAGACATTCCTTTTCTCTATTTGGGATGTTAAAAGATTTTATTTTTTTAAATGATTATTTATATTCATCATTGCCTAGCAAATTAAAACTGCAAAAACAGAATTGAAGATGAATTCATAAACCACAAAATGTTCCTTACAAAATGGTAAGGACATCTAGCACTGCAATCTTTTTACTATATATATATATACAATAACAACAACTCATACAACCTAATATCATATATGTATAACAACAACCAGAAAGTGTCAAAATGTTTGTCACCACACAACTACAAACTAATTGTTGTTCATTTCATCAATATAAATATACATATGTATTTCCCTCGATTTCCAAGCTCTAAACGTATAAAACAAAAACATTATTAGTACTGCATAACTACTAACAACTAGTTTATGATTTTGGCAAAACAAAAAAAACAATCAAGGGAAAAACACTCCAATAACTAGAATCATGTAAATAAATTGAAAGCATTATAATAATTTCACATTGCAAGTTTAACTTAATTCTTCATGTAAATTTATATTTAAAAAAAAAAGCAAACCTGATGAAAGCAGGGGAGAGGGCAGCCAACGGTGTCTATGTGCTTCCAAGGTGGAGAGAAGACATTGGAGGAGTTGTGTATGCACGGTGGAGAGGAGAGGTACGCTGGAGGCTAAAAGTAAAGAAGAAGGTGGGAGGTCTACGCTGGAGGGTGGAGGGGGCAAAAGAAGGTGGAGGAGGTGTATTGAAGAAAAGGGAAAAGAAAAGGAAGAGAGGAAGAAAATTGAGGAAGACGAAGTGTAATGAAGAAAAGGGAATAATGAAAAAGCTTACCCATAATGTAGAGAAGACAAAGTCACAAGAATGAACAAAAAAAGGGAATGAAGAAAAAAAGGGAAGAGAAGTCGTGGGGGATGGGAAAGATGGAAAAGGAGGGATGGATTTCTGACATGAGAATGAAGAAAAGGGAAGAGAAGTCTCATGCATGTCAGAATTTCTGACATGTCTTTAGAAATCCCAAAAAAATTTGGGACACCTAAAGTAAGACTCTAGATTTGGGACGCCTAAAGTAAGTCAAATTTTTTTAATTTACTTTTTTGCCTCCAAGGGGAATCTTTAGGTGTCCCAAATAAAATTTAGGACTCATAAAGTAAGACTTTAGGTGTCCCAAAACCATTTGGGATGCCTAAAGTAAGTCAATTTTTTTTTATTTACTTTTTTGCCTCCAAGGGGAATCTTTAGGTGTCCCAAATAAAATTTAGGACTCATAAAATAAGACTTTAGGTGTCCCAAAACCATTTGGGATGCCTAAAGTAAGTCAAATTTTTTTAATTTACTTTTTTCCCGCCAATGGGAATCTTTAGGCATCCCAAATAAAATTTGAGATATCTAAACTCGACTTTAGACATCCCAATTCAAATTTGGATCGTCTAATGTTGTGATTTCACTACTTTATTTACAAAAATGACACCGCCTTTATGTTTTAACCTCCCTTTTTAAAAAAGGGACGTCTATAGGGGTAGTAATATCTTCAACCTGTAGTAGTCATAATTAAAGCTATTGTGCTCTTGCTTGCCCTTCCTGTGTTATTGTTTCCAATGAAAAAAAAAAAAGATAAGTAAATAACTCAGAGAAGAATCATGCAAGTTTTTTTTTTTTTTTTACCAATATGCTTCAAAAAGAAAAAAACTTGAATTTTACAATATTTTACAACCTAATTGAATTGCGCTGGACAATGCTCAGTCTATGGAATATGAGATAAACCACACTATTCATGACTAATAGTACATCTTTTTATAGATTTATTTATAGTACCTCACTTACACAGGTAAATGTCTCAATATCAACACACATGAAGAAGATGTCTTCGAGATTGCTCCAGGGTTACCTGCTCAATCTTTTAATCCAATGGTTTTGATTATTTTCTCTGGCTGTAAAACCTTCTTCATCAACATTTCTTCTTGTTGGAGAACCTTCCTCTAACGGACAAGTTCTAGTAAAACTACGACTCAAGACTTGTCGGCTATAAGTTTTTGCTAGCATCACAGGTTTTCGCCATATACAACTTTCAGAGACTGCTAAAGCTAACAGTGAAAGAACTCCGATTGATATAAACAAACCTGCAAAGCTATAAGTACTAAGTTTGCTTGAACTTCCATCATCTAACGATGAATTAGATAGGTCTTGACCTTCATCATCGTTGTTCCTGCTTCCAAAATATTTCTCTTCAATCTCGTCCATTTCTATACTCTCACGCACATACAATACGGCTGTGGAAAAGTGTGAAGTTAAGCTGGATCCTTTGGGGAATGCCTAAAAAATCATGCAAATAAATCCACAAACATATGTTACAACACTATTATTGATTTACGGTTAAGGTCTAATTTTACTTCGAAATTTTTCCATATGAACTATGAGTATTCAAAAGCATTTTTTTAATCAATATCACCTCAAAAGTATTAAAAAAAGGAGCAATGTCTCCCCTGGTTATTAATATTTTAACGGTCTGGATTGGTTTTTTTTAATGGTAAGGGCAACTTTGATCATTTTCCAATATTTCTAGGGTGATATTGATATAAAAAAAAAAAACTTCCAGATATCGGCAACTGCTACTTTGAAAACTTGTAAGGCAAAATTGGATGTTAATCCATTGATTTAACCTAAATTAGGTTTGTTCAAAAAATGATAACAAAAACAAGAATATGAAAAAAAGAAATATACAGATAGATTAAATCTAATAAATAAGAGCTGGGTACTCACAAAACCAAATCCATCAGTATGGTGCCTCGTTCCAATCATAGCATAATTGGAATGATATTTTTTGAGGAAGATCTTCATGTAGGGAACTTCATCAAAAATAGCATCAACACCACCTTTATGTCTTCCTTTATCTAAGGCATCCTTATATTGTTCAATGGTGGAATAGTTCTTCACCCTTGACTTGTCAACTTTTAACCCCTCCAGCAACAACCCTTTAATGAATGAGCCACCTTGGTATCCTATTTCAATGTTGGGATCATTTATAACATCATACTCACTAGGATAATAAGGTTGCAGCTGATGTACGGTCAAGATTGATGACAAGCATGCTGTGTAACTTTGCATTAGTACAAATACAAGAATGAACCACAACACAAGCACAAACCTGGAGCAATTCTTGGCCAATGATTCCTCTGCATATATCCAAAACAATATGATATAAACATTTTTTTCAAGCAAAATTATACTCCTTTTGTCCTAAATGTGGGATCTAATTTGACGTTTTGCACTATAAATTATATCCTATATTTAAGACTGGAGGTACTATGGATATTAAATATGTGATGGTGAATCGAGGAGATTTAAAAATTAGTGGTGGTGAATCGAGGAGATTCAAAAACTTTTCACCGATTTTTCCATAAAATTACGGTATATATATCAACGTTTGAAACTCACTTTCACTTTCAGGAAGAATTGCTTGCACTAGGGGAAACCATAGAATAGTATGATACCCGCTAAGTTGCTTCTTACATGGCGAATTTTCAGGTACTGATGAATCATTCTTAACTTTCCGTTCCTTGAATAGTATGATACCTCCTACAAACACACTGACGAAGGCAATAGACAACCATAGATCCCAAGTAAAAGGTCGTACAAAAAGCCACATATGTAACCGCGGATCTCGTCGAGCCTTCACAAGCATCTTCACATCAGATCTTGTGTACGGTAAAGTAAAATCTACATGGTCGGAACGATTTGCCACAACTGTCACATCGCCAACCACAGCATCGTACTGACATTAAAAAAATAAAAGGATAAAAGTCAGATATTCAAGTTATCATCCCTGAGGGTATTGAGTTTTGGGCGTGATTCCAAATAGAATGATGAATAAAATCTGAACAAGATGCAAATAACGAAGAACATGGATACGTTTTTTTTGCAAGTTTTGTTAGAGTTGTGCGGGCAAAAAGGTTTTATTAGAGTTGCAAAAATTGGGTCGCCAGATCATAAATGGTCTCAAGTCCAAGAGTCAGGCCTACAATTCTTGTTTATACAAAATAACCTTGTTACCAAAGCTCCACCCTCAACCTCGTGGGAATAGGGCTATAAGTTATAAAAGTGTACTCTCTTGTAAAAAAATTAACACATATCATTCGCTACTTAATATACAACTACTTTATAATTCAATTTTTTTTATTAAAGTGAATTTTACATTAAAACCGATAGAGTTATAAAGTCTAAATCAACCTATTTTTTGAAGTTCAAACGAATAAATCATTGTCGAAGCTCAACAAACCATACTATCTTATAAAATTCAATTAAAAGACTAACAGTTTTTTAAAAATAAATTAATAAATAGTTTTTAAAAAATATCAGCATCATGAACCATTAAAAAATATCAATAATATTAACAGCATCAATAGTTTTAACTATTTTTATGATAAACTTGGACTGCCCAGATCTGCTTAGTCTGAAATAAAACTAGGATATATAGAAGGGTCGTCTCAACAAACTCACTTTCAGGAAGAACGGCTTGTACTACGGGAAACCAAGGAATAGAAACCCCACTAAGTTGATTCTTACATGGAGAATTTTCAAGTCCTGAATCTTGCTTAACATTTCGTTCCATGACTAGAATGATACCTACTATAAACACACAGACGATGACTATGGACAACCACAGATCCCAACTAAAAGGTCGTACGAAGATCCACATATTCAAGGGTGGATCATGTCGAAGCTTCACCAGTATTTTCACATCAGATTGTGAATATGGTAAGGTAAAATCTACATAGTTGGAACGATTTGCCTCAATTGTCACGTCTCCCACCACAACACCGTACTGATCATTTAATAAAAAAGGAAAACAGTCAGATATTCTAGTTACCATCACTGTGTGTGTATCAAGCGTCGGTTATGGCATCAAATTGAATGATCAATATAAAATCTGAACAGCAGGGATATGCTGTTTCTGCAAGTTTAATAAACTTTGTAAAATAACGTACTGCTATTGAATTATTGGAGACAAAGGGTCTGATCGGGCAAGAGGCCGAATGAAGTAGTGTGTGTTGTGTGGAGTGACCAAGGAAGTTGCTCAATTTAGAGGTCTTTAGGTGCTTTTATCAAAAGATTAACCTATTGAGAAGGAGATATCCTTGAATTTATAAAACACACCTAAGGGACTAATAACAACGCATCCCTTCAGGAGCTGGACCGTGGGTAGACCATTCTATGAATATTGGGCTTTCAATTAAGGCACCGTTGTAACGAGTACAAGTTCGTAACATAACCACACCCTAAAAGCTACCATGGGAGAATCAGAGGCCTTAAAAAGCCCCATCTGGATCAATCAACATTACAAGAAAGATGTATAAAAGATTGAATAGCCTCTAACCTTTCCTTTAGAGATCTGGTGGAGGAGTGAGTCGTAGTCCTCAACACAACTTCCATCTTCGTTTGCGAAGGCCATAAACTCTACGTAAATATTCTGAAGGTAGGCTATTGTAGCTTTGAAAACCTCAATGGAATAGCCCTGAGCCTTCTCGACCTGACTTTTATTTCTAGAATCGAGTTTTAAATCCACGAAATTATCTGTTAAGCCACATTTCTTAGGAACACCAACTATCAACTTCTTCCCATCCAGGACTAGTGAACCTTCATCATCACCTGCTCCAATCCGAGCTGTTAATAACAACACTACAACAAGTGTCATAGCAGCGTACTTAGCGCTGTAGAAAAGGTAATTTGGGTTTGCCATCTCACAAAAGTGCTATATGTAAGTGGCAAGAAAATGAGGAAAATAAGAAGTAAGCTTGTTTTGGGTTTCTGAAGCCTGAAGCTGCCTTTGTTTATATTATAAACCGGTGTGAGTAAGCCGTGCACGCAAATTAATATGAATAATTTGGCGGAAATTCAGTGTTTTCTTCGGGGCTGGAGCGATGTAATAGATAGGGCCCCACAAGTTTTTAATTCGCCGCTGGGAAATTCTCACGAAAGATAATTTCGTGGAAGTTCAGTTGAGGTAATACATACTCTTTTTGTCCACACTATATATGGTACTTGTAAAAGAAATATATAGTCCATAATATAGTGCACCTGTTGTTTAATTAATACAGTTTTTCATGTTCTACCTCTATGATTAATAATAACTTTCCAACTTTACCCACTAATTCTCTCTCTAAAATAAATATTATAGTGCAATTATAATGATACATGGTGGCTTCTCTCTCTCCTTTCAACCATCATTTTCCATACAAATATTTTTATGAAATGACTTTCTCTCTCATTGGATGAAAAAAAAAAGTTAAGCTCTCTCTCATGGAAATTGAAAAAAACATATAGATGTGAGAAAATACAAATTGGAAAAAGAAAATTTTACCATTTTTTAAGCACATTTCTAGACAAGGGTGAAAGTGGAAAAAAAATTATATTTTAGGATATATTAAATGATTTAACTGTCTTTTTTATTTTTTGTGAATTAGTTAAGGTGTCTTATATTGTGAATATGAGAGAATACTTAATTTCTAAGATTGTAACATTCCCCTTTTTTTCCGCAACATTCTCACATGGCGTGACTTGAGAGTTGAGACTTAGCTTCAAACCCAAGGTAGGTGTGATTGACATTGGCATTTTTGTTTTAACGATCAGATTACGTATAAGCTGCTTTTCACTTAAATCAAGATATAACTCCTCTCACATACTTACCTTGTATACCGTAAATCACGATTAAAAAGCTACTTTTAAGTATTTTAATCACTAATCCAAACTAACACATTAGTCTTGATGTTCCAATCCAACCGTTTTCCCAAAATAATGAACTACTTTCGTCCCATTTATAAGGGGAAGAAGAAGAAATTGCCTCGCTTCTTAGAATTTGCATTTGTGTTTTATTTTTTATGGAATGAGATAGCATACCAACTCAATCAATAACTTTTTGATAGAAGAAGGAAACTTTTGATCCTAATTATAATACACGTCATTAATTTTTTAATCATTAATTTCCCCTTTTAACCTTCATCACTAAATATTGGTATATGTTTGTAATTTTTAAAAAAGTGTATATCCATTATGCTAGTTTCCAAGATGTATACGACATTCCGGCATAATAGTTATTCTTTAAAATAAAATTTAATTAATATTATTTTAAATTTTTATCTTATTTTAAACAAACAATATTTTGAAATAGTAATTTGAAAATTGTATCTTAATAGATATTTTATTTTTATATAAAAATATTACAGTTTAGAAAGAATTTAAATCTTTTAATTTTAATCGGGATAGTACACATTAAATTAAAATAAAATGAAGGATTCATGAATACCATTCATTTTGAGGAAATTTCTCAGCAACCACGTGATATGTAATTTCAGAATTTCCAAGTAATTGATTAAATTGATTTTAGGAAACCACAACGAAGAGAGAGAAATTAATAATCGAAATATATGGTCCCAAAAGAGAAGATTCCGCAGCAACCCCCACGTTATATGTTTAATGCAGCCGAATTTAAATGATCATATGAACAATTCATTCATGAATGGCCAGGTTCTTAAACCTGGACTGGATAAATTCCGCAGCAACCACCCATATCAGGATAAATTCATTGTTCTATAAACCTTATGAGCTCATTGTAATTATTGGAAGTTATCTATTAAAGTCATCACTTTATAAAACTTGTATTTGTTTTTTGGGTTTTTCAGTATAATCATTAAAAGATTATCACTTGTTGAAGACTCATTATGTTTTGTTGTTTGAGGTAAGCCTTAAAAACCTATTCTCATTTTTAGCTTATCACTTGTTTTGTAGAATTCTTTAATAACAGATGGACTTGTGTTTTTGTATATGGGGTGAGACAATAGATATTACCAAATTTTAACAGCAAACTATTGTACCTTAGGATTATTATTCTTGTTCGTTTGGGTTGAACTTTCACTAGTGAGTACCAATTGGAGCTCACAAACTAATAGTCTTGTTTAATTTTTCATTGCAAATAATGATGGGTCAAACCAGGTTGTTTCTAGGAGAACTTCACTGAATGCTAAAAATTGCAGTCAATTTAATTTTTATTTTTTTTAAAAAAATTACCTTTTGTAGTGCTTCCTCAAGGAAGAGCTGCAATATATGAATAATTCTTTAAAAAATAAATCACCAAATGTAGCATTTTTTGGCAAAGTGCTACAAAATAACCCACTTTTTGTAGCACTTGCAGCTCCAGCTTTTGTAGCACTTCAAAAGGGCTACAAAAAGAAAAAAATAAATGCTACAAATTACATTTTTTGTAGTATGACACCTTTTTTTTTTCCTTTTCTCTTCATTTTTTTCTTTTCTATTTTGCTTTTACTTTTCATTCTTTCTTTCATTAACTATTTACATGACACTTTTCTTCAATACTTACAATATAACTTCTCTTTTGACATTTTCTAGTACTAAAAGAAGTTAATGAGTGATATCAATATAGCATTTGTATGATGAAATAGAAATGAACATGAAGGGCTCCAAGGGGTAAACAAATGTAAGTGATGAATGGTTTGTGTTTAGGTCAATAAGTTTAGAAATGAATGCCCCTATTGTATCACAAATCCAAGGCATTAATTTAGCTTTAAAAAAGAATCTAGACAAGTTCTAGAGATTAACTAGAGAATGAGTGAATGCACACACATGATGAAAAAATAGAAGTAAAGGCTTAAAATCCTTCCACAAGTTTTTCTCTACCATATCAACTTTTTAAAACCAAGCTAAGCATCCAAATTAAAAACATTGCACTAAAGACACTTCAATCAATCAACTGAATCAAGCAAAGGGATTGCTCAAACTTAATGCAACTAAACTTAGAAATATTTGACTTTCACAATCATCATGCATTTAAATTTTCATAAAGACATATCAAGGAGTTGCATGAGGAAAGTGAAAACAGGGGTCCATTTCAAAACAAACACCTTGTTCTGTTTCACTCGCTTTGACGAATGCACATCTCGTCGAAGCGAATGAGACAGAGCTCACATTGTTGAATTAAGAGTGCCCACTTCGGCAAGCTATATACACATTAAAGTGAGAGGCACCAACAATTGCCCAAAAAACCTCTTGATTCCACAATGCAATCTCCAAATCCATTTGACACTTCACAAAACCAATTCAAAAGTTCAAAAATTTCCAAATTTTCTCATATTTAATGAACCAAAATATTGCGACTAAAGCAATCCCTCCCCCACACTTAAATATTGATTTGAGCTCAACGCAAAACTTAAGTGCAAAGACATGCAAGAGCTCAAGGCTAAAGGGGGTGGACAAACAACAAGCAATCTACTTTTGACTACTGGATTAGATCTCCCCCCACACTTATCTTTTTCATTCATCAATTGAAGGGAGAAGGTTCACAAGGTGGGTAGAATGGTTGAAAGGTGAGTTGGAATGAAGAGTCATGAAGTGGGGGTGAAGGGTTAAAGTGAGGTATATATGATGAAGTAAGTTGTTGGTATGGAAGGAAATTTTCCTAAGAAATGTCATGTGGATGGAAGTGGCTAGGCATTTGCATTCAAAGGCTCTTTTTCTATGTTGCATTTGTGCTCGGAGAGAATCCAATTCTTGTTCAATTACATCAACCTTTTGAGAAGTTGTGAGATTAGAAGGTGTTTTATGTCTCCAAGTGCTATAAGGTTTATCTAAAAATTGAGAGCTTGAGGTTCCATCATTCCTTGAAAATGAATGCATAGAAGAGTTAGTGTTGAACCTAAGCTCAAAATCATCATTAAACCAAGCCATTCAAATTGTAACCAATCAAATCCCAATGAAGTACAAGTACAAAAAAGTTCTACATATACAAATGAGTCCTAAAAATTGGAAGAAATCAAAGAAGAAAACTAAAAAATGCATCTAGTGAAAAATCTGGAAAAATTTCAGAAAATAAAGAGAAAATCAAAAAGTGCCCAAAATGATGGAATTTGACTAAAATTCACCACCCAATGACAAAGCTATTGAACTTGCTTAGAATGGCCCAAACCTTCAAGACACTGAAGCTCATACTTTTCTGGGTAAGCTTTTCAAAAATTGACAGCAAGCTCAAATGAATGTGTTACCAAATTTTGAGCAAATTCCAATCGATTGTGAAAGCAAAGTAGCACTTAGTTCCAGCAATAAAATCAATTGAGTTTGCTAGAAATTGATGAATTCCACAAGATGGGTGTCTAATTCAAATCTAGATAATTTTCCAATAATTCCAGCAAGCATAAAACCAATTACAGCACATGAATTTCATGAAATCCCAGCAATGACTAGGTGAATATGGGGTTGAAACAGGGCAAGAACTTGACAGCAAAGGCAAAATTTGATAGCAATGGTTATTAGAGTTATTAACAACACAGACAGGGCAAGAACTTGACAGCAAAGGTGAAATTTGACAGCAATGGTTATAAGAGTTATTAACAACCCAGTACTAAGTCCAGCAATCCAAAACTGAATGGCACAAGATGTGTGGTACAAGCTTCAAGCAAGTAAAGGAGCAAATATTGACAATAGTATCACAATTCACCACAATGATAGTAGTAAACTAAATATCCCAGCAGCAACAAAATTTTCTCCAAAACAGGTGAGATATATGATGGCACACAAAATGCAGCAATTTCAGTTCAGAGTACTTTTACCAACAAAATGTGATATTCATGCACTCAACACATTAGACTCTGCATGTTTCGCTCAAAAACAGCACAATGCTACGGGTTCAGATGCCACATTTGTGAAACATGAATGCAGTTCAACTTGTTACCCACTAGTGACAGCAAAAACAATCCTGATTCAGGACAAATAGCAGCTAACCAACCCAATTTCTCAATGCAAAATGTTTAATGAGTCTAAATCAGTTCCAAATCACTCAATGAGTGCAGCAAAACTTCAACCCATATCCAAACTCATGATAGTCTTGCTAATCCTATCCATACAAGTTATAAAATCAGACACTTCCAAGTTCCAAACAATTTCAGATTTCCAATAACAGATTTAATTCAGAAAAACATCCAGCAAACAAAGCACAAACTATTTTCCAGTTGATGTAGCAACTAATTAACGCAAGACACAAACAAATTCAGATTCTCAACTCCAAACTCCTTGTCAATAGAGTAACAAATGGACAACTTGCGACAGAGAGACAACAAGACCAATTAAGAATTCAATCAGCTTAACGCTATCAATCAACAATTCCAATTAAGATGAAAATGATGCTCGAACTGTACTGCAACTTGCAGAGTATAGAACAGTTCAGATGAGAATTAGCTTTGCTAAAATATGGTTGGCACCACAACTTAACTCTCCATCAAGATTTAGCAAGAGTCTTCCAAGAGTTCAAGCTTGTCATAAAATTCAAACCAGCAATAATTATCACAAAACTCCAAAACTCAACCAAAATTTCAGGATTAGATCCTAGGTTTTGTTTTGAAAACTTTTAGCAAAATTCCAAAATTTCAAGTTGAAAATAAGATCTTCAATCCTCACAAAATCAATAATCAATTTCCTCAATGACAACAAATAATTTCCACAGTTGCAGCAGCAAGTTAATAACAAGAATTATGTCAATTAGGAAGCTTTGTTTGTCCACAGTATACGCCAATTACAAGAGTAATAGCTCAGATTATTCACAGGTCCAAAATAAATTGTAGTTAGTTGGTCCAAATTCACACCAGTCAAATTTAGCAAAGTCAAGAAGAGGTCAACTCAAAAGCTTGAGAAATCTTCATCTTTCTTTTATAAAACTAAATCAGAAATAATGTTCAGCTTGCAAATCACAGTAATGAGCAAAAAGACAGCAGAATTTCGATGCTCATGTCTAACCAAAGTGGTCAATTAGTGTCTTAGACCAAGAATATGCAGCAAAAAGATTTCTCAGTCAAATTACCAATGTGCAGCAAGCGTTCTCAACAAGTGAAATTGCAGAACTAAATTGCACTTATATTTCTAGTAATCCAAGTCCAATTCAGGGCACGATGCAAGAACAATGGTATGGAAACTAGTCTAAACTGAGACTCAACCTAAACTATACTACCTAAACACTAATTACTAGCGAACACACCCCAGTCAATGTAACTTGACACTTTACTTGCCAGGCTTACTCACCCCAAGCTACTTTTCTCCATAGTTACATTTACTTATTCAACGGTTGAACATAGACTTGAATAATTCTTTACCGAAACTAATGAGAAGTTGAGAACATACACTAACTATAGAGTCAACAGTACACCCAAATTTTAGTTGAGACTTTCTCGGCACATTCAAGTACAACTATGATATTATTTTGAAGAAAAAACAAAATTGGCTGAATTACACATAATCTTCCTAAATTTGAAGTGTATAAATAATTTTTTTTGTATTTTAAACTTGAAAAGCAACCCCCGTAAAATTTTAGAATTAATACTTTACTCTTTATCAGTAAGTTATTTCACTATAAGGATGTAACAAGAGAGTTGTATACACTTTACTTAAGACTTAAAAGGATTATTTGAATATGATTAAAATTTATGAGTGGCACAATTAATCTACAAAAGAACACAATATTAAGTAAAACAAAAAAGACTAATTAAGGACGAGAGAGTTATTTGTTCAAATTTAAAGGTTTTGATAACTATATCCTTGAATTCTAAAAGTCAAGTTAATTTTTTCTAAATAAAATGGAGTAAACACTTTCAAGAAAATACTTGGAAGCCAGAGATTCAAAAAAAAAAAAAACACTAGATTCCATAGTTACTAAATCATTTGAGGGACAACGCTAAAAGGGGAAATTCAATCAATGTGTTTAGACATGTACACAATCTGGTCATTCAACAATAGCATTTTGACCCACTGAAGAACATTCAAAATTTGAACCGATCAAAATCATATCGAAACTCAAGCCTCTCATTATATGTGTGTGTGTGTGTGTGTAAGATGACCTGTAAACAGGAGTCTTGATATTTTGATTTAAAATGTCATGTCAATTCCACCACTTTTATCGTCCATTTGCCCTATCTCTTTGATCTGAGTGTCGTTCCTAGCTCGTTCTGTTTCCATTTCCGTCTTAACAGACACATTCCAATATCCAAAGATGATAAGCAGCAATTTTTTCACTTCTTGGGATATAAACGGATGTTAAGTGTCTTCCAAATTAAAAGGCATTGAGTACAGAATGGTTCGCCTGATCAATAAATTCCTATTTGGACGGGATTTTTTGCGCTCTTGCTCATCGGTATTACTTTCGTAGAATCTTGCTAGAGTTGCCTCATTTTGTGTTTTTATTAACTTCTTTTTAATATTTTAACGTGATACAGCGTCTATCTGTTCAGTAGTAAAGTTTAATCTTTGAAACTCTAACTTTAAGTCATTATGTGTGTATCACACCCTATCATTTGTTATAAATCTTTTCTTCTACTTCAATTATTAAAGCTATGGGAGAATTGCTAAAAATGACTTTATTGGCAATTGTCAAATGGGACCTGAGAAGATATCTGCATATGGAAGGAAGATATTGTGCACATAAGGGAAGATTTTTGCACATGTATAGGGAAGAATATTGCATACAAAGAAGATATTCTGCATACACGGGAAGATATTTTGCACACCTAAAAGATATTCTGCACGTGAAGATCCCGTTTGACAAATAAGTTGCTAATAAGATATTTTTTCACAATTTTCCCTTGTGTTTTCGCTTGCTCTATGTGTTATTGTTTTCTATACAAAAACAAAGTAAAAAAAATCATATAAAAGAAAAGAATCATTGACAAATCCCTATTTTATTACATATTTTCATACTTTATTTAGGGATTTTATCATAGTTATTGAGCTTAAAATGCCTTTATTGTGATAAATCGATATTAAGAGAAAATGCATTAAATTAGAAAAAAAGGATAAAATTGTCAAAATAATTATAATTACTCTTAATCATTGAATTTTAAAACTATTTGATGTTAGTTTACATTTTGTAACTGTAGGTACTTGAAAAATTGGATTAAACTGCAGTTTTGAGCTTGAATTTAAAAAATAACAGTTTAGTCCCACAAATTTTGAAAAAGACAATTTAGTCTCCGCTAGAACTACAGCGTTTTGACAGCATTTTTAGGTCTGAACTCAGAAGAATTTGGGCGAAATATTTCAGGGAGAGGCGCCGCGACGCCAAACCAGAACCTAGACCTTCTTCCTTCATCCACCTTGATCTCTCTGTCGAACAGAAGCGCAGAAACAGAGGCGTTTTCTCCATCATTTGCAGCACCTTCCTTCATCTTTTATCCTTCTGTCCGTCTCATTCCATGGGTTCTCGGTATGTTGAACAAATTGCTGTTGCAATTGGCTTCATGAGTGGCTGAGCTTTTCTTCTTCTAGAGTAAAAGGTTGATTCTTGAGCTTAGAGCGTCATAGGCAAGTGTTTTTCTATCTAATATTTATCTTTAATCTTTTGTATTAGTTACATTCTAAGTTTAGAGTTTAATTAGTATTTGGACTGAAGTATTGCATCGAGGTCCATGCATATTTTTTGAGATTATATATGTATTTGGATTTTAATGTTATACATTGGAGACTACTTGTGCTTCATTAATAGTAATTTCCTGTAATTCACCTGATATAGCTTTTGCTTAAAGTTATTATAAAAATTTAATTATGATTGTAATGCAAGAGTTTATGGTTACCAGTGTCATTTCATTTTATTGATTCAAATTGCTAGTATTTAAATTGGATTTCGGTTAGAGGGATTAATTTTTACCCAATGTGAATGAATTAACTCACCTAACTCAAGCTAATTCAAATGGTTTTTTGGGCATATTTGTTAAACTAGCACACTCTTATTATCTTTCAAAGCAATATTACATAAAATTCATTGTTTAGGAGACTTTCATCATATATATTTTCTAAGCTAATTTCTCTTGCATCCATTTTCCCCCCCGAAAAAAAATCCAAAAATATTTGTTTTTAAACATTTTAGTTTAATTTCAACCTAACTATTTATAGATAAAAAACTTAAATCCTTTTTAATTATTTCATGCCAAATATTTTACTTAGTTTCTAGGTAATTAATAAAATAAAAGGCTTCTCAAGAAACGATTCAGGATTACACCCTATATTACAATCCTAGGTTAATTTTTAAAGAAGTTACTAAGGCATATGCCAACACGCTCCTTCCATGCAAATTGCAAAGGTTTTCACCAGATAATTAATTATTAGCCGTATAATTAGTTTACAATCAGTTGTAACAGTGGCACATGGGCAAACACGTGGCACACTTAGAAAAGATAGACTAACGCGATGTAGCTCTATATATGGTACCCTCTACGCACTTGAATAATAGACTTAAAGTTCTGGAGGGAGCTTTACATTTATCATTGTATCTCTGGCTTCTGCCAGTAATAAGCTCAAACAAAAAACTTGATTATATATGATCCACTTCCAATACAATATTTTTATTATTTTCTCTGGTTGTATAGCCTTCTCCATCATCATTTCTTCTTGATGGAGAACTTCCCTCTAATGGACCAGTTCTTCTAAAACTCCAACTCATCAACCATTGTTGGCTATACGTTTTCGCCAGCACAGCAGGTTTTCGCCAAATATGACTTTCAGAGACTGCCAAAGCTAACAGTGAAAGAATTCCAATTACCATGAACAAACCTGCAAAGCTATAACTGGTAAGTTTGGAACTTTCATTGTCCGATGATGAAGTAGATAAGCCTTGGCCTTCATTGTCCTCTTCATTGCTTCCAAAATAATATGCCTCAATCTTGTTCATTTCTTCACTCTCTCTCACTTTTAATATGGCTCTAGAAAAGTACGAGGTTAAGTTGGAGCCCATGGGGAAGGCCTGAAAAGTAATGTAAAATCAACGTTTAGACAGACAAATCAAAACGGTTTTTCTAAATGGTAAGGGCGACTTTGATCATTTTCCAATATTTCTAGGGTGATATTGATACAAAAAAAAAAAAAAAGCTTCTGGATATCGGCAACTGCTACGTGAAAACTTGTAAAGCAAAATTGGATGTTAATCCATTGATTTAACCTAAATTAGGTTTGTTCAAAAAATGATAACAAAAACAAGAATATGAAAAAAAGAAATATACAGATAGATTAAATCTAATAAATAAGAGATGGGTACTCACAAAACCAAATCCATCAGTACGGTGCCTCGTTCCAATCATAGCATAATTGGAATGATATTTTTTGAGGAAGATCTTCATGTAGGGAACTTCATCAAAAATAGCATCAACACCATCTTTATGGCTTCCTTTATCTAAGGCATCCTTATATTGTTCAATGGTGGAATAGTTCTTCACCCTTGACTTGTCAACTTTTAACCCCTCCAGCAACAAGTCTTTAATGAATGAGCCACCTTGGTACCCTATCTTAATGTTGGGATCGTTTATAACATCATACTCACTAGGGTAATAAGGTTGCAGCTGATGTACGGTCAAGATTGATGACAAGCATGCTGTGTAACTTTGCATTAGTACAAATACAAGAATCAACCACAACACAAGCACAAACCTGGAGCAATTCTTGGCCAATGATTCCCCTGCATATATCCAAAACAATACGATAAAAATATGTTATAAACATTTTTTTCAATCAAAGTTATACTCCTCTGGTCATAAATGTGGGACCTAGTTTGATATTTTGCACTACAAATTATGTCATACATTTAAGATTAGAGGTACTACAGATATTAAATATGTGTTGGTGAATCAAGGAGATTCAAAAATAAGATGGCAATGAAACGAGAATAAATGGTAGACAAATAGAAATTAGGGGATAAGTTAAAATCCTTGTTTAAAAATCTTTATTGGTAAGAAAGACATGCATTCGAGAACTAATACTTTCTATGCATGAAATCAAAATAGTACGAGTACTTTCTATGTATAGAAACATATTAAGTCTTTCTAACAAATACAATTTTCAAACAGAAACTTTTCACCGATTTTCCTATAAAATTATGGTATATATAGCAACGTTTGAAACTCACTTTCAGGAAGAACTGCTTGCACTAGGGGAAACCATAGAATAGTATGATACCCGCTAAGTTGCTTCTTACATGGCGAATTTTCAGGTCCTGATGAATCATGCTTAACTTTCCGTTCCATGAATAGTATGATACCTCCTACAAACACACTGACTAAGGCAATAGACAACCATAGATCCCAAGTAAAAGGTCGTACAAAAAGCCACATATGTAACCGCGGATCACGTCGAACCTTCACAAGCATCTTCACATCAGATCTTGTGTACGGTAAAGTAAAATCTACATGGTCGGATCGATTTGCCACAATTGTCACATCTCCAACAACAGCATCGTACTGATCATTAAAAAAAATAAAATAAAAAGATAAAAGTCAGAGATTCAAGTTACCATCACTGAGGGTATTGATTTTTGGGTGTGATTCCAAATAGAATGATGAATAAAATCTGAACATGATGCAAATAACGAAGAACATGGATACGATTTTTTTGCAAGTTTTGTTAGAGTTGTGCGGGCAAAAAGGTTTTATTAGAGTTGCAAAAATTGGCTCGCCAGATCATAAATGGTCTCAAGTCTAAGAGTCAGGCCTACAATTCTTGTTTATACAAAATAACCTTGTTACCAAAGCTCCACCCTCAACCTCGTGGGAATAGGGCTATAAGTTATAAAAGTGTACTCTCTTGTAAAAAAATTAACACATAGCATTCGCTACTTAATATACAACTACTTTATAATTCAATTTTTTTTATTAAAGTGAATTTTACATTAAAAACGATAGAGTTATAAAGTCTAAATCAACCTATTTTTTGAAGTTCAAACGAATAAATCATTGTCGAAGCTCAACAAACCATACTATCTTATAAAATTCAATTAAAAGACTAACAGTTTTTTAAAAATAAATTAATAAATAGTTTTTAAAAAATATCAGCATCATGAACCATTAAAAAATATCAATAATATTAACAGCATCAATAGTTTTAACTATTTTTATGATAAAATTGGACTGCCCAGATCTGCTAGTCTGAAATAAAACTAGGATATATTGAAGGGTCGTCTCAACAAACTCATTTTCAGGAAGAACGGCTTTTACTACGGGAAACCAAGGAATAGAAACCCCACTAAGTTGATTCTTACATGGAGAATTTTCAAGTCCTGAATCTTGCTTAACATTTCGTTCCATGACTAGAATGATACCTACTATAAACACACAGACGATGACTATGGACAACCACAGATCCCAACTAAAAGGCCGTACTAAGATCCACATATTCAAGGGTAGATCATGTCGAAGCTTCACCAGTATTTTCACATCAGATTGTGAATATGGTAAGGTAAAATCTACATAGTTGGAACGATTTGCCTCAATTGTCACGTCTCCCAGCACAACACCGTACTGATCATTTTTTTTTAAAAAAGAAAAGGGAAAGGGTCAGATATTCAAGTTACCATCACTGTGTGTGTATCAAGTTTTGGTTATGGCATCAAATAGAATGATCAATATAAAATCTGAACAATATGGATATGCTGTTTCTGCAAGTTTAATAAACTTTGTATAATAAAGTACTGCTATTGAATTATTGGAGACAAAGGATCTGATCAGCAAGAGGCCGAGTGAAATAGTGTGTGTTGTGTGGAGTGACCAAGGAAGTTGCTCAATTTAGAGGTCATTAGGTGCTTTCATCAAAAGATTAACCTATTGAGAAGGAAAGATCCTTGAATTTATAAAACACACCTAAGGGACTAATAACAACACATCCCTATAGGAGCCGAACCGTGGGTAGACCATTCTGTGAACATTGGGCTTTCAACTAAGGCACTATTGTAACGAGTACAAGTTCTTAAAATAACCATACCCTAAAAGCTACCATGGGAGAATCAGAGCCCATATAAAGCCCCATCGGGATCAATCAACATTACAAGAAAGATGTATAAAAGATTGAATAGTCTCTAACCTTTCCTTTAGAGATCTGGTCGAGGAGTGAGTCGTAGTCCTCAACACAACTTCCATCTTCGTTTGCGAAGGCCATAAACTCTACGTAAATATTCTGAAGGTAGGCTTTTGTAGCATTGAAAACCTCAATGGAATAGCCCTGAGCCTTCTCGACCTGACTTTTATTTCTAGAATTGAGTTTTAAATCCACGAAATCTGTTAAGCCACATTTCTTAGGAACACCAACTGTCAAGTTCTTCTTCCAATTCAGGACTAGTGAAACTTCATCATCACCTGCTCCAATCTGAGTTAATAACAACACTACAAAAAGTGTCGTAGCAGCGTACTTAGCGCTGTAGAAAAGGTAATTTGGGTTTGCCATCTCACAAAGTGCTATATGTAAGTGGCAGGAAAATGAGGAAAATAAGTAAGCTTGTTTGGGTTTCTGAAGCCTGAAGCTGCCTTTATTTATATTATAAACTAGTGTGAGTGTGCCGTGCACGCAAATCAATATTAATAATTTCGCGGAAATTCAGTGTTTTCTTCGGTGCTCGAGAGATAGAATAGATAGGGCCCAAAAGATTTTAATGTTCACACGAAAGATAATTTCGTGGAAGTTCAGCTGAGGGAGCATACTCTTTTCAGTCCACAATATAGGATATTTATAGAAGAAATGTATATTCCATAATATAAGGCACTTATTGTTTAATTAATGCATTTTTTTATGTTTGACCCTTATGATTAATACTCACTTTCCAACTTTGTCCGTTAGTTTTCTCTCTAAAATAAAAATTCTAGTGCAATTATAATGATATATGGTGGCTTCTCTCTCTCCTCCCAACCATCATTTTCCATGTAAATGTTTTTATGAAATGACTTTCTCTCTCATTGGATGAAAACATAAAAAGTGACGCTCTCTCTTATGGAAATTGAAAAAACACATGCATGTGAGAGAATACAAATTGGAAAAAGAAAATTTTACCATATTTTAAGCGCATTTCTCAACAAGGGTGAAAGTGAAAAAAACTTATATTTTAGGACATATTAAATGACCTAACTATCATTTTTTATTTCTTGTGAATTAATTAAGGTGTCCTATATTATAAATAAGAGTGAAAACTTAATTTCTAAGGTTGTAACGTTCCACTTTTTTTTCCACAATATTCTCACATGACGTGACTTGAGAGTTGAGAATTAGCTTCAAACCCCGGGTAGGTGTGATTGATATTAAAAGTCTTGATGTTCCAATCCAACCGTTTTCGCAAAATAATGTACTACTTTTGTCCCATTTATAAGGGGAAGAAGAAGAAACCGCCTTGCTTTTTAGAATTTGCACTTGTGTTTTATTTTTTATGGGATGAGCCAGCATATCACCTCAATTAATAACTTTTTGATGGAAGAAGAAAACTTTTGATCCTAATTATAATATATGTCATTAAGTTTTTAATCATTAATTTGCCCTTTTAACCTTCACTAAGTATTGGTATATGTTTGTAATTTTTAAAATGTGTATATCCATTATGCTAGTTTCCAAGATGTATAGGACATTCCGGCATAATAGTTCTTTTTAAAAATAATATTTAATTAATATTATTTTAAATTTTTATCTTATTTTAAACAAACAATATTCTGAAATAGTAATTTGAAAATTGTATCTTAATAGATATTTTATTTTTATATAAAAATATTACAGTTTAGAAAGAATTTAAATCTTTTAATTTTAATCGGGATAGTACAAATTAAATTAAATTAAGATGAAGGATTCATGAATACCATTCATTTTGAGGAAATTTCTCAGCAACCACGTTATATGTAATTTCAGAATTTCCAAGTAATTGATTAAATTGATTTTAGGAAACCACAACGAAGAGAGTGAAATTCATAATCGAAATCTATGGTCCCAAGAGAGAAGATTCCGCAGCAACCACCACGTTATATGTTTAATGCAGCTGAGTTTAAATGACCATATGAGCAATTCATTCATGAATGGTCAGGTTCATAAACCTAGACTAGACCAGCTGGTCTGGACTAAAAACTGACGAACTGGTCTGGTTTAGTGATTGAACCATATTTTTATATGAATTTTTCATGATTAATTTGGGATTTTAATGTATTTTATGGGACATTATTGCATTATTAAGCATTAATTTTGGTTAGGGACAATTGTTTTGAATTAATGGTAATTAGGGGCAAAAATGGTCAAAATTCAGTAATTATTATTTTTTATATTGTCCCTTGAACTTTTAATACTACTTGTGCTTAATTTTGCATTGTTGGTTTTATGGAAGGAAATTGGAGATTTTAAAGGGTCAAAATTAATATTTTGAGGGTTAGAAAAAATTACAAAAAATTTCCCAAGATTTTGTGAAAATTACAAAAATGTGTAGAAAAGGCCCTGGAAAAATCATAGAAATAAACCCATATGTTTGAGAAATTACATTTGACCCTGCCAATATGTTAAAATTTTTCACTTTAGTACCTCTTCCAAAGTTTTCAGGTTTCCAAATAGGTCCCTGGTCAAAACTTGCGTTTTGACCAGGTTCCTAGGGTACTGGAGCATCTTCATCAGATAAAAGAAACAGAGACGAGCTGGGGGAACGAGGCTGAAGAGCGCCGCAAGAGACGAGGATCATCTTCTTCACCTTGCATCACCATCATCGTCGCCGGTGGCTTCCACCTCCACCACCAAAGCCGCCGGCGACATTCACAACTTCCACCACCGTTTCTGTTTTCATCCGTCACGGCCAGAGAGACAGAACCAGAAAGCTTGAGAGAGTGGGGGAGAGCTTGAGATTGGATGACTGGGAGAGGAGGAGAAGGCCACCATTGTCACCACCGGCGTCTCCTCCTCCCCACCACATAACCACCATCGCTGCCGTCAATTCCAGAGAGGGCTGTGGCTTGAAGCTGAAGTTGAACAGAGGAGGCGCCGCGACGGAGGGAGCTGGGAGAGTTGTGAGTTGGCGATCGGACAGAGAGCTGAGTGTGAGGAAGAGAGACGCGAGCTGAGAGTTTCAGAGAGGAGAGTGCTGAGTCTTAACCATCACTGTCATTAACTTCCATTAGCAATTCCTCTGTCACTGTGCACCGATAGCCTCCATTCTCTTTTGTCAATATGTTGTCCATTTCATCATTTTCAAACAATCTGTGGCTTTTGTAACATCATGAGAGGGTGATTGCTTTGCTTCTTGGTGGTGAAGATGTGCTTGAGTTTCAAAGAACTACATTTTTTTATCATTCTATTTGTCTAGAATTATATATTTAAATTGCCTAATTTTAGGAATTATTGTATATGATTCTGGAACTGAAATTGATGTTAATTGTCTCTGTTGGTTTGATATTTGTGATTGGATTGGATTTTTGTGGCTTGTTGAATTTATATATATATATATATATTTCCTTATTAATTCAATGAAATTGTGCTTTCTACGTGTTATTGTTAGATTGTATAATTGAATTGGATAAATTGAGTGTCGTGTTATTGCATTCACATTAAGAGGAAACAAGTCATAATTATCTATTTTAATTGCACTCTAAGTGATTCATAATAGTGCATTAAGAGATAATTACTAGCTAAGTTCGCAAAAGTAATTATTAATTAAAAACACTAGACCCGAGCGATCGTTTGGGGTTTTGCTTTCAAGACTTAGAGAGAATTAATTCCCATAATCTTTTTGAGCAAGGATTGTCACTTCTTCATTACCAAGAGCATCCTTTATTGATATTTTTCACTCCATACCATTCCATTCACTTTTACTCATTCTCCATTTTTATAAAAAGACCAAAAACAATAGTTAGCATTTAATTAAATTGCATCCTTCTTTTAATTATTACTACCTCCGGTCCTAAATATAGGACATAGTTTGTAGTGCAAATTGCACTACAAACTATGTCCTATATTTAGGACCGGAGGGAGTAATTTCAAAAATCCAAAAATCATTTTCCCCTTGTTTTAATTGCATTTGAATGATAATTAGTTTACTTAGGTAGTTCAATAAAGGCTCCTCAAGTGAGACGACCTGAGTGTTGCATTGTACTACAATTATTGGATTAAAAATATTTTGCATTTGACCCCAAGGCGTAAAGACACGGTGAAATCATTTAGTATTTTAAAAAAAAATTGATTTTTTTTATTTTTTTTTAGAATTTCATATTAATAACTCTAAAATCTTCAATTTCTCATTGATTTTTCCCCGGGTTAACTTTGGTTTGACTCTGATCTGACTCACTGACTATTGAACGAATACCCTAGCCTGTTCAATGGCCATTCCGAGTTTCAAAACCTTAAATTGAATGGCGTAGCTAGTTGTTGGGTCCGTGAATGAATGTAGTAGCTTGATTTTTAGTGACGCATTTGAGCTTCCTTGGATTTGTTTCTCAGAGACTCAAACGTCCCTTTACGTGAGTCAAGATAATACTCTCCTCACATAAATGTACTCCCCACACTTAACACTTAGTCTTTTGCACTTCTAGACAAAATAAAGCCAAAGTTTCAAGAAAAAAAAAACATGCCTAATGAATGCAATCATTAAGTCATCAAAGCAAATACATAAGTCTTGAATAACCACAATCCTTAAATTAATCAAAGATCATGGAATACTGTAGTACAAAGAAACCAATTTGAATATATAACAAGATCAAGAAAGTAGACATGATAGAGTTCTCATGAAAATAAGTGTTTCTCTCCTCTCACAAAACATAAGGAACTTCACTCAATTCACTTATTCTAACATCTACCATGGGCTTGTAAAGGTTCTACTATCTTTACCACTAGTATACCATGAATCCATAGTCAAAGGGACTTAAAAGGATTGTATTGTTGAAAAAGGCTAAATGGATAGAGCATATAACAAACACTATTCTTACACCAAATAAATTGATAAATCCATTAGCACCAGAGTAAACTTAATTCATGTCTCTCCTCTCTTTTTTTTAACCCTAGTGCCTTATTTTCCTCTTTTTTTTTTTTCAATTTCTTCTTCTTCATTTTTTATCACTACTACAAAAAAGGATTTTCGTAACACCCTTTTTGTAACACTTGTTCTACTAAGTGCTACAATTGTAAGGGAGTAAACATATTGTACCACTTAGTATTGATATCTACAATAACTCTTGCCTAAAAGATCACTACATACTCCTTCTTTAAATAACGATTTGTATACTGTAGTACTTTGCTAAATAAGAGCCACAATAGATTTGATTATTTTTTGGGAGAATTACAATTAGGTCCCATCCAAATGAAAAAATGAAAAATTGGTCCCGCTAACAACCTCAGGAGCCTGAATTAACAACATGAGGAGTGAGCCTAACAACCCCGAGGGACCAATTTTTCATTTTTTCCCTTGGACGGGACCTAACTGTAATTCTCCCTTATTTTTTTTAAGAAAATCAATTATTTTTTAAAATGAAATCATGTATTTTAAGAGAGATCTTGGGCAAGCACTACAATATGTTTTTAATATTTTTTAAATAATAAAAATAAAATGATCTAATGTAGCTCTTGTTTAAGAAAGAGATACAATATCTTTTTTTAATATTTAAAATTATATATTATAGCTTTTTTATGGGAAAGCGCTTCAATAGGTTCAATTATTTTTTCTTTTTTGAGAAAATCCATTCCTTTTTAAAAAGAAACCTGTATTTTAAAAAAAAAAAAAATCTTATGCAAGCACTTCCATATGTTTTAAATATTTTATAAATAATAAAAATAAAATGATCTAGTGTAGCACTTGTTTAGAAATGAGCTACAATACTTTCTTTTAATATTTAAGTGTGTTTGGGGACCCCCTTTAAGCCCAATTAAATACCATAAGCTTAATTGCCAATTGAGAACTCAAATTTTGAGTGTTTGGAGAGGTCAATTGGCAATTGAGTTTTTGCCAAAGCCCAATTGGTGAAGCTCAATTGGGAGAAGCTAGAGAATGGAGCTTTTGTTAAAAGCTAATGGCATTTTATGTTAGATTGGATTGTCTAGAAATTAGTTATATGATATTGGCTTTTCCCATAAAATATTTTTTAAATAGTATGCAGTATCAAAAAATATTTTGAGTATTTTTAACCCCTTAAAATATTTTTCTAGTTGTACCCACTACCTATTGTGCTATCAGACTGATTGTAATTTTACCCACTTTCTAGTTGTACCCACTCAAAAAATATTTTTTGAGTGGTTTTAATCCCTTAAAATATTTTTTTTTGGTGTTTTTAACCCCTTAAAATATTTTTCCAGTTGTACCTAGTGTGTTATTAGACTTATTACAATTTTACCCTTAATGTACTTTTTTATCTCCAAAAATTACTTTAAAATATTTTTTGGTGTTTTTAACTCTTTAAAATAATTTTTCAGTTGTACCCAGTCTTAGGAGACTGACTACAATTTTACCTTTAATGTATTTTTTTTAGTAGTGAAGAGCACCCAAAACTTAGAATACTGATTTATTGATTTCCACCCACTCTAAACTATTTTTCCAGTAGCACCTAATATTTTAAAGTAATTTTTAAATATTTTTTCACCTACTCTCTCTTACTATTATCACAAAAGTAACTTGTGCTTAAATCAATCCAACAAGTTTCACTTTTGTAAAAGTCATTTATACAACCGCCAATTCAGACATAAATCACAATACACAATCTAGCTTTTACCAAAAGTAATATTACCAAAAGTCCAATTGAAACAAGTTCAATTACCAATCGCTGATTCAAACACACACTAAAATGATCTATTATAGCTTTTTTTTTTTGGGAAAGCGCTACAATAGCTTTTTTTTTTATAATATTTCATGAATACTAATGTTATCCCGCTAACCCCACCATCAGCCCCACTTTCTCAAATGGCCGAAACATTCCCTCTTCTTTGCCCAAACTTTGTTCTTCTTTCACATTTATCTTCTACTTCTTTGACGTGCATTTGTTGAAGTTCTGCATCTATTGAGGTAAGCTTTTTTTTTTTCCAATTATCTACTCTTGTGATATATTACTCACTACTGAAATTCAAAATCACTTTGGTCACCTGCAATAAGGATATAGAATTTCATTTACGGTATCTTTTACCTAGTTGCCCTCCCTGTACAAGTTCCTCACAATGGATGTTGCTACGAATTGAAGTCTGCATTTCTTAAAAACCTGCACAATCAAAATCTTCTTTTGTTAGGTATTATCATAATAATCCTTTAATATTTTGTTTGTTTTCTATCAGCACCATTTTGTATATGCTACATGTTTTTAATTTCCAGTGAGATTTGATTCAACCACAATGGGTTGCCTTCTTGGTTGTCCTTTTTTTGCTTTCTTTTCTTTTCAATATTATTCATCTATTTTTAATTTATATATATATATATATATATATATATATATATATATATATATATATATATATATATTTGCTCTCAAAGAAGCAGAAGTGTAGGTAACAATCATTTTTTAATTTTCAATCATACTCATATCAGGATAAATTCATTGTTCTATAAACCTTATGAGCTCATTGTAATTATTTGAAGTTATCTATTAAAGTCATCACTTTATAAAACTTGTATTTGTTTTTTGGGTTTTTCAGTATAATCATTAAAAGATTATCACTTGTTGAAGACTCATTATGTTTTGTTTTGTTTGAGGTAAGCCTTAAAAACCTATTCTCATTTTTAGCTTATCACTTGTTTTGTAGAATTCTTTAATAACAGATGGACTTGTGTTTTTGTATATGGGGTGAGACAATAGATATTACCAAATTTTAACAGCAAACTATTGTACCTTAGGATTATTATTCTTGTTCGTTTGGGTTGAACTTTCACTAGTGAGTACCAATTGGAGCTCACAAACTAATAGTCTTGTTTAATTTTTCATTGCAAATAATGATGGGTCAAACCAGGTTGTTTCTAGGAGAACTTCACTGAATGCTAAGAGGCTGGATGAAGATACAAAGAATCTAGCTTGTGAGTGCATATACATTATTGCATTCATTCCACATCATGAAGATACTGAATGCTAAAATATGTCTCTTGATATATTAATGATTGACCCATTTACATTATATTGAGTTTGATTTCATGCCATTCAAATTCAAGTCATGGAAAACAATTTTAGTTTGGTTCTAAAATTAGACTTTGTTAAGTAAAGTAGTGCATTATTCTCTGGGCTGTGCTTTTAAGCTTATTCTTAATTTCTTCTATGCTTGGATAAAATTACAATATTTTTTGAGTGTTCTAAATCTTGTGCTTAATGTCTTCCATTTTTAGCCATGATAGATATCTTGGCAAATAAGAGTTATATTTTGTTATGTGGAACAGAAAATCATTGAGATGTGTTCTTTAGAATATTTTATTAAGATTATGATGTCACGCCCTTATATGATTTTCACCTTTTTCAGAGTATTCGTGGAAGATGATATATGGTTCGGTGGGCAACACAGGAATAACATGAATATACTGATAATAAGTGCATGATTACATAAATTCCCCATAGGGGTTTATACATGATACTTACAATTAAGGTAGCCGCACAAGGCTACTGGGGTGTCTAAACTCATCCCAGTGAAACGGAGACTTCTTCTCGTCTTCATTCCACTGCTGTAATCCCCTCGTACGGTACTCTGCATTGTTGTTTACATATCTTCTGTCATCTCCTGTCTAAATTGTTGGTAGGGGAGGGTGAGATTCGAGAGAATCTTCGTAGGAAACATATACCATAATGCATGCATGATAGATGCTGTGTATGACATGTTAGCTTTATCTAGATGTATGTCCCATAATAACATTTCTGCATGCTCAATGTTTCATATAACAAGACTATGGCCACAGCGAAAACAGAAACAGAGCTTCATTTATTCAAATATGCTCTACACAATCAAGTAAAGCAATCACATACATCATTACACAAGCAAAGATATCAAATACATGCAAGTAAGGTAAGTCCCCTACCTTAACCCTTTTGCGCCTCGAAACGCGTGCCTCGATCTACGTGCAAACAGCTCGGGCTCCATATTTGATCCTACAATGTCAAATGTAATATTTAGACACTTCTGTAGTGTTTCTGGGGGTTATATGAGTCTATCTTGAAAAATTACTAAAATACCCCCGGGGACCCGGCCCCATCCTACCCGGTCTGGCTATACTTTTCTCGAAATTCTAACCTGGGCCATCCTGACATATTTTCGCGCAAGGAATCCATTTCCGGACTCGGAATTATCAAATTCAATGTCAAATTACGAAATTGCCCTTGACAGCCCTACTTTTAGGGTTTTAGGGGCGTTTCCGTAATTATGCTTTCTCGGCCTTTTCCGAAAATGTGCCCAACTGTAACCCCACCTAATTTTAGCTCCTGAACTCAATGGAACCATCAAATCATTGAAAATCCAACTCTAAGACCCATTTACAGCCCTGGCCGAATTATATGGGTTTTCCGGGGAAAATTGGGGTTTTTCGGTTTCGGCTCCATAAACACATTTCTTTTTACTCCTAACCACTTTATTGACTATTCCATTAGGTTACAACTACCATTTAGTATCAATTTGGGCAGCATAACAACCCCACAAACCCATTTTCCATTTTTAGAATCAAAGACAATCCGGCGAAATTTCACCGATTAAATTGTCCACAGTAGCCAGAATAGTAAATATACAAGAGTTTGGAATTTACCTCAAGCTCCCTCTAGCTTTTCCTTTTCTTGGCTGAAACCCTAACCTTCCCAACTCCAAAAATCTTGCTTCAAACACCTCAAACAACATAGAAGATAAGCTTAGGAGAAGGATTATACACGTTAGGTACGAATTTACCGAAGAAATCGACCTATCTCGTGAGTTTTCTCCTCTCCTTCTCTCTCTAAAATCTCTCTATGTTCAGATGCTCACGTCTGAAATGGTGGGAGGAAGATGATGATTTTCTTTTTTTATCATTTATATTATAATATTTTAATCAATTGTTTAATTTTCCAAAATTCAGATTTTTACAAAGTTTTGGCAGATTTCTGCGCAAACTTTGAAAAATCATAACTAATTTTAGAAAAATCTAAATGAGGTGATTCCAAAGCCTATAAAACCCTTATTGAGTCTAGTTTCAAGAAAAAATATAGAATTTTGCTGAATGGAATCACAAAATTCCCAGAATTTGAATCTTTGCATATTGTTCCAGAAATTTCACAGTTTTTCTGTGCTGACTTCAAAAATTCATATAGTTTTGTGTATAGCTCTAATTGATTCATATGACCTATCAAATTAAATCTTAGGATGTCTACTTTCATCATGTAAAATCTCATAATTTTTTCTCATCATTTGATCATTCAAAATCACATGACAAACTTACTACCTCATAGGCGATTTCACCAAAAACATAATTACTTTCTCCAAAATTCATCATTTTGCTTTCTTAATACCCCAAAGATATTAGAATCATTAGGGGATAAATTTGGACTCTTGCTAAGTTAGGGCTTAGCAGTCCACTTAATTTAGGCTTATTCCCAAGCCTCCAATCCAAAAATTCGGGGTATTACATATGATTGATTATCTTATTAAGATTTGGAAATTAGATATTTATCTTATTAGGGTCTGGATTAAATATTATTCATCTTAGTAAGATTTGAGTTAGATATTTAAGGATTTAATTAAATGATCGATAGGACTCTATAGAGTACTATTTTTTTTGTGCAAAACTAGATATTTATGGATGGTGGAAATCATTAAGATATGTATTGCAATTTTAGAATTGATTGGTTGCTATAAATTTGTTAGATATGGTGGAGGAAAAATTAGTATATAAAATTGCAGTCAATTTAATTTTTATTTTTTTAAAAAAAATATTACCTTTCGTAGCGCTTCCTCAAGGAAGATCCACAATATATGAATAAATTTTTAAAAAATAAATCACCAAATGTAGCATTTTTTGGCAAAGTGCTACAAAATAACCCACTTTTTGTAGCACTTGTAGCTCCAACTTTTGTAGCACTTCAAAAGGGCTACAAAAAGCAAAAAATAAGTGCTACAAATTACATTTTTTGTAGTATTACACCTTTTTTTTCTTTTCTATTTTGCTTTTACTTTTCATTCTTTTTTTCATTAACTATTTACATGACACTTTTCTTCAATACTTACAATATAACTTCTCTTTTGACATTTTCTAGTACTAAAAGAAGTTAATGAGTGATACCAATATAGCATTTGTATGATGAAATAGAAATGAACATGAAGGGCTCCAAGGGGAAAACAAATGTAAGTGATGAATGGTCTGTGTTTGGGTCAATGAGTTTAGAAATGAATGCCCCTATCATATCACAAATCCAAGACATTAATTTAGCTTTAAAAAAGAATCTAGACAAGTTCTAGAGATTAACTAAAGAATAAGTGAATGCACATACATGATGAAAAAATAGAAGTAAAGGCTTAATTCCAACAAGGTTTTTCTCTACCATATCAACTTCTTAAAACCAAGATGGGCATCCAAATTAACAACATTGCACTAAAGACACTCCAATCAATCAACTGAATCAAGCAAAGGGATTGCTCGAAGTTAATGCAACTAAACTTGGAAATGTTTGACTTTCACAATCATCATGCATTTAAATTTTCATAAAAACATATCAAGGAGTTGCATTAGGAAAGTGAAAACAGGGGTCTATTTCAAAACAGACGCCTTTTTCTGTTTCACTCGCTTTGGTAAATGCGCATCTCGTCAAAGCGAATGACACAAAGAGCTCACATTGTTGAATTAAGAGTGCCCACTTCGGCAAGCTACATACACACTAAAGTGAGAGGCACCAAAAATTGCCCAAAAAACCTCTTGATTCCACAATGCAATCTCCAAATCCATTTGACACTTCACAAAACCAATTCAAAAGTTCAAAAATTTCCAAATTTTCTCATATTTCATGAACCAAAACATTGCGACTAAAGCAGTCCCTCCGCCACACATAAATATTGATTTGAGATCAAAGCAAAACTTAAGTGCAAAGACATGCAAGAGCTCAAGGCTAAAGGGGGTGGACAAACAACAAGCAATCTACTTTTGACTATTGGATTAGATCTCCCCCCACACTTATCTTCTTCGTTCATCAATTGAAGGGAGAAGGTTTACAAGGTGGGCAGAATGGTTGAAAGGTGAGTTGGAATGAAGAGTCATGAAGTGGGGGTGAAGGGTTAAAGTGAGGTATATATGATGAAGTAAGTGGTTGGTATGGAAGGAAATTTTCTAAGAAGTATCATGTGGATGGAAGTGGCTAGGCATTTGCATTCAAAGGCTCTTTTTCTATGTTGCATTTGTGCTCGGAGAGAATCCAATTCTTGTTGAATGACATCAACCTTTTGAGAAGTTGTGAGATTAGAAGGTGTTTTATATCTCCAAGTGCCATAAGGTTTATCTAAAAATTGAGAGCTTGAGGTTCCATCATTCCTTGAAAATGAATGCATAGGAGAGTTAGTGTTGAACCTAAGCTCAAAATCATCATTAAACCAAGTCAATCAAATTGTAACCAATCAAATCCCAATGAAGTACAAGTACAAAAAAGTCCTATATATACGAATGAGTCCTAAAAATTGGAAGAAATCAAAGAAGAAAACTAAAAAATGCATCTAGTGAAAAATCTGGAAAATTTCCAGAAAATAAAGAAAAAATCAAAAAGTGCCCAAAATGATGGAATTTGGCTAAAATTCACCACTCAATGACAAAGCTATTGAACTTGCTTAGAATGGCCCAAACCTTCAAGACACTAAAGCTCATACTTTTCTGGGTAAGCTTTTCACAAATTGACAGCAAGCTCAAATGAAAGTGTTACCAAATTTTGAGCAACAAGTGAAATTGCAGAACTAAATTGCACTTAGATTTCTAGTAATCCAAGTCAGATTCAGGGCATGATGCAAGAACAATGGTATGGAAACTAGTATAAACTGAGAATCAACCTAAACTATACTACCTAAACACTAGCTAATTACCAGCAAACACACCACAGTCAATGTAACTTGACACTTTACTTACTAGGCAACCAATTTCTTGGCTCCCCGGCAACGGCACCAATTGAAGGAGCATGTCAGCTTATGTCTTGATAACTTCTTCAAAAAATAACCAAGGATTGCAATATAGGGTGAAATTCCAAATCGTCCCTTAAATAGCCTTTCATTAATTACCTAAAAACTAAGTGCGATGATTGGCATGAAACAAGTTTAAAAGGATTTTGAGCTTTTTATCTACCAACTATGTTGCAAATAAACCAAAATGCTTTTAAAACAAATATTTTTATGTTTTTAGAATAAAAGTGGATTGAAATGGAAATTGATTTTGAAATGTGATGAAAACCTCATAGAACAATGAATTTTATCTATCATTGTTTCAAAATATTTTTAGGAGTATGCTAGTTTGACTAAAATGCCCAAAAGACCTTTTAAGCTAGCTTGAGTTAGGTGAATTAATTCCTCCACACCGGGTAAAATTAATCCCTGTAAATGAAACCCAATTTAAATACTAGCAATTTGAATGAATGAAATGCAATGACACAAGAAACCAAGAACCCTTACCTTACAATCACAAATTATATATTCATAGCAACTCTAAGTATAAGCTTAATCAAGACAATATACAAAAAATTACTACTAATGAAGTTCAAAGTGTCAAATAAATAACATTAAAATCCAAATAAATATCTAATTTCAACAAAAAAGCATGGAACCCAAATGCAAAACGTCAATCCAAACTACTAATTAAACTTTAAACCCAAAATTTAACTAATACAAAAAATTAAAGATAGAAATTATATGGTAAAACACTTACCTATCAATCTCCAAGCTCAAAAATCAATCCTTTGCTCTAGGAAAAGAGAACCAGCTGCTGCAATTCATTATAGCAGCCCCTCCAAACACTCACCAGTGGTGATGAAGGCATGATAGACAAAGAGATCGAGATGTAGATGGTAAAGGCCGACTCCCTTCTTGATAAACTCTAAAAACTCGCACCTCCTCACTGAAAGTGAAGTTGGAGATTTTTCTGAGTCTGAGCAGAGCTGCTGCCTCCCATGATTCCCTCTCTCTTTTCAGCGTCAATGGTGAAGGTTTGAAGGTCTCCAACATTAATGGAGGATGGAATAACGCCGGCGACCTTTGTGGAGTGTGTACAGGTGAAGGAATGTGAAGATGAAGTCGTAGGTGAAGCCCCACTGGTTCGCGGTGCTCCTCTGCAATTTCCCCGCTGAAAGTCTGAAACCATCAAACAGGCACTTTTTTAATCTGTTTTAAATTTAATCCGTGGTCTACAATGTTGGCTTGGACCAAACTATAACTTTTGAAATTCGTAGGATAAACTGTTATTTCTGAAATTTGAGCCCCAAACCGCCATTTTCAGTTTTAATCCAATTTTTAAAGAGAGAATTGCCCAAAAATACCTTTGGGGCAGATTGATTGTTGATTGCTACCAAGCGTGCAAGCGATCTTCCGTTTTGTGCAAGCCATCTTCCGTATGTGTAAAAATCTTCCATATAAATGTGCAAACAATCTTCTATTGCGTGCAAAATATCTTCCGTTATGTGCAACAGATCTTCCATGGTAGCATTCAGCAATTAATTAGCCAAAAAGATATTTATCAGCAATTCTCCCATTTTTAAAACACCTACGGTTAAAAACACTTAAGCCAACAAGAAATATTCTTAAAAATCAAAGATTAAGAGTAATTACAATTATTTTGACAATATTGCCCTTTTAGGTCCTAATTTAATGTATTTACTTTTAATCTCAAATTACCACAAGAAAGGTATTTGAAGCTTCATAACTATGACAAAATCTCTAAATAAAGTATGAAAATATATCATAAAAATAGGGATTTACCACATACTTTGTAAAACCACTTCCAGATTGAAGATATTAAGGCCAAGGCTCATTTGGTTGGAAAATAATATAGGGAAAGTGAAGACAATTACTTGCGTCCATTGAAAATACATTTGTTATCATGAAAGAAAAGAAAATTAATAAAAATATGTTCAGCTAACTTGTTCTATTTTTCTCAAATTGACATAGGTTTTCACTTAGCTTGAAGGTAGTTAACACAAGTGGGAGATTCTTCTGATGATATTTGATATCATTAACGTGACATCGGCAGAAAGAAATATGTTCCAAAGTTGAATTTAATTTCAAAAACTTATTGTGCCTTTGTTTTGAGCCAAAAAAAAAATTGTTGATTCACTCTCTTCATGTACTAGGCAAGGTATTAAAACTCAAACCTAGCACTGAATTGGATAAGGTAGTGGGTCAAAGGTCAATGGGTCAGACCATTTGAGGAATAAAAAGAAATCCATACAAGTTAATGAGTATTGCTGATGCTTAACACCCCCTACAAGTTGTATGACAAATGAGCATCATAGTATCATATTGCAATCCAATGACATCAAAAGCAGTAACCAAAATACACTCACAGTAATAGAGATTCCTTCCACCTACAATTCTTTTATCACTAAACTAATCACCAATTAACAAGTAGCACCATAATCTTTGTTAACATCATTCAAATCTATAGGTATTGCAACATCAGGAGGTGTAGTTGAAGGAGGAAAACCAAAAACAATAGGACCAACATTATCATCAGCATTCAAATATGGAGATTTAGGAATGGCCACACATTCATCACTTACATATGAAATATTGAAATGAATTAAATTCTTCATAGTTTTGTGAAGAAAAAAACATAGTTATGTACTATGATATAAGAATATAATCTTAATAAACCTCCATAATTCCTCATAAGTTCTTCAAGTTCAAAATGTGTCATATCTGGATTATCAAACTCAGGAGTTGGATCATCTTCAACAACCCAGAAGTCCACTTTATCTATGGATTCATAATCAATCGGATCGTAACTTTCCTTCTTCTTTGCCAATGTCCCTTTAATGACAATGAAACAAGTTCAACATTAGTAAAAAACAAATTAAATAAGTTTTATAAAAGCAAATTGAGTCATAAGTTTTAAGATTACCTATACTTTAACCTCATATTGTAATTTGTGAAAATCAAGTCATTGAGCCTTTGATGCTCCAATCGGTTTCTTCTTTTTATGTGGATACACTCAAATAAACTCCAATTTCTTTCAAAATCAGAAGAAGTTTGGCTAAGTAAACGAATAGCAATCTGTTGCAACTCCAGAATTGAACCATCATAGTAGATCCACCACTCATCTACATTAAATAAAAGACACTTAGTTAAATATAGTATAAAATATCAAATATGTATTAATATGTCCATTAAAATAAAAAATTAAATGTTCTTACAAGGATTTAGTTTTTGGGCAGCTTTTTCATATAAAACTTTATTAAAGGATTCTTTACGATCACAGTAGACACTCATTTACTGCATCATTGTAACATAACAATCAATATTATCATGTGAGTGGACCTCCAACACATCGATCAAATATTGCATTAATTTGTTCTTTGTAGCAAGGTCTGCATTGTAGAAGAAGGCATGATTCAAAAGATAAGCCGCTGTATGAAGTTGACTCTTTAAATGTTTATCCCAATGAGCCTGAATAATGCTAGTGTATGGCTTGTACAGCTCATTCTTATTCTGAAACATCTCCTTGTTTGTTATTTTAGCCCTTTACATGCCTTCATAGACATAAGGCATTGAAGGCTTGTCATCAAAATCAACAATCCACAGTAGACTAATAATCGGGGAAACAATCTTGACAATTTGAAAATAGTTGTTCCAAAACTGATTATCAAGGACGATTGCACAAAATATTTTCCCAAGCTTAGTATTAGCCAATTTGTGTTACACAAAATGTTGATCAACGACTAGAGCTTGTAAGTTATATTTATGCAAATATATACTATGCAAGGTAATAAATGTGGTGGCAAACCTTGTAGCACAAGGACATACAATTTCCTTTCAACCAGGTCTTTTTCGTAACCGTGATAAGAATACCGTATGATTATATGCAAAGATAGTGATTTTAGATGACTTTTTTGCAAGATCACACACATGAGGCATGGAAGCAATATCTCTCAAAACAATATTCAAACAGTGAGCTGCATAGGGATACCAATAAATGGTTTTATACTTTTCTTTAATCAATCTACCGCATGATATATAGTTAGTGGCATTGTCAGTCACCACATGGACTATATTTTCAGGGCCAACCCACTCAATAACTTCATTGAACCACTATTAGAAAAAACGGTTTTAACATCCCTTTTTTGGCCTTTTAACATCTAAAAATAGAGGAACGTCTATCTGAGGGTCATGGAAAAAAATGCCAATAACGTCCGTAAAATAGGGGACGTAAAATAGAACTTTAATATGGAACTTTAGACGTCCCCAGTCTAAATTAGGGTCGTCTAAAGTACCTTTAGACGTCCCCTGTTCAAAATGGGGATGTCTAAAGTGGACCTTTAGAAGTCCCCTATTCAGAATGGGGACGTCTAAAGTGTCCCTCTCACCTTCCATGTCCCTTTTTATTTTAAGGACATTGAAGGCTTTTTTTTAAATGGTCTTTTTATATATATATTTCACTGTTTGGAAAATGTAAACTACAGAAATAGGATGGAATCAACAGAATAAAACAACAGCAATTCAACAGAATGGAAACAACAACCTGAAACACAGTGATCAACCCAAGGCTCTACTACATGCAATAACTTTAAGGAGTAGCAAACTAATTAACTAACAAACCACACAAACTACACAATAATCTATATCCAAGTCTGTTATTACACTAAAAAGACTATATCCAAGTCCCCAGTTTGTACAATAACCAAGACTAAATCCAATATATATCCAACAACAACAACGCTAATTATATGTACAATATATAGAACTACCACAAAAGTATATCCTACACAAACAACTAAAGACTTTACTCTGGTATACGTTGAAGAAGATGTCCAGCCAAAAAGTCTCTGATCATATTTAAGTCTTCATATGAGTAGGCATCTTCATTGTCAAAAATCTGTAAATTAGAAAATAAGCTTAGATGAAATAATGAATCAAGTGAATGAATTGCCATTGAATTACAACACCAAGAATATTATCCTCTGAGAATGAAGAAGTGATTACTTGTTCAAAATCTTTCGTAATGCCACTCTTAATGATGTTAAACATATAAAGTAAGACATAGTATCCACATTCCCAGCCGCCAGGTTGTTGAGGGCATATAAATCAAAAGCAAATAGTTAAAATCAATAAAGGCATATCTAAAACGACTGTCAATCAAAAGAACTTGATTTGAAACTACGTAACTTTGGAAACAACCATCTCGGCTCTTTGCGACCTTTACGATCGCGTGGCCCGCCAAGCGCTCGATACGTCGTGCATGCCTTATCATTAAAATAAAAATCAACATAAATTAGAATAATTCATTTAAGTCAAGAATCAAGAAGCAATGAAATACAAAAAAATAACTTACGTGTTGAATACGCTTTTAGTTTCTTTGTCTGGTCTTTTACTTAAGGAATCAAACCAGTAAACAACGTGAGACCGAGGACAGAGAACACACAAACTCTAGTGGTAACCATCACAACATATACAAATTAAAAAGAAGTTAGATGGCAAGGCAATTATTTATTAAAAATCTCAAATACACAAAATTAAAATGCGTACCTTTGAACAATCGGTGCTAGATAACAATGATAGTCGTTCTCTCCCACTGTGAAGCCCACATAGTGTGTCCTTTTTTTCAATGTATTCGTACTCCTTGTAGTATGTGCAAGAAACAAGAATCCATATAAATCAACTCTTTGCATGTCAATACATATACAACGGAAGGAGCTATAATAGAATTAAAATGATGAATGCATTAGCTAGTTAAAATCAACTTAACCAAATGAAGGCAAAAATGGGAAATACAAAACTTACAAGATTGCAAATTTTCCCCATTCAATATCTAGCTCCTCCAACTTAATAAACTATTTAAGATCTTCTTTATCAATTGTGAAAGGATACTCTAATTCCAGGCCCACAATCCCTAGAGGCATATGCTAATCAATCTGGTGAATGCCTTTATAGATCTACTGCAGTCGTGCTAAGAAGGGCCATTTTCCTACTTCCTGCTCGTTCTTTTTTAACATAAAAAAATATATTGTTAGTAGGATGTCAACACATCTCAAGTAAAAGTGAGGTAGTTCCATACCATTGGAGGTGTTGCTGGTAATAAACCAATAAGATGTACAGGCCAAAGGATGAAAGATCCTCTAGCCTGAGCTATCGTGGCAACCTCGTCATCAGGAATAGGGATGGCTGTACCTTCTTCCCCCTCTCGAACACACGTCACAGTTACCCTACACAAATACTGTGGAATTTGCTGATGATGGTGGGTGGTAGCTTCTGTGTGAACAAGAGCATCTACAACTACACGCAGCACTGGGGCATCCAAAGAGAGGATAGCAGGTTCTCCCAGATCTGGAGTGGGAGAAGGGTCGCCAAGTGGTTTCTCCATCGGGTTGTAACTTCCTTTGGTACTGTGAAAGGCAGGGGACAAATGGGTTCTACGCTCGGTAGTTGCCATCTGCGATTCAAACATCTTTATCATTTCAACTCGTAGCTCACTATTTTGCATAGTACTTCTGTCATCTTGGTCTTTTGTGTAGAAAGAATACCCGTTTATATCATAACCGCTCCAAGTAATGATCTGAAACGAAGGCCCCTAGGCTAGCCACTCTATTGTCTCAGACATACATGTCTCATGCAAAACCTTTTCCTAAAACCACTGAATGAATGTCTTATTTTGCTCAATCATAATCTGCATGTCATTCTTCCTCGAATTCATGTTCTTCAATATCTTTCTGTGTTCATCTATATACGGTTAAACTTCTGCCATGTTATTCAGGATATAAAGGTATGCTTGCAACACCTCTTCATGAGGCATAGTCTTCACTTTTAATCCTTGTGTTCCGTTGCTCCTCCCCTCTTCATGCCGAGATTGTTCCTTCTTCCCTGATAGATAATCGCTGCAGAAGTACATAGCCTCTTCAACAACATACCTTTCAACTATTGAGGCTTCTGGTCGATAGGGATTTTTAGAGTACCCTTTTAAGATCTTCATGTATCATTCAAAAGGGTATATCCACCTCAGGTAAACTGGACCACAGAGCCTTATCTCCGTTACCAAATGAACTTTCAAATGAACCATTATAGCAAAAAATGAAGGAGGAAAGTGCATATCTAATTGGGACAATATAATATAACCCTCAGCTTCTAGTTCATCCAGCTTTTCAATGTCAATGACTTTGTTACAGATAGCATTAAAGAAAACACACAATCTTGTCACAGTGCTTCGAACTTTATCTTTCATAATGCCTTTAATAGCTACTGGTAACAGTTGTTGCATCAACACATGATAATCATGGGACTTCATTCCTACCAACTTCAAATCATCCATTGACACACACCTTCTCACATTCAAAGAATATCCTTGTGGTACCTTAATTTCATGCAAACACCCATACAAACTTCTTTTCTCTACTTTTGATAGTGTATGCGCTGCTGGCTCCATGTATGCTCTCTTACCATTGTAACACCCCGATTTCCGATTAAGGACTAATGATAATTATTGAGAATAATTATCTAATTAAGTGGACTGCTAAGCCTGGTTTAGCAAGAGTCCAAATTGTGATTAAGAGGAATTGACATAATCAAGGGCAAAATGGTAAAGTTACCGACCATTTGATTGGTTGCCGAAGAGGAAACTCATTGGTAGCTTCCAGATCAATGGCTAGGATTGACTTATGAAGTTGAGTAAGGGGCATAATCATGTGTATGTGTGTGCATGTGAGCCCATGAGAGTTAGAGTGAGATGGTGACAAGTGGCAAAGTGTGGACCCTTGGATGGGTCATAAGTGTGACACATCATCATCATCTCCATCTCCTCTCTTCTCTCTCTCGGTTTCTCTCTCTTCTCTTCCTTCCTCCATTTTCGCTGAATATGCTTGGGAGAGAGAAAGGAGAATTTGGTTTTTGAGGTAAGCAAATGGCCCCTTTAGCTCAAACTCTCTTCTCTAATGTTAATCCTTGAGTTGAGAGCTTCATTGTGGTGGTTGTAGCTTCTCCATTGGTGGTGATTTGAGGATCACGAAAATATGAAGTGTGGAGAATCAAAGAGTGTCTTTGAGAAAGTGGATAAGGTATGTGAAACCAACCTTTCTATCTATGTTTCATGCCAAATGATTATGTTTGGAATTTCTGGAATTATTGCCCTAATTTTGAAAATATGGGTCAATGGGTAGTTTGGCATGTTATGGTTATGGAATGGTATATTGGTGTGAGTTTGGAATAGATAGAATGGATTTGGGATTGAAATGTGTGAGGTTAATGATTTTGGAAAATGGATGATTATATTGCCCTAGGCCAAAGCTTGTTAATGGAATGGGATTTTGGTAATTCTATTGATTCCATTGAATTCAATGAGTGATTTTGTGTGGGAGTAGCTTTGGTAGAGGTTTTGGATCCATTTGGATCATTTGGGCAAGAGTTAGGAAATGTGGTAAGTGTTGTTGCGTTTTCTGGAATCTGATAGATTCACTCGAGCAGACGGGGGTGTGCTCGAGTGAGGGATGAATGTTGCTCGAGTGAGGAAGTACCTGCTCGAGTGATATGTGAGTTTTCCCTTTGTTTTGCTTCGAGTGCACCTGGGTTTTTATGAGCAATGCTTGAGCACATCGCTTTGTGCTCGAGTGAGCGAAGAACATGCTCGAGTGAGCATGGTCTGCTCGAGTGATAGTGGGAGTCCAGAGTGAAGAGTTGCTTTCTAGTCTTCACTCGCGGGCAAGGTGCAAGAAGTGTGCCTTCTCACTCGCAGGTGGGGGGCATCTGCTCGAGTGAGCCGTGTGTGCTCGCGGGTGAGAGGCATATGCTCGCGGGTGTGCTCGCGGGTGAGAGGTGTGTGCTCGCGGGTGAGAGTAGTGTGCTCGAGTGATCCAGTGCTTGGAGAGCGTTGGGGGCTCTCGGGTCCTCACTTCCTGGATTTCTCTCGCGGGTGCTCGAGTGAGGCTTTTGGCCTTGTGCTCGAGTGAGGATCTGTGCACGAGTGAGCTTGTGCCTCAGGTGAGGGTTGTGCTCTCGGGCATTTGCTTTCTGTCTCACTTTCTCTTATGCTCAAGTATTGTCCATACCAATGCTCGAGTGAGAGCATTTGTGCTCGAGTGATGTCCGTACTTGTGCTCGAGTGAGAGCTTCTGTGCTCAAGTGAGGCAGTGAAAAATATCAAGTTTGAGTGTTCAAAAGGGGATCTTTGGGGATAGTCTTCCAACCCTTTAGAGCTATGGATTGAGGTGTTTGAGGGCACTTAAAGGGCAATAATGATAACCAACTTGAATGTCTAAAAGTTAAGGAATTGGAAAAGGGATTAATCCTATGTCCTTGATCTTGGTTATAGGATTTGATGATTGTCCAGAGCGTGAGCAGCCGGATCTGGAGCTTACGTGGAAAGAGTGTAGGGAACTTACCTCTTCTGCATGTATTGATAATTGTATTTGTGTATTGATGCATGTTATTGCTTTGTGTGATTATGTGAGACATATGAGAATGATTGTAGCTCTGTTCTATTTATACTATGGCCATGAGTATGTTGTGTGAACATTGAGCATGCGGATATATCATTATGTGAACATGAGTTATTGTGATGCAAGCATGTCATGCATTAAATACTTATCTTGCATGCATATTGGTATATGTTTCCTACTGAGATTCCCCAGAATCTCACCCTCCCCTATCAACATTTTAGACAGGGAAGGAAGATTGAGGATGAAGCAGGCATCCAAGGACGAAGAGGACTCATTTCTGGGTGAGAGCTTAGTAGTTGGTTATCAATGCGTAATTGGGATTATGTATGTGTATGTTTGGACCAGTATTTGGAGTATGTATTCGAAAGAGATTTGTGTAATCCCTAATCGATGAGTTGTATGGGCTATTATGCCTTATGATTAATGAGCGAAGATATGAGTCCCGGAATTGTCGGGAATTTATATTGCGTACTCTGATAATTGTATAAATGTAATTTATCTTCGCATAGTAATTATATTCGGAGTGTGAATGTGAGACCGGGTTTAAAACGATTTCGAAATGCATTTGTGAAAACCCCGTCGGGTTGATGGGTTTATAATGATGTGTTATCTTATTGGTCTCTATTTCACCTTAATTGCGAAATCCGGATATTAATTACGGCAGGGGGTTACAACCATCATCTCTTAGCTATGGATGTAACCGTTCTCTTATTCCCATATCAATAAGGTCTAGTCTCGCACTAATCCCATCCTTGGTCTTCCCTAGAATGTGTAAAAGTGTACTGACAAGGCTATCACAAACGTTTTTCTCCATGTGCATCACATCAATACTGTGTCTCACGTCAAGCCTACGCCAATATGGAAGATCAAAGAAAATTGATCTCTTCTTCCATATGTTCTTCTCACCCGTAGTCTTCTGATTCTTACCAAGTAAGACATTGATATGTTCAACCCGACTGTAAACTTCCTCTCCGGTTAATGCCTTTGGAGCCAGTCCATGCTCCGGCAAGCCATTAAAATGCTTTCTTAACCTATGATACGGGTGGAAACTAGGAAGGAACCTTATGTGACCAAGGTAGACCGTCTTTCTTCCATGTTTAAGTTGGTGGAAGTAAGTGTCTACTTCACAGATCGGACATGCTTTATGCCCCTTCACACTGTACCCTGAGAGGTTTCCATACGCAGGGAAGTCATTTATCATGGTGAAAATCATTGCACGTAGCTTGAAGGACTCATTCTTATATGCATCAAACACATCTACGCCTTCCTCCTACAACTTCTTCAAGTCCTCAATCAAAGGCGCCAGGTAGACATCAATATCGTTTCTTGGTTGTTTTGGTTTGGAAATCATCATAGAAAGCATTATATACTTGCGTTTCATACAAAGCCAGGGAGGCAAGTTGTATATTTCAAGGAGTACTGGCCATGCACTATGTGTGCTATTAAGAGTTCCACACGGATTGATGCCATCTATACAAAGCCCAAGCCAAAGGTTTCTCGGCTCGCTGCCAAATTCAGGGAACATTTCATCTATTTTCTTCCATTGTGGAGAGTCAGCTAGGTGCCGAAGATATTTTTCGTCGGATATTCTATCATCTGAATTCCATCTCAACTTCTTCGCTTTTTTTGCAGTGCCAAACAAACGCTTAAAGCGCGGTATTATTGGAAGATACCACAAAACTTTTACAGGTTACCTTTTAGTTGTCCCATTACCACAACCACCATCTTTCTTCACTTTGTATCGTGTAGTTTGACACTTGGGGCACTCACTCAGACCTTCATACTCCTTTCTGTACAGTACGCAGTCATTAGGGCAAGCGTGTATCTTTTTATACTCCATACCAATTGTAGATAGGATTTTCTTAGCCTCATACATATGATTTGGAAGTACATTATCGTCTGGAAACATATCACACAACAGTTCAAGCAGCAATGTGAAACTACTATCGGTCCACCAACAAGTTGCTTTTAAGTTAACCAAATGTAATGTTTCTGTCAGCCGTGTGTACTTACTACCAGGGTACAATGGTGTCTTTGCATCACTCCACAGGTTGTCATATTCATGCAACTGCGCAAAGGATTCTACCTCAACATCGTGAATCATTCTCTCCATTCTATCTTCATCTATGACATCCACAGCTTCCTTCTTGTGCGACGGACAATCAGTTACTTCCTCACCATGCCATATCCACCTTGTGTATTGAAGATTTATTCCATCACAAAGTAGGTGATCCCTTATAACTTTAACATCCCGTTTTCTCTCATTTAAACAATTGACACAAGGACAAAAATACATCCCATTTTTTGCCGGAATGTTCCTTCTAGCAAATTCAATAAACTTTTCAACCCCATTCTCATATTCTTCACTTGTTCTCAAAGTATTCATCCAACTATGATCCATTTTATTACCACCTATGTCATTCACACTCAATTTTAGAATAATTTTCAACACTGGGAATTGCCTTTTACTATTTTATTTTTCAAAATTTTGGCAGCATTTCTCCTTAAAAGTGAGACATCCCAAAATCAAAATAACAAACCATCTCAGCTTAATTTAAATGAAACTAAACTTTAGCTTCTAGCACCAAGCACAAACAAAATACACTTATATTTTACCAACCAAATTATTAAATCAAATATGTACCATGAGTGAGATATGTGGGAATTTACAAATCAACTATGTGTATTTACAAGAGACACATGTGGAAATTTATAAGACTGTCTCAACTATATATAAGACAAGGGCTTAAATGTCTTTTCAACAAAAAAAATTCTGTTTAGACCTAAGGGTACAATGAAGTTTTAGAAAGTTTTAGAAACTGTTTGACAATAATTTGCTAGAAAGGGTGCAGTGATATTTTCCCTATAGAAATTGAATAATCATGTTAAAGAGAATGACTTGTAGTTATGATTGCTGAAATGATATATAACATACTCCATCTCATTTGCATCTTGGGATATATATGTATATATATGATTGATGGGTCATTTATAGGCAAATTGCTTGTGAGTGACAGAGGGGAAAAAAGGAAATTTTTTATTATTGTTGAATGAATTATGAAGGAATATAATCAGATGTGTGTGTGTGTAGAGAGAGAGAGAGAAAGAGAGTTTGGTGTTGTTGTAGTTGTAAGTGGAGGGGCACATGATCATTGGAATGATTGCATGCCTTGAAATTTCTCTGTAAATATACTCCCCATTCCCTCTCTCCCCCATTATCCTCTTCCTATCGCTCCCCTTATGATTCTAAACATGGACGCATAATTATAATATATATATATATATATATATATTCATCATTAATATCTAATACTACGGACTCATTTAGCTAGGTTCGAACATTGTTGAGACACCAATACAGAAATAGTTATTCTCCCAACGTTACACACGCACATCATTCATAAAAATTAAATTAGAAATCCTTGTTCATGATATATATATATATATATATATATCTAGTCCCTTCTACTTGATCTAACTATATATTACTATTACTGTGCGTGTGTGTATATAAAAATCCAGATTCTTTAGCCATTCACAGTCACATTTTAATTTATTCTTTTATTAATCACCAATTAAACTCAATAGCAAGCAAGATGTACAGGTCCAGCACAAGTCAAACTTTAAATTCACAGCTCACGTTCACAACAATTGTCTAAGCAAGTCTACCACCAAAACAGCAAAGATAAAGCTCAAGCACAAATCACACTTAAATTCCAGCAGAGAATTAAATGCATTTTGCTAAGCATTCACAAGTTTAGTTAGCTAACCTGTTGCTGAAACTTTAGAAGGAGATGGCCCACGATGGTAAGAGGGAGGATGACGGTGGCGAGAATGAGAGAAAATGGTGCAAACCCAGCAGAGCAAAGACAGAGATGAGCAGGCACGCAATGGAGGACCAACAAGAAACAGGGGATAGCCGTATAGAAAGATTGACGCTTAGGTAATGCCCTCTAAGTAAAGACTGCAGGCGAGGTTGCTTTTTAGTGGCTATTTCAGAGTTCGTAGTTGTGCTTAGTGCATAAATATTGAGTTAAAAAGGAAATCAAATGCTCTATCTTTGATTGCCTCGGAAGCTAGGAAATCAGTGTCCTCTTAGTGCGTTGGAGAAAGAAGAAAAAACAAGAAGCCCAGGGGAGAGGAGAGCATGAAGAAGGGGATGACGGAAGTGATGAAGATGGGAGGAGTGAAAGAGTAAAGCACTTTTCTAACACTGTACATGCACCGGGCAAGTCGACCAGCGCATGTGATTCATCTTTAAACGTCCCCAACTGAGCTGGGAACATCTAAAGGCACCTTTAAACGTCCTCAGACCTATTGGGGACGTCTAAAGCTTAACATTAGACGTCCCCAGACCAGCTGGGGACATCTAAAGTTACCTTTAGAAGTCCCCAGCTGGTCTGGGGACGTCTAAACTCAGTTCTTTAGGCATCCCCAACTCTCATGGGGACGTCTAAAGGTTTTCTAATTTTTTTTAACTGTATATGATATAATGGGCAGAAATGGGGGTCTTTAGACATCCCCATTTTGATTAGGGACATCTAAAACACTTTCTGGCTCCCCCTGGTGTGAGATTCAATTATTTTTGACACGCCAACCATTCCAATTTTCATCTGTAATTACACATATGCCACCAGCCAATATTTTGGGCGTCCCTTTTTCAAAAAGGGACGTCCTTTAGGGTAGTTATAAGTATATTCTGTAGTAGTGAACAAAGAGAATAAAGTTTTTGCATCTTTAACTACATCTGAGGCATCAACTAATTTCACAAGCACCATGCCATGCACTGAATATACTAAGAAATTAATCAAAGTATGTTGCCGAACATTAGTCCAGCCATTAGCCATTAGCCATTAGCCATTAGTGTATAACCATTTTCTTTCCGCTTGGCTCGATAACTATCAATCAATAGCTAACATTCTTTTTTACGATCTTTCAACAAGCTAATTCTATAATCATGAGCACTAGGGGCCTTAAACCCAGGACCAATGATAGCAATAGCATCAACAACTTTTTGAAATAAAGAACAATTCAATGCATTAAACGGAATGTAATTCACATAAGCCCATTCAGCAATAACCATCTTAGCAGCATATTGTGCTTCTTGACTTGCCCATGCACTCTTGATGCTTGGTTGAGCACCCTGGTTGTTCTAGGTGCAAAATATTTGTCAACCCTCCCAACTCCAACTGCTTTCCTTTTTGTGCCACTACTCTTATTAGATGTCCTAAGTGGATGTGAAGCAATGGCTCCTCAATTTCCATATCATCAATGTCTTATACATTGTCATTAGCAATAGGTTTTTTCTTTGCACCCTCTATCAATGATTCTTTCATTCTAGCACGTCTATCATGAGATACTTTCTTACAAGAAGACGCTTGACCACTCACACCAGCTAGATGTTGCTTTAACCTATTAATCCCGCCTCCCCTGTAACTTGATGCACATAAGAGGCAAGTAAAAACATTAACTCTCCCCTCTTTTTTGATAGACACATATTGCCAAGCAGGATCAGTTTTTTTGACACTGCCTCTTGACTCTGTGGGATCAGAGGCATTCAGGTTAAAGGGGTTACTAGACTCTTCTATAGGGGCAGTAGTGGTGGGGGGATTATCACTTACTTTTCTATTTCTAACCTTCATGAGCAAATAAGAAAGCACACCAAAAAAACAGAGTCTTTTCAATCAACAAAAGAAAGCAAACAAGAAACACCTAGTTCGATCACAAGCAAGCTATAAATTAACATAAAAATAGAGCCTCAGCCACCCACAAGCAAGAAAAAAATCAAATTGTAATTAGCATAAATCTCAGCTACCCACATGCAAGAAAACAATCGAATTGTAATGAGCATAAAATATAAAACTCAAATAGAGGTGAAGGAAATAAAGAAAGCAAACTGAACTCGATCTCTACCATTCAAGTCTGTAATACCGTCAGCTTTGATTCAAAGGTAAAGCCTTTGTCTCTCTCTGTCTCCCACAGCAACAGCCACACCCTCAAACCAATGACTAAGACCACACAAGAACTTAAATCAACTAAAACCATCACAAGAATGTCAGAGTAGGCATTGACAGAAGGCAAAGACGAACAGAGTCCAAACCAAACCAACACAATCTGATTACTAAGCAAAAAATATAAAATACAAATAGAGTTGAAGGAAAAAAAGAGAGCTAACCGATGAAACCAAGGAAGAACTGGAGAAGTGAGGCAAACTGAACTCGACCTCCACCATTGTAAACACATGCAGTGACCATCAAAGGCGACCCATAAGCCACGGTCACGTCATCAAACCATATGAGACCTTAATCGGAGTATTTGGTGACGGATTTCGATGAAATAATGGATTAGGTCACAAGTTCAAGACGCGGATGGGCAGACAAGAGAGGTTCGAGAGTTGGGAGAGTGAGCGGCTGAGTGCAGAGTAAAAGAGAAGAGGGCAGACTGGCAAAGGCATGCGTGACTACTGACTGGTTTTTGAATTATCCACAAAAAAAACAAACAAAATGGCATCATTTCAAAAGCTAGAGGGTTAAAAAAATTTAACTCGGCCGACTAGCATAGCTTGGAGAGTCAGCTGAGTCACACGACAAAAAAACAGGAAATTAGAGTCGGAAATTAGCAACGAAATTCATATTCCATCTCTAAACTGTCAATAAATCAGTCATTAATTTTAGAGACAGAATAATTTCGTCGCTAATTTCTGTCTCTAAAATTTTAGAGACAGAATCAGAGACGGAATAATTCCGTTACTAATTTCCATCTATAAAATTTTAGAGACGGAATAATTCCATCGCTAATTTTCGTCTCTAAAATTTTAAAGACAGAATCAGAGACGGATTAAAGACAGAATAATTCCATCTCTAATTTCAGTCTCTAAAATTTTAGGGACGAAAATTAGTGATGGAATTATTCCGTCTCTAATTTCCGTCTCTAATCCGTCTCTGATTCCGTCACCAATTCCGTCATTATTCCGTCACTAAATTAAGGGGTAATTTAATCTTGTTTTTTGACAGAAATTAGTGACAAAAATTGTTCTGTATCCAAGTTTCATCACTATTCCATCACTAATTCCAGTGAAAATTTGAAAATTTCAAGTTTTCACCATTTAAAGAATAAATGATAATATAATTATATAACACTTGTTGAGACATCATGGAGATGAAGTCTTAGGAAATACATTCATACATCATAAGAATGGCATCGTCATGTGACTTCGTATTTGCTAAACAAACAACAAAATAATATATGAACTATTCTCTTTTAGAAATTAACATAATAAATGAAGAAAGAATAATTGTACTGCTAATTTCTTGAAATTAATTAGACTGCTAATCAATTTATTCGTACACTTATTTATTAGTGTTACTAAGATTATTTCTTTAACAAAATAATAATACAATAGTTGTTTTGGAAGCTATATATAGTTATGAAATCCGTAGATAAAAATTAAAAAAAATACAAACAAAGAACACTAATATATAAAAGTTAAAATTCATAACAACTCGTGATACAATTTACAAAGTATAAACATCACAACTTGTTTCATTGAGTTTTATGCAAAGCATAGGATTTTATTTATAAAATATTGAATTTGTGACAAATTGCAATAATGTATTCTACATTTCAAATAATACATAAAAACATGTAAATAATTACTACTACATATATTATATGAATGGGTAATTAAATACTCATTTAATTGACAATATAAGTTCAATCTTGCAATTGTATCAAAAAAAAAGTTCAATCTTGCAACTTGCCAATCTATTTCAAAATATAAGTCTAGTCTAAAATTTAGAAACTGCCATTTTTTTTCTTATGTTGCTCTTCTATATGATTTATAACTTTATAAATAATTATTTTGTTATCATTGATGTAATAATATTAAGTTTTGAAATTAGTTCAATGTTAAATACTCATTTGATCTGTTAATTGAGACTAATAAGTAGGATCAGAATGGTAGTCGATAAGCTAAAGCAAATAATAAAGTCAGTATGAATTTTGTTTTTGTATTTTTACCATCTCGCCCTTAATTGTACTCTATATTGAGAAACAACCCCGTAATTACGAAGTACATATGCCACGCTTTCTAGCCGAAGGAACCTCTAAATACAGTTATTTATGCATCATATAACCTTCAGGAATTTCATTTACTTCATTTTGTGTTTTTCTAAGCATATCAATATTGTTGAATACTAAATCAAAGGTAGAGCTAGTATGTGCAATTATTGTGTGAACTTAGTTTGCCATGTCATATGTGGTATAATTAGTTAAAATACAACAATTCAACTAATATTAATCCTAGTTGACTGCTCATCTGATTCACATTTTTATTTTTCTTAAAAATTCAAATCATTTAATTAAGATTTCACAAATAAAGAAAAAATAAATATTGTGAAATCTTTTAATTTTTTTTAATATATCAACTAATATTTAAGAGGTGCCAAATCAGCTCATGAATTGTTGTATTTTAATTGATTAGGCTGCAAGTAACATGACTAACCAGATTGATACAATAATTTCTAGGGTTGACATAAACAATCGCACATTCCCTTCATTTACAAGACTGAATAAATTTCCCCTCCAAATTTTTGCAAATTCCTTCCATATTTGAGCTTTTTTTTTTTTTTTTGCCAAATCCCACTTCTCCTTAATTTCTAGGGCTCTCTCATTCCATCACAGATCTCCCATCTCTAGTTCTTCCTCTTAGTCACTTGTTCAGCCTCACAAAGTCACCGACTTCCCCTCTCTTCCTCTGCTGGTTTGTTTAGTTCAATCTTAAATACTCATTTGATTTGTTAATTAAGACTGATAAGTTGGTATAATCATAGAAGTTATCATATGTGTGGGAAAAATTTGTTTAATTAGTTTTTATATCTAGATGTGTGGGAAAAACCATGCCCCAAAAACATTCGCATATGCATTCCCTCCGCTTATACAGATTAAAACATATTTCCCCTCCAAAAATTATGTAGTTCCCTCCATTATTTTTAGAGCCTTTTTTCAGCTTAACCCCTTCCCTTTGTTCAAAAATTTTACTTTAACCTTTATTTCACTTGTGAATCCTCTTCCTCCACACATCAAACTTTTCCTTCATTTGACGGCTCCCCCGACAAACCCCAACATTCACCTTCTCCAACCTTCGAATCTCGACTTCTCCATGACCTAAGATGCCTCGATGTCTCCTCCCAAAACCCCAAGCTCCACTTTCTCTAAGATCAATCTGCTGCTCACAAAAAGCCAAGCTTCCCCTTCTTTGACTTCCATCTGCTTCTCGGACTTCAATCTACTACTCCTGAGCTTACCTACCAGAGGCATCCACAATTATTGGCGAAAATTTGATAATGCTATCATGCGACCTATTTTGGCAGGCATCTAGTTTATAGAGCTTTTCCTGCTCTTCCATAGGGGAGACATATGATTTAATTTATAGAGCCTTTCCTACTCTGTTCCAATATTAAGGGTCACATAATCTCCTTTCTCTGCTTGGGATGGTGTTACCTCGTAGGCATGCGCATAGAAGCTTCATTCCTTCTTAAATTTGCTATTAGTTTATTGTTGTTGGGGTTGAGTTATGGGTGTGTCTAGAGCATAATCCATCTTGTTCCCTCCATTCTTCTTTCTTCGTTAGTTTATCCATTATATTGTTGGGTGTGTGGGTGGGATTGGATTGGATTTTGTTTTGCTATCCCCTTGCTATTGAATGTCCAAGGCAAGGGAAGTTTGGCGTGTTGGTCTAACTAACGCATTGGAGAAAAGTAAGCTATTATCAGATATTGTCATAATATTTTTGGGTTTTGTTTGGATAGAGAATCAAGATTTATAAATCTGATTTCTCTTTAATTTCTAATTTGAATCAGGTTGGAAATTGAGGAATAACAATTTAGTACATGGAAATTGTTGATTGATTAAGAAGTATAATAAAGCTTTGCTGATACATAAAGTGGTTTGGATAGTGCTTTCATAAACTAATAATGTTGTTTTGTGGACTTGAAACCTTAATGCCTACTATCTGTTTGTCAAACTGCTTGAAAAAAGAAGAAGCCATCTTATCCAAAGGAGTAACTAAAGCTGATAATATCCTTGTCTTTTGGTTAGTATGTTATAATGAAATAGGAATTGGTGATGTATATTGTTCAGTTGGTCAATTGGTTGTTCAAAGACTTGATGGGGTTGATTCACATTTGTGTGTATTTGGAGGGAGTGCTTATATATATATATGGTATTTTCTGTAAGAACATGATTAAGTATTTCATTATGTTTGTAATGCTCATGAATCAAGTAACATATGCATATCACCACTTGTTTAATGTTGTTTGTCCTTGTGTTGTGGTGTGTATGTGTCCTAGATTTATTGTATGGTTATAGATTGTCCAAATATCATTATTTTACTCTTGTATTATATGATCTCTAATAAAGGAACTGTGAGAGGGAGAACTGACAGTAGAATGAGCAAAGCATTAATGTGGAGGTTATGGGTACACAAGGTGCTAGATATAAGGTACTGGTTAATTTTAGGAGGTTATGGGTTGCATGTAAGATATTATTGCTGTTATTTCATTTTCTTGTTCATCCCAATGTATCATTGACTTTTGATCTGTTCTTGTCCTTAATTTGTTAGAGCTAGGTATTTTAATGTCATTTGAGACCATACTATAATGATATACTATGGATATTTTCATGTTAATAGCTTCTCATGTTAAGTGATGTGCCTCAGACTTTTGAGACCATACTATAATGATATACCATAAATTTTCGATAAATTTTCCTTTAGTTATACCCCATGACTTTTCTTTTTCTATTTTAGATAAAGCTTCTAACTTTTATCAAATTTGTGCAATTTTTTTTTTTTTTGCATTGTTCAGGATAGTAAAGGAAATTCTAGAGAAGATTTGTTAATGGATCTTGAAGATGCACTATTGAAGCAACGACCAAGTTGTGTGTCAAGTTACCAATTGAAGGAAGAAAGGGAAAGCCATTATAAAAGTCAGATTCAGCATCGGTTAAATGAACTAGAAGATGAATAATTACAGGAAAAAAAGAAGCACCATCTTCTCTCTTGTAAATTTTGCACCTGTTTAACCATGCAAACATGGTAGAGGGTGTGTTTTATTTCTTAGCAATGTTTTCAGTAGGTGAATTCATTCAAGCAATATTGTTATGACTCCTTTCAATTTTTCATAGTATTGATAGATAAATCAATCTGTTTTCTCTAATTCTCTAATTTTTCAGTATGTGAATTCATTCAATCCGGTTGTTGCCATTGAATTCTTTCTCTAATTCTCTGAAACTTTGCTGCATTTTTGAAATTTTGCTGAGAAAAGTTCATTGTCTTGAATCTATTACTACAATATGATGAGGGTTAATTCATATATGAATTTTTTTTAATCCAATAGTGAATTTGTCTTGCTGAGAATTTGACTGCACTATTGTTGAATTTGAACCACTTTGCTATCATTGATTGGGACTTAATCATCAAGCTGTCAAAATTTAGTTAAAGATCAATTGAATATCCATATTATTGGGCTTTAACTAATTTTGCTGTTGCAGCTTGTTAAGCCTTTTAAGGGTGAGTTCATGGTACATTTTTGCTGTTCTGCTTGCTGCTTTGTGTTGCACTTGTGAATTGCTGATATAGAGGGCATTAAGGCTGTCCTTTGGCTTAACGAAATCAAATCTATGGGAAGCTTTATTCACTGAAATTCTTGTTGATATTTGCATCAAGTTCTCTGCTGGATTTTCTTGGTACTTGACTTTGCATACTGCAAACATCCAATTGCGACTCTTTGGGTGTTCTGGCACAATCTTTCTATGAATTTTTGCAAACCATAGCCAATTTGCTTGCTGTTGCTTTCATTGCTAAAGATTGCATTGTTGTGGTGTAAGGAATTGAACTTTGATCTATTTCATGCATCAGTTAGAGCCACATAACTCATTGCTGATTGGAATTATACTCTTCAAATCTGGTATGTTATATGTTGCATATGTTCTTGAGAAGATTTAATTTTTCACAGCTGAACTATTCACTGACTCTTGGGCTAAATTGATTTGTGGCTGGAATTTGTAACTATCCATATTTGAGCCCAAAAAATTATTTGATCTGATTGGTCTATACGTTTCTATTTTGTGCCTCTAGAATTGTATAAAAGTGTTTTTCCTTTGATCTGATTGGTCTATACGTTTCTAACTAGGTTGGAAGCACTTGAGCAAAAACTCTCTGGGGCTGTCAACAATTCAAACCCTAAAGCTCATACCACTGATGATACCATAAGATAGAGTGGTTACTAGGTTATTTGACTACATTAAATATTTGTGTGGTTTGTTTGATATATTATATACATTTTCACTTTAGTATTTTTGTTCCTTTGTAGTTGTTAACTTACTATCATTTTAGAACTTGGTTTGAATTTGATTTTATTTGCAATCAATTTAATTTCACTTTCAGTTCTTTAACCATTATAGGTTATTAAAGTTGACTTATGGTTAAATTTAAAATAAAAAAAAATTAATTAATTGGAGAGCGAAAATTAAAAAAGCTTAGAGACGGATTTATGATGGAAATTCTGTCACAAAATTAAATTATTTTTTAAAAAAAATATTTCATTTTACAACGGATTAGCAACGGAAATTCCGTCACTAATCCTTCTCATAAATTAATAATGGAATTAATTTTTTTAAAATTTTGTGACTGATTAGGGACGGAAATTCCATCGCTAATCTTAGACAAATTAGAGACAAAAATTCCGTTGCTAATCCATCTCAGAAATTAATAACGAAATTATTTTTTTTTACTTTACTATGGATTAGAGACGGAAATTCTGTCGCTAATCCGTCTCAAAAATTAGCGACGGAATTTCCGTTATTAATCCGTCTCAAAAATTAGCAACGGAATTTGTCATTAGGGGCGGAATTTCCGTCGTTAATCCGTCTCTAAATTTGCGACGGAATTGAAAATTCCATCGCTAACAGAATTAGTAACGCCCTTTTAAAGATGAACTATTTTCTGTCGCTAACAAATTAGCGACGGAAATTCTGTCGCTAATATTTTTAGAGACGGAAATTTCATCACTAAATTCCGTCTCTAATACATTGTTTTTTTGTAGTGATATCATGACCAGTTCGTTCCGGTTCAACCCACGTCGGAACAGTAACAAGCAGCTGATTGAATCGGACCGGCCAACTGGCCTGTTCGCCGAGTTCCGGTCCGAACCGGCCAATCCGGTCCGGTTTCATGAACCATGGTACTAGACACCATACGGGTGGATTTGGGTTTGTGGGTTTCTATCTCTATGTTTTTTCTTGGTTTAAATTTTATACTTAATTTTTAACATCTTGATATTCAGAACAAATCTAAATCAAGCAAAGGTGCACTTTTAGTCTTGTAACTTTACACAACGTGTCAGTTTTTGTACCGTTATTTTTATAGAATATTTTTTCAGCTCTCTATCACTAGCAACGTTAGTCTTAAATGATAGTCCTTTTTTGTGCCAATCCCTGTTATTTTTCATTTTAACGCAATCACTGTTTTATAAGCTTTGATCATATAATTAATTTTGCCCAAAATTTCATTTTGATCCCTTAGTTTTATAGTGTCTTTTTAGTTCTCTAACCCTGACACTAATTTGGAGTGATTATCCCAAAGATATTTTTGGCATTCACACATACTCGAACTTGAGGCCTTATACTTAAGTGATCAAAACCCCTTTCATTCGCACCAACAATGTTTTAGACTTAAGTAGAAACGATTGAATTTTAGGTTGCAGAAACAACGTAGTAGCCAAATTCATTAAATATTACATATTTCTTTTTCAACATGAATATTAATAAAGCCATTATATACTATTGCTAAGTACATGCAACTTTATTGGACAAGAAATTAAAGTGATTCTAATAACTCACAAGAGGAAAAAATCTATACAATGTATCCAATAACAACTTGAATATTACTTTTTACAATCTATTAACGAATCGGCATTGAGGAAATGATCTGCCATCACTATATACACACACACTTACACAAGCAATGTTCTATTATCTGCAGAACATTCTTTGTCAACATTTGATCTTGTCGCGGAACCTTCCTCTAATGAACTAATTCTTGTAGAACTCCGACTCAAAAGTTGTTGGCTATAAGTCTTTGCGATCATAACAGGTTTTTGCCAAATATGATTTTCAGAGATTAGCAAAGCTAACAGTGAAAGAGTTCCAATAACCATGAACAAACCTGCAAAGCTGTAAGCAGTAAGACTAGGATTTGCATCTATTGATGATGAATTAGATAGGTCTTGGTTTTCACCGTTTTCGTCGTTGCCTCCAAAATATCTCTCCTCAATTTTGACCATTTCATTACTCTCGCTGATATTTAATATGGCTTGAGAAAAGTATGAGGTTAAGGTGGAGCCCTTACGAAATGCCTGAAAAATCATTCAAATGATTCAGCACACGTCACAAATGGCAACCTTAAATATACATGAGACAACAAGAGAAGCAAACAAATTATATCTACCGTTGTTAACAACAAAACTAGCTATATTGTGGTTATAACAAATAAATTAAAGGCAAAGTGAAGATTTGGTCTTATAACTAATTTCGGGCAAAATTTCATTTTGATCCCTTAGTTTATAGTCCATTTTTACTTCTCTAACCCTAACACCAATTTAGGGTAGTTATCCCAAAGATATTTTTGGCATTCACACATACTCAAACATGAGGCCTTATGCTTAAGCGGTCAAAGCCCCTTCCATTAGGTCTAACAATGTTGACAAAATATATAATGCTGATATGTTAAGTACAATTTTTAAAAATAACAGTGATTGGAATAATAAAAAAAAAAGGACTATCATTTAAGACTAACGTTAGAAATAGAGAGCTAAAAATATACTTTATAAAATTAAAAGAGCAAGCTAACACATTGTGTAAAGTTAGAGGGCTAAAAGTGCACCTTTGCTTGATTTAGATTTGCTCTAAATATTAAGATGTTAAAAATTAATTATAGAATTTAAACCTAGCAAAAAATAGAGATGCGAACTCACAAAACCAAATCCACCAGCATGGTGCCTAGTTCCAACCACAGCATAATTATTGGCGCCATAATGGTTGAGGAAGACTTTAAAGTAGGGAGCTTCATCAAAAATAGCATCAACACCACCTTTATGGCTTCCTTTGTCTAAAGCCTCCTTATATTCTTCAATGGAAGAGTAGTTCTTCACCCTTGACCTATTGATTGGCAATAAGTTTCCCACAAATGAGCCACTTTTGTATCCAACGTTAATGTTGGGATCTTCTATAATATCGTTCTCACTAAGGTATTGAGGTTGTAACTGATGTACTGTTAATATCGACGATAAGCATGCTGTGTAGCTTTGCATGAGCACAAATACCAGTATCAACCACATCACCAGCACAAACCTAGAGCAATTTTTGGCCAATGATTCTCCTGCAAGTAATAAACAAATGCAAATTTGAAAATATAACATAAAAATATAAGTAATAAATAATGTTTTAGATTTTTCCTTCTTTTTTTTTGAAATTATATAGATTTCTCTTTTCATTTTATAATTAATTATATTTTCTCATATATTCTCCTTCGGGTCCTTATTATAAACACCTAGCATGTTTTTCATAATATAATTTTTGTTGTCCAAAGCATTAATTTTTTCCACCTAGTATCAATAATTAATTATGAAAATTCCAAACTAATTAACCAAAATCCTCAAACTAATAATTTTTATTGAGGGTAATTTTGAGCGCACAACAAAAAAAAAACAAATATATAGAGAGGGAGAAAGAACAAGGTTTAATACTTACTTTCAGGAAAAACTGCTTGCACGACAGGAAACCAGAGGATAGAAACCCCACGGAATTGTTTCCTACATGGTGAACTTTCAGGAGTTGAATCTCTTTGGACATTACATTCCATGAATAGTATGATAGCTCCGATAAATATGGAGTTGATAGCAATAGACAACCAAAGACTCCAACTAAACGGCCGCACAAAAATCCACATGTTCAAACCGAGGATCATGTCGAATCTTTACAAGCATCTTCACATTAGAATGTGTATATGGTACCGTAAAATCTGCATCGTTCAATCGATTTGCCAAAATCGTCACGTCTTCCACCACAGCATCATACTATATTCAATTGTGTAAAAAAAGAAAAGAGAGCCAAATGTTGAAGTCAATGGCTTTGAGTTGTATATTGTTGGTGTTATACCAACAATAGCATGAAGGATAAATTCAGAACAACAGCACCTAACCTTTTTTTCATAAATTTGCTGGACAAGTGCGTTGTAATCCCCAGCACTGTTTCCATCGCCGTTTACGAATGCTCTGAACTCGAAGGAAATATTGTAATATTCACGCTCTAGGTAGGCTATTGTAGCTTCAAAAACGTCAATAGAATAGCCCCTAACCTGGACGACCTGATGATTGTTATTAGTAGAGTTGAGTCGTCTAATATCAACAAACTGGGCATAGCCTGAATTATAAGGAAGTCCAATTATCAATTTCTTCCCTCCCAGGAGTGACGTCCCTGCATCATCTCCTGCACTAGTCGGAGCTATTAACAACACAACACAATAAATCATAATGATGAAGCCATAGAAATAGTAATTTGGGTTCGCCATCTCATAAAAGTGCTATATATGAGGTACGTAGGAAAATGAAGAAATTAATATAAGAAGATAGCTAGCTAGTTTTGAGTTCTTAGTTGCTGCCACATTTATTTATATATAAGTTTCCCCCCCTAATTTCAGTGATTAATCGCTAGATAGACTAGGCCTGGAAAAAAGCCTAAGCTTGATTTGATTGGTTCAAAAGCCTGAAATGTTCCAGTCCAGCTGTCTCGTTCGCTGAATAACAAAACAGGGTCCAATGAAGGGTGAAACCTAGAAATTTCGAGAAAGTCTAGATAGGTATTTTTCGTCTTTGAATATTTTTCGCAATCATTTTGAAGATGAATCATGCATACCAAAAGTGCTTGTTTTGGCCACCATTCAAAAAATATATATATATATCAGACATTTCGTATCTTGCGAAATCACTTGAACCAAACATTCCAAGAGATTTCTCAGCAACTTCGTTGTAGCCTTTAACGGAAAGGCTCTCTTGGAGTCAGTCAACGTGAAGACTAGAATGCTGCAGTTAGGGTAATCATTGAACAGTCGTGGTATCTGAATCCTTCCTAATTGAGTCCCTTTGACCAGTTCAACAAATTGGAAAGGACTGAATCCCTAAAGTCCGAGGACATCAGAAACAAAACGTGTTCTATTTCGGGCAGTTTTCTTTAGTTTGATTCGGAGTGAAATAATGTGTGCATAGTACTCACTTGGTTCCTTGTTAGAAGATAGAATTTGTTGGATGGGCATGATCCTTTTGATAAAATAGGTTTTGGAGATATCTAAATACTAAATATTTAATATATATTTTTATTTTTATCTTCAATCAATTATATATCTTTCCCATCACTTATTCCTACTCAATGTGTGTTTAAAACAGTGATTGGAAAAATAACTTTTTTCAATTTAGCTTTTTGTAATATTATATTTGGTAAAAATCAGATTGTATGATATGATTTATGTTTGAATTTGCAATTGTATAAATGAATTTTGTAAAAGTAAAACTTGTTTGGATTGGCTTAAGCACAAATGACTTTTGTGATAATAGTAAGAGAGAGTGGGTGGAAAAATATTTTAAAAACCAAGTAAATATGATGAATTACTTTAAAATATTAGGTGCTACTAGATAAATATTTTAGAGTGGGTGGAAATCAATAAATCAGTATTCTAAGTTTTGGGTGCTCTTTACTACTAAAAAAAATACATTAAAGGTAAAATTGTAGTCAGTCTCCTAAGACTGGATACAACTAAAAAATTATTTTAAAGGATTAAAAGAACAAAAAAATATTTTAAAGTAGTTTTTGGAGCTGAAAAAGTACATTAATGGTAAAATTGCAATCAGTCTGATAACACACTGGATACAGTTGAAAAATATTTTAAGGGTTAAAAGCACTAAAAAATATTTGAATTAATTTTTGTAGCTGAAAATATACATTTAGGGTAAAATTGCAATCAATTTGATAGCACACTGGGCACAATTAGAAAGATATTTTAATTATTCACCCTCATACCAAACGTTAAATTTGCATAAATTAGCTTGTTGAGCTTATGAGCAAAAGCAATTTTTCTGTGATAAGCCCAATTGAAAAAAAAAAAATTACTCCCAAATACTCATTTTTTTTTCTCAATTGGTAATTGGGCCTTGCTCACCCAATTGAGTGTTTTGGGGGCCTAAACACCCTCCCCAAACACTCACTCATTCTCTCTCATTACTTTTTTCACCCATTCCTTCTTTCTCACCCACTTTTTCTAGAAATAATGGTGTTTTTGGAAAACAATTTGTATTTTTTTTTTACATATTTATTATCTTTAATCAATTTAAATCAGCTTTTTTGTATACGTAATTTGGTTATTTGTATCTTATAAAAGGAAAAGAGGAAATACCATTTATAAACCTTTTTTTTTTTGCCAACAACAAAATTAATAGTATTAAGTTCAAATAAGTTACATTGTCACATAAGTTACAGCAAACCAACACAGTGAATGAGAAAATAAACAAGTTACAACTAACAAACACACTGACTGAGAAGGTAAACCCCTGAACCTAGTTAACAAACTATAGAAGTTAACAAATAAGAACTCATCAATACAGCCAAAACACAATAATAAAGATGAGACATCATCCCCTCCAATCATAAAGTAGGCCTGTAACTGGGAAGAAAGTCGATATGCCCGTTCACAATGACAAGACTCTTCTAATGAAACTTTGGAAATCCTTCTGGCTATCAAATCTGCTTCCCTGAGAACGCACCTACAAGAGAGATTCCTAACCAAATTCCCTGATACAAAAGTGTAGTCAAGGAGAATAAAATTCAACCTATTATCAAAGAATGCACAATCAAATGGACAATAGGAAAAATAAACCCAACTCCAGTTTGAAGATGAGCAGAAATGCCATACACACTGAATAGGTCCATGTCTAGTCCTATAATGAACAGTGTTGATCAATATACTGAACAGGCACATGATGAATCAATAATGAACAGCGCATACAATTCTACTCATACAGATCAGGCCCAGAAAACTGATATTTATTTCCTATTTATTGCACATTCCTTAGCCAAAATACCTGCAAAAAGCATTTCCTCTCTACCATATACATCTACCTTCAATCAAACATTACTAAATTTTGAATGTGTCATAAGGACTCTGTTTCTGGGGCGCAGGATAGTCAATCCATCTCTTTCCCACTGATAAACCTTCCACACCAATTCTGGTAGGGTACAGACAATTTAGGTAAGGTATTTTGACTTATAATACACACAGACCAGTGAAGAAATGTAATAAACTACCCAATCATATGAGACAAACCAAGCCTAGGTATCAATTCTTCTAAATAATCATCAGAAATAAACAAAGAAAAACCAACACCTAAAGAGGCTCTCCTACCAATAGCAAATCTCAACCTCAATAAGACATCAGTGGGAACAGATCTAATTTTTTGCAAGCCACTCACCTTAGGAGCCAAAGGTCGTAAAAGTAATACCTTTAACCATCTTTGTTCTGGTGCCTTTGATTTCCATAAAGCGATTGAAAAACCCCATCTTCCACTTATCCATTGGTCCTTCATCACCTTACCTTCACCTGAGAGTCCACCGGTAAAGAGGTCCTCTGATGCCATGGCGCGAACTTGTTTGACCTTTGAGCTCTGATGTCTTGAGCACCACAGCTCCCCCACAGATCTGCCCCTAATTACCTAACAACCCCAACTCTCGTCCCTCAAATACTCAATCAATCGCTTAGAAGAGAGAGGGAGCCATCGCATCGATTCACCCACCCACCTCAGAGGCCAAAGAGGCACCCATCGGAGGTCGTCATCAGATGGTGTCAAGGGCGTTTGAGATTTGAACTCTTCCTTATCCATTGACCCAACCCTCCTACTCGTCGCCATCACGGGACTCGCTCCCAATCAACATATCCTCCAGCCGCAACAGAGGAAGCCTGCCGATAAACTCCACCAAAAGGGGAGAGACAAACCTACCAAGAAGAAAGAGCGGCCACCACTCAACCAGCGATGGGCTCCATCTTGCTAGCACGCTCATCCTATCGGAGATAAGGAAACCCTAGCAGAGAGAAACTTCTCGCACAAAGGCGAAACTCACCATTTATAAACCACTTTCAACATATTTTATTATAATACAAAATCTCATTGATTGTCTTAAAATTAATAATTTTTCAATTTTATTCCTATTTAATACACAATCTTCCTTAAGAGTACAAAGTCTAGATACATAATAATACATGAAGTGTAAAATAATATCATATATTTATATTCATATGCAAAATTTAATGGTATGACTTTTAAATACGACACAAAAGAATTTTTTTTTCTCTGTCTTATAAATAAAACTAGTGATATATGTTTTGAAAAAAGAAAGACTAATGCCGCTGAATTTAATCATTAGAGTAGTTTCTTGTGTTGGGGAAATGAATTAAGGGCTTGTTGGATCATTAAATCGCTATTTAGACAGGACTGTTTTATGCCTTTAATCATTAATTAGTATGACTTTTGGTATAGCATTTTTGCTAGCCGGAGAATAAATTCCTGGTGATCAAATCGGTTTGGCTATAGCCTATAGGTAGGTAGGTTAATATGTCATCCTATCTTTTTTATAAGTAAATTTCTCTCTTTTGAGATTAGTCCTTTTTATAAGCAACTTTTTTCTTATGTCTCAAAATTTAAACTACTTTTTTCTTTTTTTTTACCCCCATTAAATACACATCTTTATATTAATTATCTCCCACTCATCACTAATTCTCTTTCATTTACTCATTTATTACATATTCTCTCTCACATTTTATACTCATATTCTCTCATATTTGTTACTTATTCTCTCTCCTTTGCTCTTTTCATAAATAGGGACATATTTAAAAAAAATATGACATTTTTTACACATTTGTTATTTTTAACTAACAGTAACAGTCAGTTTTTTTTGCATGATAAAAATAAAAGTTACTTATAAAAAGGATCAAAGAATAAACTAATTAGAATAAGATTATATTTATATTTTCCAAAATAGCTGGGGAGTAACTTAATTTATCATTTCTCTTCGTTGAGTCTTGTCTGATTTTACTCTTTTTATGTTTTTGTTAATTACTTACTCCCTCTGGTCTTTCTAATAAGTAACTTTCTCTTTTTTGGGTTGGTTTTTTTATTAGCAACTTTCTCCTTGTGTCTCAAAATTTAAATTACTTTTTTCTTTTCTACATCTATTAAATACACATCTTTATATTAAGAGCAAAATACTTTGACCTCGCTTGCATTTTGTCTTAATTTCAACAAACCTCCTCTTTATTTTGAAAACATATACTTAAGTTTAAACCATTAACTTCATTAAAGATTTTTATTTTTTAATTAAATTTTATATTAAAATAAATTTTATTTACTAATTTACCCTTCATCACTATTTTTTTTTTGTTTTTGGCCAACACCCTTCATCACTTCTAATAACTCCCTAGTTTTGACTAAAATTGATTAATGAATTTAAGAGGTCTTTATTTTTCTTAATTTATTTTTTACTTTTGCAAATATTTACCATTAGTTAAATTTTTTCCATTTTGAGATAAAGACTTAAGTAATCTAATTAATGCTGACATAGAAAACTTCATTAAAAATATGACTAATTCTTTTCATAGATGTGTTTATTAATGTATGTGCAAAAATGTATTTAAAAAATTTAAATTTAAAATTAATATAAGTTATATAATATCTCAAATTTACGTTATTAGTAACATATAGTGAATAAGAATATGCCTTCCCAATATGTTTCCAATCATGGTGTCATGGCAAACACTAAAGAAAGAAATATGCTCTTAGTCATTAACACTAAATAAATAAGCTTTAATGAATATGATAAAAATTTAAAATCTAATATTATAATAAAAATTACTAAATTTTATAATATATTGAAAATTTTGAACATATACGTATTATAACTATTTTTTCTTTGTATAAAAATTTATTTTTAGGCAAATATAAATGTTTATTCATTTGTTGAAAGAAGGGTATTTTGGTCAAAGCAAATGTTTAATACTTAAACTTAATAGTCAACTGACGGTTGGATGAATGGAAATAAAATTTGAAATATGTAAAAGAGATTTCTGTAACACATATTTAATTTCAAGAGAAATTTATATACATTTTTTAAATAGATGGGAGGTTTGTATAATTTTGGCAAAATAGAGGGGTAGTCAATGTATTTTAATTTTATATTAATTATCCCACATTCACCACTAATTATCTCTCATTTGCTTATTTATTATGCATTCTCTCTCATATTTTATACTCATACTCTCTCATATTTAGCATCCATTCTCTCTTCTATGCTCTTTTTCTAAATAGGAGCATATTTAAACGAAACATGACATTTTTAATATATTTATTAGTTTTAACTAATTTTAGGTGTTAATTGGTTTTGTGTAATAAAAATAAAAAATTGCTTATAAAAAACCCGCAGGAGTACTTTTCAATATTTGAATGTATACGTTTGTGTTTGGCAACATCCCAAACCATGGTTTTAAACCATAGTTTGCGTTACCCAAGATAAAACTCCTCACACATACTTATCTTGTAAATCGTAAAAACTATTAAAAAAAACTAATCCAAAAATCGCAGTCAAAAACAGCATCTCGTTGCAATTATTTTGACCAAATACACTCTAAAAGTACAAGTAGAAGATTCCTTTGATGACAAAATTTGATATAACTAATGAAAGATAATGAAACACCAGGAGAAACAAATCTGTTTCCAAGTTGAAGTTTGGGGCTGTTTGTTTGTATTTTCTGTTTTTTGTTTCCAAAAAAAAAAATCAGACATTTCGAATCGCGCAAAATCACTTGAATAAAACAATCCAAGAGATTTGTCAGAAATGAGTGGATTTGACTTGAGCGGCAGGGAGGCTCTCTCGCAGTCAACGTGAAAACTTGAATGTTGTAGAAGGGAAATCATTGAACAGTCATGGAATCTGAATCCTACCCAATTCAACACGTTTGACCAGTTCAACAAAGTGGAAAGGACTGAATCCAAGGTCGGAGGACAAGCGTTATTCGATTTCGGGCAGATTTTTTTCCTTTAAATTTTTAAATTGAAGAGCTTAATATAATTCTGTCAAATTGAACTCAAATATACTCCCTCCAGAATTTTTCTGTAAACAACAATCTCTCTTTTGGGTTGGTTCTAAATATAAGAAATAAATTCATTTTATCTGAAATTTTAAATAGATATTTTTATTTTTATCCCCATTAAATATATGTCTCTCATTATCTCCATGCAATGAATTTTTAATCATCATCTCTCATATACTAGTACAATTGGAATATATGTGTGTGTGTGTATATATATATATATTTTTTTTTACACATTTATTGTTTTTTACTAATATTTAGCACTGTGTGATTTTAGTAGTTATTCCTTATTAAAAAGATCGGATGAAGTATATATATACTAACAAGTTGTCAGTTGGGGTAGTAAGTGGCATCACCCCATTAAAGAGGAGAACACAAGTTCTAATTCTAGGAAGTACATTTATTAAAAGAGGTGAAAACACTTTATGATCTAAGCCTCGAAAGGGGCACCTTTAATCAAATAAAAAAAAGAATTGTGTTTGTGTGTAATCTTATTTATAAGTCACTTTCAGCTTGTTCCACTTAATCAAATAATCTTATTAACTTTGTCTTATAATTTAATAATTTTACAACTTTATTCTTATATAATATACAATTTCCCCTAAGAGTACAAGGTCTACGCTGTAGAGTACTAATGTTCAAATAAAAAAGTTAATGTAATGATATAATTTATAAATATGACAAGAAAAAAATCTTCTTTCTTCCTCATAAATAAGACCAAAGAGTATATACTCATATAGTCCTATTTACAAGATAGGGAGAAGGTTTATTTCGATTCTATTTAGAAGTAATATCATTAAAATTTTCATATAAATGTACAATTATATATTTATTTTATTATTTATTATTATTTTAACTTTGTTTTCATGGTTATATTGTATATTAAATTGGGGGAAATTTGAAAATTTGTTGAATTTTAAAGTACTCCCTCTTATTCTTTTTATAAGAGTCTAAAATTTGAATTTTCTTAATCCTTTTTATAAGAGCCCAATAAAAGTTATCTAAACATTCACTACTACAAAAATTGGGATAGTGGCACACATTTTGTGGCATTTCTTTAAAGAAGTGTCACAACTTCTCCTGGAATTTTTGTAATTTTTTTTTTTAAAATTGATATGATGTGGCACTTTCTTAAATAAGTGTCACAGCTACTTGGTGGCCTTATATGGCGCTTGCTTGACCAAGCACCAGATAAGTTGTTTTTTTTTTAAATTGAAGTAGATGTTTTGGTGCTTGCTCAAGGAAATGCTACAGCTACTACACACTTTATGTAGCACTTGGCTTAAGAAGCGCCACACCAAGTAATATTTTTATTTTTTATTTCTTTTCAAACCCTTCTCACTCCCGTGTTTTGCTTCAATCACCTTTATCCTTTTGATCCCCACTCCTCATCTTACACGTGTCATCACTCCTTATCCTCTTAGTCCCCATATTTCCTCCTTCTCCTCTTTTTGTCACTCATCACTGTCCCCATTTCAATCGGCACTTCCTCCTCATTCCTTTATTCCATCACTTCTCACATTTCATCCTCCTCCTCTTTTCATTTTTGACACTTCCTCCTCATTCCTTTGTTCCGTCACTTCTCACATTTCCTTCTCCTCCTCTTTTCATTTTTGGCACTTCCTCCTCATTTCTTTGGTCCCATTTCTTACAACAAACTGACCCCACTCCTCTTCCCTTTTGGTCCAATTTCCTCTTCCTTATAGCTTCATTTCGTTCTGTAAGTACGTATCTACTCACTTTTCCTTTTTGTTAATATTTTAAAGCTCCGTACAGCACATTATCTTCTTAACCACCCTCTTTCTTTTTCTTTTTTATTTTTAAACATGCATGCAACTTTGTCTTTATCTTTTTCCTTTATTAAATTTTTTTCCTGGTGTTGTGCTTGAGTTTTAACTCACTTTATTCAAGCTTCTTATTCACCGTAAGTTTTTTTAAATTTTTAAGCTTACAAATATAATTTTATTGGTAGTTAATAGTTTAATTTGCTTAATGTCTTTTATATTTAATTTATTATGAAATTTGAAAAAATTATTCTCATTTGTATATGCTGAAAAATAAATGAGATAAAATTAAATGTTATTATATATAGGTTGTATGTGAAGATATGTAGTAGATATAATTTTTAGTTGCAGTAGTAATTATTAACATTGATAAGTTGCATAAGTAAAATAATTATTTATTTTTAACACTTGTATTTTACTTATTAGTGATTTTGTTAATTAGTTATTTGTTAATTTATATCATTTTGGAGTTATTTGATTGTGGTTTGCATTTCTTCATTTTGTTGTGAATATAGAAATGTGTTTAAAGTTTGTTCTCAACTGTAATTATAGGGTTCTAAAAGAAAAATATTAAAAAAATTATTTTTTTTAAAAAAAATAATACTTCCTATGGCATTTCCTTAGAAAAGTGCCACAGGAAGCAAAAATTAAAAATACATATATAGAGACTTCCTGTGGCACTTTCTCAAGGAAGCGCCACAGGAAGTGTTTTTCTTTAAATATATATATATATATATATATATATGCTGTGGCGCTTAAGGAAGTGCCACAACTTCTTTTAGTGGCGATGTGATATGTGACGCTCCCTAAATGCCACAATTATTGTAGAAAGAAGCTCTACAGCTGCCTTTTTTGTAGTAGTGATTTATGCATTGTTTGGTTTGAGGTTTCTCGAGGGGAGGGGACGGGAGAGGAGGGGTGATTTATGCATTGTTTGGTTTGAGGTTTTTCGAGGGTTGAGGAGGGGAGGGTGGGGTGGAAGTTAGTGTATTTGGTAGGGAAAAATGGAGGGAGGTCTAAGCTCTTCCCAATTTGGGATTTTTTTGAAGGTGAGAGAAATATTATGTCATATCCTAATTAAAATACCCACGCTTATTTTTTATTATCTCAAGTTTACCAATCTGATTATAAAACCCATATGATTGTTACTAGTATCAACCAAATAAATCAGAAAATCTATCTAATCAAATCCTATCTTACTAAAATACTAAAAATTAAATCTATCTAATAAGATCCTATATGACTTTGAACTCAATATCAAAACAAGAATGGAATTTGCGATGATGGCTCTCTATATTAGTTCTAACGTCACCTAGATGTGTTGAAAATTCCGAAGAGACTAATGTATGTTCTGTTGTTCCTAACTCTTTTGTTAGATGCTAAATTCTGTTTAAACTAGTATGTTGTTATCTAGATATTTAAGTAAATGAATTTTACTATTTAACTCTTTTGTCATATTCATGTTGTGTTTGATTCAATTTCAATGTTGATCTAACATTCTTTTTCATTGTTAATTTTTTTAATCAATATATTTCTTTTGTAGTGCTAGTAAAACAGGCCAGCCCACGGGTTGCGAGCTGGCAGCTGGACGGGGTGGGCTGGTGTAGCCCACTCGTATTGCCAACTAGAGCCCGCCAAGGCAGGTTGGCGGGCCAGCATGCCAGCCCGCCTAATTTTTTTTTTTTACATTTTCACTCTTTTTTTTATTCTCACCCCCTTTCTCTTTTACTCACTCACATCATACTTTTTTTCTTTTAGACATTTATGTTAGGAATCCAATTTCATTCTTACTTTCCTTTATTTTTCATATACTCATATAACAAAAACATATAAACATATCTCTTTTAAATTTAATAATAATAGAATAAATAAATATAATATGAAAATAAAAATGTCAAATAAAAATTATGAGGAATTAATTAAGCACATCATCAAAGGAAAAACAATAAGGATATTCAGATTTATTTTATCAAAAAAAACTAAAAAAAAAAAAAAAGCAGGCCAACCCACCAGCAAGGCGGGGCGAGCTGGCATTTTGCCAGCCCAAGCCCTCCATTTTTTGGCGGGCTGGCTGCAGGCCCAACCCATTCTACCACCTCTATTCTTTTGTATGATACATCACTTTAATATAATTTTGTTGATTTATTTTCTAATTAAATATGTTTTATATGTTATCACATGATCACAAGTATATACCTGAGATCATCTTAGATAAGTTAGATAAGTTTTTATGTTTTTAACTTGATCACAAGTATCTTAATAATATAGGATATCTAGATTATACCTTAATTATCTTCATTATCTTATAATTATAATTTGACTTAGGTTTTAGATTTAAATTTAAATTTAAAAAATATATTAAATTTGATGAGTTAACATATTAAAATTAATAAAATCATCATTACACACACACACACAAGGTTTTTTATCATATATAAGTGAGGTAACAAGTTTTTTGTGATTTATATCCTAGGAAATAATATCTTTGATATCTAAATAAAGTATTAAGGGCATATTTGTCAATATTTAATTAGCTCATCTCCCTTCCCCTCATGAACTAAAAAAGAAACTTCTCTTCCCCTTCTCTCCCATCCAACTAAACAAAACTCATAACCTCCCTCTCCCTCCTCCCCTCATTTAACCTCCCTTCCCCTCCGTTGAACCAAACAAGGCTTTAATGATTTTTTTTATCCCTTATTAATTATATGCATTGCATTATTTGAAAGGTGGGTGATAATTATACTTATTCTCTCTCTCTCTCTCTCTCTCTCTCTCTCTCTCTCACTCACTTGTCTCCTCATAAATAAGGGCATACCACTCTAATCCTATTTATAAGTCCATTTTGACTAAAAATTTTGATCCTTATTATAAGTCCAATTTCAGAGTAATAAATGCCTTTGTTACATTTTTGCCCCTATTAATTGCAATAAACAAAAAGAATTTATTCATATTGACTTTTGGAATCAATCATAGATAAGGGCTAAATTTAATTAATGAGTCAACTAACTCTCCTTAGCATGTGAGAGTTAGTTAATTTGGACTTATAAAAAGGACCAAAGTGGGACATATAAAAAAGTTTATTTTAGATATGCTTATTATTTTTAACTAATTTTAACATCTTTCTTAAACTGTATAATTTAATTTGGTTATCGAACTCTTATAAATAAGAACGAATGAAGTATAGTTAGTAAGATTTAAAGTTTTTCTTGGTTAGTGTGAAAATAGCTAAAGTATCGTCACATTATCCTCCTTTTTTTTTTGTTTACAACATGGCAAGCTGAAGCTTGAAATAAAAAAAACAATAGCACCTAGGATGAAGAACTAGTGTCATCCTTGATATGCTACCTATCAAGCATGAACCGAGTTCTACATCTTGGATGAATTTCTGGTAGCAAAATAATCCCCGTATCACGTGAATGCTCATTCCTGGCCAGGATATCAGCACACCCTATTGCTTCTCTTGTGGAATATAAAAGTTGGACCTACCAATCTCTATAAATAAGATGTCGTGTGCGTTCAATCTCATCCGAAAATGGATGATCGGGTCCAGATGTCCTTAACAACATGTTAATAGCCTCTAGTGAGTCGGAATAGACCTGAATATTCTGAAGGTTAAGAGAATGACAAACCTCCAGTCCTATCTTTATAGCAAGTATTTCAGCAACAGTTACCGGTAAAGATCCCAAGTTTTTCTGGAATTCCATTATCCATGCACCTGTATCATCTTTGATAACTCCACCAACAGCCACCTGATGTAGCTCCTGAACTAATGCATTGACATCAAGACGAACATTACCTATGACCGGCACTGTCCAGTTATTGTTCACTAAAGTAAGTCCAGCAAATATTGCATGTTTAAAATTGCCTCCCATCGAGTCTTCCATCAGATGAAACAATAACTGATGAAAAATGTCCTTCGGAGTGGATATACGCTCCTGAAATAAGTGACAACATCTTGCCTTCCATACTAACCAGCAAGCATATGCAAAAACTTGTGTCCTCGTCCGTTGCTAAAATCAAAACTTACATGGGTTATGCTTAGCATTCCATCGAAGCTAATCCTGCAAATGACTTGAGACAAAAAGTAGAATATGCTTTAGGTTTAATAAGCTCTCTCCACACATTTTTTGCCCTCTCACAATCTCTCAGAACATGAAAAATTGTTTCCTCACATTGATAACCAAAAGGACACTCTTTTGTATTTGAAAGTCGAAGTTTAGCTCTCAGAGAATTGGTCATTACACTCTCATGGGTTAATTGCCAAACAAAAAACTTTACTTTCTCAGACACTTGCCAGCATTAGAATCTTCATCCAGACTTATATGAACTGCTAGAGTGCGGAGCAAATAAGAAATTATAGGCTGCCTTCACTGTAAAATCACCATTCGTAGAACATCGCCAAATGATTTTATTAAGAGAAACGCCATTTGGTAGAGGAACCTACAAGAGGTTTTTGATCACCCACTAAGGGAAATGTTCTCGCCATCTAGAAATCTTCCATTTACCATCTGTATCAACAAAACCACTTACTGACTCCTCAGGATTAATATTTTCCAAATTGTTTATAGCATATTCAATTAGTCGTTTTTCCAAAGGCGCCTAAAGATCCCACCAAAATCTTGTTTCTCTTCCATTGTTGATTTTTTTTCGCACCACCTAAATAAATTTATTCCAAACTTTCATGATGGTCTACCACATAAGAGAGTTATATTTTTTCCTTTCAACCAATGGCATAATATTATTCCCATAATCATATCTAGCATGAAGGCATTTCACCCATAAAGCACCAGGTTTCATTATGAGCCCCCAACATAACTTCATAATAAAAGCCTTATTTTGAAGTTCTAATTTTTTAATTCCCATTCCTCCTACTTGTTTACTTTGGAGAATCTTTTGCCAAACTATAAGATGTATTTTCTTCATATGCTCATCCTGGCACTATAGGAAATTCCTACCGAGTTTTTCTATCTCCCTTAAAACACCTTTTAGGAAGGAGTGAGGATTGCATTTGATAGGAAGGAAGGGCAGATAAAATAGCTTTGATAAGAACTATACGACCCGCCATACTCAAGAATTTACTTTTCCAAGAGGAAAGTCTAAACTTTACTTTCTGTGTAATGTGCCCATATGTATCTTTTGTAACTCTCGAGTAAATGAGTGGAACTCAGAGGTACTCACCTAAATCAGAAGTTACCCCAACACCCAACTATTGACTAAGGCTAATTTCTCGATTGAAATGCACATTCTTGGAGAAAAAGGCCTTTGACTTACTAAGATTCACCCGGTATCCTGAGACTCTACAGAAGTGTTATATATGAGATGTAAGTTATATGTCCTGAGACTCTGCAAACCACAACAAATCATCAACAAAGAAAAGATGTGAGACAGAAGGACCATGAGATGTAAGTGTCAATGGCTTCCAATTTCCTCGAGCACATTCCATATTAATTAAATGCGCTAGTCGCTCCATACACAAGATAAATAAATAAGGGCTTAAAGGATCTCCTTGTCTGACACCTCTAGAAGGAGTAAATAAAGGTCCCTCGATTCCATTCCACAAAACCTTCATAGAAACTAAAGTAACACATGTCATGATAACCTGAATCAAAGGCTGTAGTAACCCAATTAGCTACAAAGTTTCTTGAATAAACCCCAATCAAGTATATCAAAAGCCTTCTCCATGTCCCCTTTAACTACTACATAAACCTTTCTGCCAAGCTTGGCTCTCATTGAATATATAGCCTCTTGAGCCACAATGATATTGTCACAACTAGATCTACTAGGTATAAAACTACACTATTGAGGGCCAATCAAATAATTCATCACTTCCCTGAGTCGAGAAGCCAACAACTTAGTAATCACCTTGAAACTGACATTGCATAAGGAAATGGGTCTCATCTCTTTTAAACTTGAAGGAACCTCTACCTTATGGATAAGCACTATATTTATTTGGTTAATAGCACTTATACTGGTAGGGTTTCGAAAAGCCTCTTTGACCAACTCACATATCTTCTCTCCAACTTTATCCCATTAAGTTTGAAAAAAATGTGCTTGCAGCCCATCTAGTCCCGGAGCTTTAAAAGCACCCATAGTAAATACTACATATTTAATTTCAACATTTGTTACCTCTATGCAACATATCCATATGGTTTTCCTGTAACCAAGGAAAACTATTAGGCCAATCACGATCTTTTACTACTATAGTATCTTGTGTATACAACTTTGCGAAAAATTCATTAGTCATCTGTCTTATCTCCTCACTGTCGTTCACCCACATCCCCTACTCATTTTTTAAAGTAGAAATATTTCTTCTTTTTCTTTTAAGCACAGTTGCTGCATGAAAGAATTTCGTGTTCTTATCTCCCCGTTGGAGACAATAACATCGAGATTTCTGAAACCAAATGAGCTCTTCTTGCAATAATAACTTATTATGCTCCTCCCAAAGCTTCCTTTCCAATTTATAAAGACAATTTCTTGGTTCATTTCTTTTGCATTTCTCTATTCCTTCCAATCTTCGAATGATTTCTTGTTTCTTTTTTGCAATATTCCCCACCTTTTGCTTGTTCCACTTTGTGTTTCAAATATTGAAAGCAATCAACTCCTTGACTCCAGTTTTTATCTTTCCATGCCTCATCAATGATTGAACCATATTTTTACATGATTTTTCATGATTAATTTAGAATTTTAAGTGTATTTTATAGAGCATTATTGCATGATTCAGCATTAATTTTGGTTAGGAACAATTGTTTTGAATTAATGGTAATTAGGGGCAAAATGGTCAAAATTATTAATTATTTTTGTACAATTGTTTCTTGGGCTTTTAATGCTACTTATATTTAATTTTGCATTGTAGGTATTAAAGAAGGAAATTAAGAGTTTTGGAGGTTCAAACTATTGGGCCAAGTGGAAAAAAAAGAAAAAAGAAAAGAAAAGGAACCATGAGCCCAAATTAATGGTAATTATTGGGCCAACACGGAAGATGCAAAAAAAAAACGCAAGCCCAATGACCCAGGGAGCAAAAGTGCAGATCTGAGAAGCAGCAAAGGATCCTATAACTTGGGCCCAGCTTGATGGATATGGCCTGGTGAAATGGAGAATAGAAAAAAATAACAAAAAAAAGACACAGCCCAACTGAAGAATCAGAAACGGATTTGATATTTGAAAAATGGAGGATCCAATTGGGCTGGTGGATATGGCATCTGGACATGGTAAAAACAGAGGGGTGAGCGCCGCAAGAGGATCTCTGATCATCGACCATCTTCATCTTCTTTCCTCCTCTCTTCTTCATTGTGTGTCGTCGGCGGTGAGCTTCCCCTCTTAACCATTGCCGTCGGCGGCACTTCCCCATTTCTTCCTCACCGCCGTCTCCACCATCATCATCCTCCATTTTTTTCCGGTGAGCAGCTTCGGCCTTCCCTCTCTCAAGCAACCCACACCACCACCTTCACTGTGCCTCTCTTATTTCTCGTCGGACAACATATACTACCACAATCTCTGACAGAGTAAGGAGGACGAAGGACAGAGAGAGCTTGAAGAGGAGAGTTTAGAGCCTTGATCGGAGCTACAGAGGACCAACACCATCGGCTCCCTTTCTTTCACAGCACCGGAGAAGACACCAGAACCACCACCACCGTCCTCTACATCACCACTGAACACCATCTTCATCATCATTGCCTTCCACCTTCACACTACCAACATCACCGAACAGCCCCACTTTCCCTCCTCCATTTATTTTGTTTCTTCATTACCAACCACGTCCCTCTTCACTATTCCACTGTCTTCTCTGTTCTCAGTTTTTATTACCACAGACCAGCTTCATTCTTCCTCTTTCCCATTAAGTCAACACTTCCATTGGCTTCCATGACAATTTTGTTTGGGCAATTGATTCTGGAGATGGCAGTGGCTATGTGTGGCTGATTTTCATTGCTTCTTGGGGTTGAAGAGTTGCTTGAGCTTAATGAAATATAGGGAGTTCTTTTGCTATCATTGCATTAATCTAGAATTATATATTTGAATTGTTTAGTTTTAGGAATTTTTATATATGTGATTCTAGAACTAAGATTAATATTAATTGTTTCTGTTGGTTTAATATTTGTAGTTGAGATTGGATTTTGTAATATAAAAATTATATATGTTTGAATTTCTTCGTGGCTGTAATGAAATTATGTTAATTAGCGTGTTATTGTCTGATTAATGTAATTGATTTGTGCCCTTGAAGGGCTTTTTAGCACCCAATTTCAAGAAGATTCATGTTGCATTGTTCCAATTTTAATTGCACTCTAAGTGGTTCCTAATAGTGCCTTAAGGGATAGTTACTAGCTGCGTTCGCAGGAGTAATTATTAATTAAGAACACTAGACCCGAGCGATCGTTTGGGGTTTTATTTTCAAGACTTAGAGAAAATTTACCCTCATAATTTTTTGAGCAAGAATTGTCATTTCTTCATTACCAAGAGTATTCATCATTCATATTTCCAATTCCAAATTCCTTTCCATTCACTCTTCATCATTTTTATAGAAAAGATAAGAAAAATAGTAGTTTAGGAATTTAATTAATTTACATCCTTCTTTTAATTATTAATTAGAAAAATCCAAAAACCGTTTTCCCCTTGTTTTTATTATATATTGCATGACATTTAAGTTACTTAGTAATCAATAAAAAGTTTTTCAAGTGAGACGACCCGAATGTTGCATTGTACTATAATTTTTAGATTAAAAATATTTTACATTTGACCCCATGACATAAAAACACAGTCAAATCAATCAACCAACTGCGAACGATTACCTTGACAATTGGACACCACTATCACTTTATGATCATATTTATATTTTAAATCATGAGTAACTTTTGTATTGGAGAAGGCATGGTCCCATGCCAAATTACTAAAGACCCAATCTAACTTCTCTCGAACAAACTCCCTTTCCCAGGTGTATCTGTAACATAGGTCTGGAATTTCAATCAGGCCAGAGTCCAAAATACAGTCACTAAAATCCTTCATTGAAAGTGCATGTGGTTCCGAACCCCCTTCTTTATCATTAGCACTAAGATATGCATTAAAATCTCCCAGTAAAATCCATTCGTCAGTCATTGTTTCCGCAATTATCTAAACTGATTTCCACAAATTACAACGCTTTTTATAACATGTTTCACCATAAACAAACATTGCAAAGAAACATTTATTAAACAATTTATTATAAATACGACAGAGTAAAAATTGCTCACTGGATGACACACAGGTAATCTCATAATTAAAGTCATTACACATAACCCAAATGCCCCCAGTAAATCCTGAGGCCTCCACTCTAATCCAATTATTAAAACCTAGTTTAACAATAATCTTGTCAGCACGATCTCCACCAACTCTGGGTTCAATAAGGCATAAAATCCCAATATCATTTTTTTTAACAATATCCTTAACCAAAATAGAGAAGTCACTACTTCTGGCCCCTCTACAATTCCAACTTGCTAAATTCATAATTAACACCCAGAAAAAAACAGTTGTAACAAACACTTACCTGCTCACATCAGCGGCTGAAATAAATTCCAATGCATTGGACTGATTTCCCTCCAACGTCATTTGCTCTCTAACCCATGGAACCTCTTCAGTGGGAATTAACTTCACTGGGTCCCTTCCCTCCAATGGATGTTATGTATATCCTCCATTGGATAATGTTGGCTTGACTTTGAATTAGAAGGCCCACGACCAATGGACAAATCCAAGCAATCACTAGCGTGATTTTAGGGGATTACATTTTTAGCCTTATTTTGTGGAGCTTGGGTCAATTGATCGCTTACAACAATATGGGTACGGTAGTTTCCTTCTTTGGGCCTACCCAAATTACCTTAATCCATTAGGCCCTTCACATATGATAATTCCATTTGCTTGGGCTTACACACATCCTCCGGGCCAGTACTCGTATTAATGATTTGCTGCTTCTGTTCCTTTACAAATTGTGCTGTACCTTGTTTATTTATCCCATAGAACTTGGCCCCACTATTTTTTCGAGAACTGACGCCAGCATCATTATTTAAATTTAAATTTTGTCTTCTTGTGCTTTTAACTCTGCCCGTATCATGTCTATTTGGGAGCATATCTCCAGTAATAATTACCTGCTGCGAGTTCTCAACCACATCTTCTTCAACCGCCATTTCAGCGAGCTTTACAAATCTCGATTGTGTCACCTGTAGCTCATCACGTTCAGCAGTCCGTAGGTACGAACCAGGATTAGACCTGCCTTCCTTCTGAACGCTTTGCTTTCAAGTTCGGGTAGATTTTTGTACATGGGATAGTTTAATTTTAATTTATAAATATTTTTTAATTATAATTTATCATATACGAGATAAGTATATTGAAGGAGTTTTATCTCCATTTATATAAAAAAAACTTATAAATACTTTTTAAGTTTTTCCAAACAAAGACCACCATTTAATATGGGTGTGTTTGGAACAGCGATTGTCAATTGGGCTTGTTTCAATTGGGCTTGTTGTGATATTACTTTTGATAAAAGCTAAATTATGTAATTTGATTTGTGTTTGGATTGGCGATTGTCAATTGGGCTTTTGCAAAATTGAAAAAAATGGTGTGTTTGGAACAGCGATTGTCAATTGGGCTTTTGTGATAATGATAAAAGAGAAATGTAATTAAAAATTATAAAAAATTTATAATAGTTTAAGTTGGGAAATTAGACAATTAAAAAATGCACAATCTAATTAGAAAAATATTACATAACCAATTGTATCACATGTGCCGTACAATTTGATTTCTAATTGAGTCACGAATTTGAATCATTTCAGAGGAAGATCGCCTGCCATAATTTGTCGTGGAAGATTGTTCAGCTACACTATTATTTTCCACATCAACAAGATTCCCAGCTTCACCTTGGCGAAACACTACGTCTGCAATATCATTTCGCCTAATGAAATTATGAAGAGTCATTGTTGCACAAACAATGCGGACTTGTGTCTGATAGCTATACTTGCACATGTTTTGCAACAATTGAAATCGATTCTTCCACACTCCAAAAGTCCTTTCAATTGTAGACCTTAAACTAGAATGATAATAATTAAAGGTCTCATTAGCGTTTCTAAATCCGGGTTGGCGGCTAAATTCTGGAAGATGGTAACACTCACGTCTATAAGGACCAAGGTACCCAAGTTGTGTCGGATAACCAGCGTCAACCAAATAATATTTTCCTAATAAAAGTTTAAATCAATCCAAACTATTAGATTCATTAAAGTGTAAAATGAAAGTAATTGAATAGAAGGTGACGGAGCAATACCTGCAGGTGGATGAGGGAAGTTATAAGATGGATTAGAAACAGCAGATTCGAAGACACGAGCATCATGTGCAGTACCTTCCCAGCCCGCCATAACAAACGTAAAGCACATGTCCCAATCACATACAGCCATTACATTCTGCGTTGGATATCCCTTCCTGCCGATATATCTCTCACGGTTCGCACCAGTGATCACACACTTAATGTGGGTTCCATCTATTGCCCCAATAGCATCTTGGAAGAATGGATAATAACGGCGATCTTCTTTTATTTTGGGGTGGCATACACTGAATTCGGGATCGGACGGTCTAATATTTTCCCCCGCTAGACTAAAGCAAGCATCTAATACATTGTGCAAATGCCTACTGACCGTTTCCCCTGAATGTTGAAAGAGCTCTTGAACCACCCTATTGCCTACTCCATGGCCAACGGTGAGCAAGAACATGGCGACCATTTCCTCGATCCCAATGTTCGTTGAAATCTGTAAGCTATGTTCGACCAATTTATGACACAAGCTATAAAAGACATGTTTTTCCACTCTAAACATGTCATGACAGCGTGAACCATGTGTTGCTAATACCTCTTGCACCCAGTCATGACCGGTGCGTGTACTTGTTTTTTGCGGTTCTTTACATATAAAAGGCATCCAATATGCACAGATCAACGCAGCCAATTGCTCATACTCATCTACTTCATTATTTATAATATCTATAAGTCGAGACTGGTCATCTTCCTCCACCATATCAGGTAAGTGTTCATTACTCGAACTTGCCATTGATTATGTACCCTGAGTGTGATTAAAAATTCAAGTATGAGTAATTGAATGAAAAAAACTCCTAATAAGAACTCAATAGCATATAATAACTGGCATAATGTAGTTTACACAAAGTAAAATGTCATAAAGTCAAATAAAACATAGTTTAGGTACATCTACGATTCATAAATCATAAACTCCAACCACGGAACCACGAACTCCATGTTTCGTTTACAGAGTGACATGAAAGTCTCCCGATGAGTCTTATTCTCGATTAGCTTGATACAGCGATTACGAAAGCTCTTATCACGTATGACTTCCTCAATGCCAAGCAGTTCACTCATAGCAGAATCGACACTAACATCGTTCATTGCATCTAATGTTGCCGTTCTATCCTTGGATGCATTTGCCATCATACTAATTGCATCAGCGATTTGTCTTGAAGCTGGCATTTTCTGCTTCTTTCTCTTCCCAGACCCTTCACCCATCTTCCGCTTACCCCGACTTCCCTCCTCAGTATCACCATTTGATGGCGTGCTTGTTGTTAACCCAATGCTTGCTAGCTCGTCCGTCACTCCGGTACTAGGCACGGGGTTAGCACCAAACATGTCATCTTCACTATCCCCTGAGCCTTCCTCTTCATCCATAGTGGGTCGATACACATCCTCCTCCTCATCCTCCTGCTGTGTCTGAGGCTGTGTGACAGTGGGTACAACTACATCTTCGCCGCTTGCCATCGCATCTTTGAAGATTATTCTTAATTCATTCTCGAACTTAAGGCCTGTGTGCCTAAACTTTCTATATGCTGGCTTCTCCTGTATGCAAACAAGAAACCCGTTTGTGACAATGACTTTACCAAAACTATTCACTTATGAGGGAAAAAATCGAAAGGTATAAGTTACCTGTAGTTTTCGTTGCCACCACTCATTTGTTGCCATTACTTTTTTCGTCACAGGGTCTATCCCCACCCCAGTCTCTTTGATTAAAGAATCCCAAGTCTTGAAATCCTTTTTCAGGATATCTAACCTATTCTTTAATTTCTTTCTGTCATAATCTTTCCCAGTCTTCGCATTAAACGTAGAGACAATAATTCCCCACGCTTTCTTTGAAAATGCCTGCCCTCGGCGTTCTTTTTTGTACACTTGCTCAACGCAGGCATTGACGAAAATCTCCGTTGTTTCATCATCCTAAACAGCTTTGTCCATATTTCTATACCACTATTTCAACACTATTTCCACCGCAAACAAATAAAAATTAAAACAACTATTGGAGCAAATGACAGTGAGCATCACAAATGTTTGATTATTAATATGAATTAATATGAAGGCTAAAACACAATGTCATTAATAGGAATTAATATGAAGGCTAAACCACCCAATTTTGCAATCAATCTCATGCTTTTGTTTGTAGCGACACTCATCGCTGCCCTAACTAATTCTTAGAGCTTCACATTATTGATTCTTAGTACTCTCTATTTTTGTTGCCACATTACACCGTAGCATAACAAAACAGAACAGAAATATTCTAAGATTTAAGGCATCTCTGGAGGAACTCACAAAACTGGAATCAGAATTACTTCTCTTGTTTCCTAGTATTCTGTTACTAATCTCAGTGGCAGAAAGATCACTCCTCGGGCAATAGAATGGGACTCCCTCGAGTTGATTTCCTAACTGTCTTTCTATCAAATGGATGAGGGAAATTAAACATTACCACCAATGAAGACATGTAAAATCCATACAAGAAACAGAAGCTTCCATAAATACTTCGCACAACTAAGCACTAAGAGCGTCCATTTTATACAATGAAAAACCAGTGTAAAAGAAGATCTAATGACACACAAATCATGATAACGGGGGCAAATAAATATCATCAACAAATGTCCAGGCTTTGGAAAGCATGAGAGTGACCTAAAAACCTGTTTCAAGTAACAGAGATTCTAACTAAGCATTCAGTTTCTGCTATCCTCAGTAGGTAAGCGAAAATGTGATTGAAGAGTCTCCAAACATCTGCATTGCAGCCCCGACAGTCTATTTACAAGAAAGTTCTCCTACTAATTAAGCAAACAGTAGATAAATGATTGAGAATGAAAATTTAAGAATCAATTGTTCAAGAAAAGAAAGTAAACCTAGTGGGAGCACAACAAGAGGGGAGAGTGTAGAGTTGACTAAAACCAAGCGAACCCACCTACCCTAAAAATACTGAACTCGCTAAACAAATAAACCACACCGAAATAGTACGAGAGAGAGCAAAGGTAGAGAGTACAGCCAATCAGTGGAGGAGAATCGATACACGAAACAAATCATTTATTGCCACATTACAGAAGACTTTGAAATGCTGCCATACCAAACTATAATCCAAAAGAAAAATGTAAACATGTATCCTATCTCATTCCCTCTGTTCCTATTGTTCTCTTTTTCCATCTTTCCTGTCTCTTCTATGTCATTCCCTTAGTTCCTATTCTTCTCTATTTCCCTCTGTCGCAGGTCATAGCTCATACTCTGTTCCTATTCTTCTCTATTTCCATCTGTCGCACCTCATCTAATATACTCTGTTCCTATTCTTGTCTTTCCCTCTGTCGCTGGGCTTCTACCTAATTCCCTCTGTTCCTAATCTTCTCTATTTCCCTCATCCGAAACAATGTACATACCCAAAACACAAAGAATGAAGTTGGCGTATGCGGCATGCTCCATTTATTTCTAGTTAACACAACAAGCTAATCAAGCCAAGCACCAGACACGTCGACGGAGCAGATCGACGACAGGGACAGTTAAACAGAAATGAAACAAGATTAAGGTTAAAGGAAGTTAAAAACCTCAGCAGCCGAACAGATACACGCCGACCGCAAGATCTATGACCAGAGCGCCTTCAACCGGAGATGGCGACTTCAACGCCAGGCAAGCAGAAAATGATCGCCGCCACCAGATCGGCCACACCCACAGTCAGGCCCGACGAAAACCACCGAGCAACGAAGTCGCCCACTGCAATGGAAGCTATTCGGAGCTTCTGGTGCTGCAACCGAAGACCACCGAGAGGAAGACCCACACGTGAGACACGGCAGAGCTCCGATTTTAACACCACGCCGGAAAATGGGACACCACTTTTCAGACCTTCTCGAGCTGCATCAGGCGCCGCCGCGAGATGGAGTTCTTCGTGCTGCAGGAGAATGGGAGACTGATTCGCATGAGCAAGAGACAAGAGAGAGAACGAGGGATCGGTTGGTGCAAAATTTAAAACGCATTAAATGCGTTTAACGGTAATTCTCTGAGTCATTGAGTGAAAAAAAAAACGGTGATATATCAGTTGGGCTTTTATCAAAAGCTGCACCCTTGAGCTTTTGTCAAACGTTCCTCTACAGTGTCAATCCATGCAAAAGCCCGATCAGTAATTTAAGCAACCAAACATCAAAAAAAAAAACGTTGCCATCTGTTGGGCTTCTGAAGCTCCAATTGGGCTTAATGGAACCCAAACGTGGGTTCCAAACACACACTATATGTTTGGATTGGCTTAAGCTATATTTGGAATAGCTTATATTTGAAAAATAAGTATTTATTATGTAAGTTGAGATAAAAATCATCTCACATACTTACTTCATATATCGTAAATCACGAATTATAAACACTTATAACTCAAAAATAAGCTATCACAATTGAGCACTTATTTTTCAAGAACAAGCACTTATTACGTAAGTCGAGGTAAAACTCTTATTATATATTTACCTCGTATACCGTGAATCACGATTTATAAACACTTATGCCTAAAAATAAATTATACCAAATGAGCGCCTAGACAAGAACATCCAAAGGCCAAAAAGATCCTTCGACGTTATGTTAGCTTTTTCCGACCCCATTTCAGCTTGCTTTATCGGTGGATTAATCGGAATTTCTGCCGGATTTTGTTGATGACTATCATTTCAAACGGGACAAACTTCTCGACGATGACCATAATGGCCACATTCAAAATAGATCAATCTTAACCCCTCATATTCGACGTTGAAAACTTCACCTGCGGCCACCACCTTGGAACCAAACTCTTTTGCAAATCTAACTTAACGCATATTCTAGCATATCGGGCCCTTTCCTCCTTAACTGCAGGTGAGGAAAAATCTGCCAAAGCATTCATGTCAACCCTTAATGGACGACCAATTCGTTCCCTAATCCTTTGAAAGCAGTGGTGATTATAACAGAGCATTGGAATTTGTGGGATACGAACCCACGTAACAATTCTACCAAGCTGATTTTTGTAAGGGTCAAAGTAAGGGTCCATCTCTACAATAAAATGCAGTGTTGCGCAATGATCCACAGCCCTTTATATAAGACCCTTATATAATGCTCCTTTGAAGAGCCATATTATGGAGCTATCAAATAAAATTAAGCTAAATGTATTATAGGGCAACTAACTTAGGTCGATCTCTACATGGAGCCTATATTTAGTAGAGCCGGGAAAACAAGTCTAGCCCGTCGGACCAACCCTTTAAGGTCCTGGCCCTTCAAGGGCCGGGTTTGTAAATCGTAACCTCAAAAGGAAGTCGGGCCTAAAAGGGCCGGCCCTGTAGGGCCTCGGGCTTGCACGGGCCGGCCCTTTAGGCCCGTTTATTTTTTATTTTTTTTACTTGGAAAGGAATCATGTTACATTTTTTAATTACCTTATTGAATCTATATGTCACTTTGTCCTCATATTGTATAGAGTATAATTTTTAAGTATATTGTTTTGTCTAATTGAATCATATTGTGATTTTTGAGTATGATTTTTGAGTATATTGTTCTGCCTATTTAGACTAAAATCATATTATATACTATTCTGCCTGATAGAGTATGATTTTTGATGAAGGTTGTAATTATTTGACTACTTGATATTACTGCTCAAAGTAAAACACAATCAAATGTCCTTAAAATTGATGATAGTGGCGACGAAGGTGAAAATGATAGTCGTCATACTCATGTTGTTTAGAGGTTATGGTATTTAGCTTCTTGCCTTCTTATACTTTGACCTTTGAGTGAGTTATTTATGGACATGATTTTACCTTTGATTATACATTAGTAACTGTGTTTGTTTGTTGCAAGAGACGTGTTATTTAAACCTTAATGTTGACAACATTTATGTATTAAATTAGAACTTTAATCGTTGTTATTTAATAATTATATTTCTCTGGGGAAAATATGCAGAAAAAATAGTTAAATATTGTGAAAAGGATTTCCCGACCCTGTGGGCCGGCCCTGGCTCTGATGCTCTAGGGCCGGGCCTTGAAAAACTGCAATTTTCCTGACCCCGAGCCCTTTAGGGCCGGCCCTGTTAGGCCCTGGCCGGTCAAAGGCCAGCCTTGTAGGGCCGGGCCGACCCTGATTCCCAGCTCTAATATTTAGTTCCTAAGTAATCTAGTATAAATAATAAATTAACCAAAGAGTATGGAATGTAAGTTCATCTATCTAATTAAACTAAAGAGCTACTTGTTTATGAATTTTTCAATGTATAAAGTAAGTGAGTGGGTGTAAATGCAAGAGATGAATGTCCTAGGTGAATGAGTCCACTAATCATCCTTGTCCAATTTTAATTCTAAGTTATTCTCTTAACTAAGTATAAGGACTCGCAAGAACCCTTACTAATCAATACTCCTAACTTCTCAATTATATCTAAACTTAGACTCAATTATCAATTAGAAGTATCTTAAGTACTTAGCTCATGCTAAATTCATAAGATATCCTCTCTTCCACCAATTAATTCCTAGAAACCTAGCAAACAATTGATTTCAAGAGAATAAAAGAAGGCAATTGAATAACAAACTAATGCTATAGTCCAATTATAATCCATGAGGACAAATCTAACACAAGTTTGATCATCCAGATTACATCAACTGATTAAATCCTCATCCATATACACAAATCACAAACTCTAGCAACCTAGAATCATAATCTTCATATACATAGAGTGGAAGATGAAATTAAGATATAAAGAACTCCTCTAGTTGCTCAAAGACTTAGGTTTGCTTCATCATCACCATCGAACAAAAGAGTTAGCCGCTCGTGACAGATAATCGACTCCTCTAGACCTTTGGACTATTATGTTCATTGCAGATCCGAAAAATAGAAAGAAATAGGGAATTAATTGATAGAAAGTGGAAGAAGAAAGAGAAGGAGTGATCAGTGGAATGGAGAAAAATAGAATAGAGAAGGAAGAAAGTATCTAGTGCCAAATCCAATCTCCCCCTTAAGAGCGTCCCTCTCATACAATTTTCCTCTGATTTTCAAGTTGGGATATAATTAAAAATGCTTTAAGGGCATGTTTGGCAAATGGGAATGAAATGGGTAATTTACGAGTTAATTCTAGATTTCAAAATCAACTTCCAAACAGCACCAAACTCTTTTGTCATGCATATTAAAATTAGAAAATTAGGAATAAAATCTGCACATATGCTCTCCTTTAATTCCATCTTTGCCCTCCAATTTAGAGCCGGTAATAAGGGTCCAACCCGCGAGCCTGCAGGTTTTGACGGGTTAGGGTTGGGAAAATCTCAACCCGTAAAAATGCTAGCCGCACAGGCCCACACAGCATAGCCCGCGGGTTGGCAGGTTGGCACTAAAAATTTTTAATTTTTTTTACATATAATAATTTTACAAAATTTATAAGTTTTCTATTCCTATCTTGGTACCTCCCAATCCAAAGAGAAAAAATCTTAGCCTCTTCCCTTCTTCTTTAAACAAAATTATTATATCTTGGTTGCTTGAAGATGAGTTTATGTTTTGTTTATAAACTTTGACAAATTTGATAACTTTATCTCTTAAATTGTAGATTATGTTTTTAAATTTTTATAAGAGAAATGATTGATGCTATGAAGATAAATTTAATGACTCATATATATATGTGTCTCATATTTTCAATCCTCTTTAAAAAGTAGTAATCTTTTTCAAAAAAAATGCGGGCCCGCGGGCTGGCCCGCAACCCGCACACTGCGGGTTAGGGTTGGCATTTTGCTAGCCTGCAGAAGTGCGGGCCGCACAAACCCGCACCGCGTAGGCTGCGGGTTGGTGCGGGCCAGCCCGCAACCCACGGGTTGGCTCGTATTCCCAGATTTACCCTCCATTAAGCTCCAATGTACCATGTCACTATAAAAAAATGTGATTTAGTAGCAGTTAAAAATGGGTATTAGTCGCGGTTTTTAGCCGCTACAAACAACATTAGTAGCCGTTAAGAAAACCGCTACTAAATCGTATGTTGCAAGCTGTTTTGTAACGGTTATATAAAACCGCTACTCACGGAAAATAACCGTTACATCCTTTGTAGTACTAACAACAAACCGCTACAACATCCCCATGAACGAAATTTTTTTCAGAGATATTTGTAGCGGTTATACAAATATAAAAATTGAAATTTTGAAGGCGGGAAAAGAAAATTGACATTTTTTTTAATTTTGTAGCGGTTAATAAACCGCTACTATAACCGCTACTAATTTTACGAAATTCAAATTTAGCCCCAAAAAATTTAATTTGAGTTTAAAAAGGCGCGTTTGTTAGTAGTGGTTTAATAACCGCTACAAATATTTAAAAAAAATTTCAAAAATATACAATCATTTGTTTCTGTTCTTTTAATATTAAATTAAATATTTTATTTTTTATTAGTTTATCTAATTTAATTAGCTTATTATTCAATAGTTTAACTTATTAATAAATTAAAAGGAAAAATTTAATTTAATTGGATTAGTATAAAAATTATATTAATAATATTATTAAGGATACGTAGGTAATAAGGAATTATTATGTTGTCTAATATAATGTAATTGTGTATGAAAAATAGATGAAAATGAGATACAGCTCTAAAATATCTGGGAAAAAAAATGTGAGAATAAATTTTATATAAAGGAAAGAAGTATTGTAAAAAAAAACTTGTTATCATATTTGAGCGTATTATTCAGCTCCTCTACTCATACAAAAGAAGTTGTAAATGAGAGAAAATGAAAGAAAGGTAATGTGAAAAGAAATTGGGAAGTGTTTGAAATGAATTGTAGTAAGGGTATTTATAGGGATCCACGTACTATTTGTAAAGGTTAATGTATCCATTTTGTAGCGGTTTTTAGTTAGTAGCGGTTATTTATATTTTTGTAGCGGTTTAATAACCGCTACAAATATTTTTTTTTAATTTTATTTTAAAATTTTTTTTCCTGTTTTTTTAAAGACAAAAGCATAATTTGAATTTGATCACTCATCGTCGCCATCCCTACAGAAATTATGTAGAAAAATTATTGTTAGGGATGTATTATTAAATTTAAAAAATTTAATTTAAATGACGTGGACTTAAAAAAACTCACCGCAGTAGAGGTAAATTGTCATCGCCTTCAGGAAATTAGTTTTCAAAATCGGCTGGCTGAAATGGCTCACTCTCGTAGGCGATGTTATCGCCTTCACCTATGTCGTAAAGGTCTCGTGACTTTAAATGAACGATCATGTGTCAATTCCTGTGCCTCTAGTCCTCGACATAATAAACCTGATGTGCCTCTGAAGCTAGAATATACGGTTCATCATCTTGAGAAATACCAGTATGAATCGGTCGTGAGAAATTGACTGATGTAATCCCTAAGTTGTTAGTTGTCAGTCCCCGAGAAGTAGTAGTATTTGCCCACAAACACTTGAACAGCGTCACGGTGAAACGGCCTTGATAATTAAGTTCGACCACATCAAAAAGCTTGCCATAGTAAGGGATGCCTCCGAACTGCATGTTGGCGTCACTGCTGCTCGCATAACTCCTTGTCCCAAATGTACCATAAACACCCGAATTCTGAGTTTGCAATCCTTGATCCCGTGAAACCATACAAAACTTAAAACCATTAACATTGTATGCTGTTAACCTTTTTGCATGATCAAGAGGGCCGATTGCGAGAGCTCTGAAATCTGATGAGTGTAGGTTGTGGTCATTTAGTATTCTGCGCACAAACCAACTCGGGAATTCTCTGTGGACCCTCCTATCAACTTCCGAGGATGTCTGTGTAAGGATCCTGAGTTGACGCTTAACATGACTTTTGAATTCCCTACAAGTAATAATGGAAAGGCGTTAGTGAAATGAAAGTAAGAAATGTTACAAAAGATATAGATCGAATAACATGTGAGTGTACAATTCTTACCGTATGAAAGGTTCAACTTGAGTGCAATTAATCAAGACATGTCTATGTGCTTGCAACTTCTCAGTTGCCGTTAGTTTGAAGTTCTCAGTTGCTCCAATTGGTTTACCAACACGAGGGATAAATTCTCCTGATGTCGGCGGGGGTTCAGGACAATCGTCAATACGAGGTGGGCAGTTGAAAACCGTCTCAAGATCATCAAAGTACCTTGAGCAAAAATATAGCACCTCATCCCCTATATAGCCTCCAGCTATAGAACCTTCTCGCCACGCCTTATTCCTTACGTAAGATTTTAATTTCCCAAGGAACCTACGAAATACAGAAGAGAAAATTGATATAAAATGCTGAAAAGGACGACTAGGAAAAATTAAATACAGAGAATAAAGTACATATTTAAAATGAGTACCTCTCAATCGGATACATCCAACAATATTGTACTGGTCCAGCGAGCTTTGTTTCATGAATGATGTGGACTATAAGGTGAACCATCACAGTAAAAAAGGACCGAGGAAAGATTATCTCCAAATGACAAAGCGTAAGAATGATTTTGGACTGCAGCTGATCGAGCTCCTCAACGATTAAAACCTTAGAATACAACTTCTGAAAGAAAGAACAAAGTTCAACCAAAACGATAGAAACATCAGGAGGAAGGGCATTCTTTATAGCCAGAGGGAGTAACTGCTGCATAAGAACATGTGAGTCATGACTCTTCAGGCCAGCAACCTTTCAAGCCTGCAAGTCAACACATCGAGAAATGTTGCTTGAATACCCATCAGGAACTTTTAATTTCTTCAACGTCGTGAAGAACACTTCCTTGTTCGGTTTTGTAAGGGTAAACTTTGCCGGCTGAAATTTGTCATGCTCATCTGGCCAAGCGTCTTCACAAACTCCCATGTCGCGTAAATCTTTCCTCACTTGAAGGTGATCTTTTGTCTTGCCAGGTTCATTAAGCAGCGTATACAGCACATTGTCGCAAACATTTTTTTCAATGTGTATTACATCAAGACTGTGGTGAAATAAATTAGATCTCCAATATGGAAGAGTAAATAAAATACTTATCTTCTTCCACTACTAAAGCGTCGAAGTCCTATGCGTCTTTTGGCGAGTTTGTGTTGAATCGTCGCTTTTTCCAAACTCGAAGTCAACATGCTCAAGCTGCTGTAAGATATCTGTATTGGACAAAATCTGAGGTGGTCCTCTTTTATCTGGTTTCCCATTAAAGCGATTCCGTTGCAATCTGAACTTATGCCTTCCATCGAGAAACCTCCGATGCCCCATAAAGCACCACTTTCGGCTGTGGGGAAGGCCCACTGCGTCAGAGTCAAAATTGCAAGCTGTATACGCCGACCCAGTATGCACATTCCAACCAGATAATGTGACAAGATCAGGAAAGTTACTAATCGTCCACATCAAGGCTGCATGCAAGTTGAACAAAGTCTTGCCGTAAGCGTTGTACGTCTCCAAGCCGACATTCCATGGGTCAAGCAATTCCGCAATAAGCGGTTGGAGATACACATTGATGTCATGGCCCGATGCCTTTTTTCCTGGAATAATCATAGACATAATGAAAGAGCTTTATTTCATACACATCCAGGGGATAAGTTGTAGGGAACTAAGACTAACGGCCAAATACTGTAACTTGTGCTAAGATTCCCGAAAGGATTGAAACCGTCGGTCGCCAACGCAAGCCGAACATTTTTGGGGTCAGTTGCGAAATCTGGAAAGTCATTGTCAAACGTTTTCCAAGCATCTGCATCCTGGGGATGTCTTAATTGACCGTCTTCATTGTTATCAACGGCATGCCACCTCATGTGCTCCACAGTTTTAGACGACATAAATAATCTTTGTAGGCGAGGTTTCAAAGGGAAGTACCTGAGAATCTTTTCAAGTTTCTTCTTCTGCTTTTCCCCTTCCAAATTGTCTTGTACCTCAATGTGTGACATCTCTTACAAGTCTCCCTGCTGAAATCGTCTCCCCAATACAGCATACAATCGTTTGGGCATGCATCAATCTTTTGATAGTTCAACTCCAACATGTTGATAATCTTCTTGGCCTCGTAGAACGTTGTAGGAATCTCAGCGTCGAGGAATGCATCTTGTAATAATTCGAGTAACATTGACATTCCCTTATCTTTGATTCCACACAAGCACTTGATATGATACAATTTGATCAAGAAAGATAATTTAGAATATTTGCGACAACCTTAATATAAAGGACGATCTGCTGCATCCATCAAGCTGAAAAAATCCCGAGCAGCTTCATTCCTCATAAAAACCGGCTCAAAACCGTGTACTTCTTCGTTGAAGTTGTCGCCTTGAAATCCAAACTCATCACGCACAGCATCATTCACAGGATCATCTTCATCTACTTGAACACCTACTTGAGAACTTTGAGGAAGAGTATCATCATATCTAATGCCGGCCTTCTCACTATGAACTGCCCAGAACGTATAGTCCTCAAGGAAAGGCTTTATAAGAAAATGTTCCTTCACAACATTTCGTGCTTGCCACTTCTTGAACTTGCATCTCCGACACGGACAGACGATCTTGCCGTTACAGCTGGCGTGAGTGAATGCGAAATCCAAGAAATTGTTTAATCTGTACAAATATTCTGGAGAATTGCGAGGCAACTTGATCTATGATTTATCCATAACTACTAGTGAGAGAGAGAAGAAAGTATAAAGAAGAAGATAAGTGAATAGAGAATGACAAATGCCAAAAACCTTATATTCTAAAATTCCAACGTTTAAACTTTTGTAGCGGTTCACAAACCGCTACACTAACCGCTACAATTCTAAAAAATTAGTAGCGGTTCTATGTATACAACCACTACTAATTTTCAAGCCGTTGGAATTTTGCACACAGTGGTGGGAAATTCAAAATTTAAAAGTTGAGTATTATAGCGGTTATATATATAGAAACGCTAGTAATATTAAAGCCGTTAAACATTAAATGGAAAAATTATTTTTAATTTATAGCGGTTATATATAAAATAACCGCTACAAATGTGCACAAAGGCGGCAATTTCCAAAATTCAAATGTTGATATTTATAGCGGTTTGTATTGTTAAACCGCTACAAATATTTTGTATATTTGTAACGGTTTTTATTATAGAACCGCTACAACCGTATATGTTTGTAGCGGTTTTTATTGTAGAACCGCTACAACTGTATTTGTTGCGGTTTTTATTATAAAACCACTACAAATACATATATGCTTTATTTTTTTATTTTAGAAATATAAATAATATTGTTGCAATTAATTCACAAATTCAAATACGTGGTCTAATAATATAAATATAATTATGGAATAAGAATTTAAGTTCTAAAATACAAAATTATATATATTTATTTACAAATGTTCCAACAACAAATAAAAAAAAGATGTCCTAAACTAAGTAGCTGGGGGCTGATCATCTGGTGCTCCCTCAGGTAGGGCTCCCTCAAGTGCTGCTGGATCAGGCCGCTGGGCAGAGTGAATCGCACCATCATCATCAGCAGGAGCAGGAGCAGGAGCAGGAGGAGGAGGAGTAGTAGTAGTATGGACGACGTACCGAGGGATAGAGGGAACCTATGGATGCTGCTCGTCCGAGAACAGGCGACTCCATGACCGCTCGAGCATGTTGTTCGCGATATCACGCCACTACGTCTGCTGAGCGTAGATCAAATCAGCCTGCAGCTGCATCTGCTGCTCCAAATCTGACCGCAGCTGGTCAATAGACTCATCCCTTGGACGTCTAACCCCTCTAGAGATGCCAGCCTCAGAGGCAGCGCTCCTGCCGTAGACTATGCTAGGTCTGGCGCCTATCCCCATCTCTCGCACGCGTCCGAGGTGCTCAGCCTAAACCAGACCCGCCTTCAAAGGAGCCGTCGGGTCCACTGACCCCTGTGACTCCTCGGCCTGGGTCTATCGTAGCTCAGCCTGCGACTGCTGCATCCGCTCCTGCCATTTTATGAAACAATTACTAATTAGCATTTTTCATTATTAAGTTGGTTTTATAAAAATTATAATAATAAAATTACTTACAATAGACGCCTCTACCTGCTGAGAGGTCATAGTCCCGTTACGGTGTTTGTGTGTGATTGCGTACAACTCCCCATAGTCCGTCTGACGGTTCTCCTGCTGTGCCTTCTTCTCCTAAAACAATCACAAAATTCAATTAGTATTATGAAAGAACCAGCTAAAAGTCAGTGATATTTTGAAAAGTTACCAGCTCGCTATAGGTGACAGCAAAGGTCTTCGATTCTGCTGTGTGTTGGATCGTCTGCTGCACACGAATCCTGGTGTTCCTCTGAGAAAGCTCCTGAAAATTTTTTTTAAATGTATTAAAAAAATAAAAAACAATTAAAATTAATAAATTTCAAATTAAAAATAATTAAATTGAAATTATAATTTAATAATTAACAATTAAAAAAGTATATAAATAATCTAATAAATACATTACCTGCCCCTCAGCGCTCCTCCTGAATTGGACGAAACCCACCCAGTCCTTCGGCGGCACGCCATTCGGGACACTCTTGATCAGCTGCTCCAGAGGTATTGTCCCATCCTTATCCACCCTGCGGAAGAGACGGTTCCTTCTATTCCTCCAGTCGTCACCCATTTTCACGAGGGTGTACCTCTTCCGGTTGGCCCGGACGGCAAACCGCAGCTGCAAAAAAATTATTTAAATATCAATAATTACAAAAATCCTATTAAAAAATATTAATTAAATAGAATTAATTACAAAAAATATTAATTAAATACTATTAATTACCTGAAACCACCTCCTCCCAAGCCTGGTCCTTCGGCCCCTTCGGAACGTGCCTCCACGTCTTGAAGTAAAGAAGCAACCGCATCCAATTCGTGCCCAGGTCGTTCAGGAAGCGGTTAAACAGGTGACCCCCATTGTCGATGGGCTAATCAGTGCCCTCATTCCATGGCACTATAACTTGTAGGGTCCGGTCCATACTGTTTAGACCAGCCACGTCTAGCCTCCTCGTCGACACGTTCTCCTACTCATTTGTACAGTTTACCGCACGTTAGATAAATTGTAATTCAAATTTAACATTTCGAATTTAAATAAAAAATTTATTTACCTTGGACCTGCACCTTAAACACAGTGGACTGCGAAAATGACCCTTGTGGATTGTTCTACTCCCGAGCCTCCTCCTCATCGAGGAACTGCTCCATCTCCCTGAGCCCAATCGGGATCTCGAAGTCCTCCTCATCGTTGTCCTCGACGCTGATATCTGCCCCCCCAAACTCAGGCACCTCTGGTGCGGTCGTCTCTTGTGGGATCGTCTGCGGTGCTTGTGGTAGGGCCGACTCCTATGGGGGGATGGGCTGAAATGCTGTGGTAGCCTTGCCTCCGCGCTGCCCCCTCCCTCTGCCCCCTACTCGGCTACTGCCACCCCGTAAAATTTGTCTGGGGACCTTAAGGGCCTTCCCTCTATCCTCTTTTGAAGCCATATCAACTGTAAAAATTCAAAAAAAACATATTTTAGTCACATTATTATGCAAAAATATAATAAAAATACAAATACAAATAAAATACGTCTTATATACATACCTCAAGTGCAAATACTGAGAAATACTGCAGCAAAAACTCCTTCATAGACATCTGAACGATCAAATCTAAAAGAAACATTCAGAGAAACTTCGGGAAACAAAATGAGCAAACGGAAAAATGGAGGGAGGTGGTCCTTAAATAGGCTAGCAATTTGTAGCGGCTATCCCAATAACCGCTACGATAACCGCTACAAATCACCAAGGGCGACTTAAATTTGTAGCGGTTTTCTAATAACCGCTACAAAGTACAAGATCCTTTGAAATTCTGTAGCGGTTATGGTCCAAAACCATTACAAACTTGGAGATTCTTGAAATTCTGTAGCGGTTATATCCCTATAACCGCTACAAATACCTGATGTTTGGACTTTTGTAGCGGTTTTGTTGCTATAACCGCTACAAATAACCGCTACACTGTTGGCGGGTCTTAGTCGCGCCAAGTGGCAGGAATATTGTAGTGGTTTTTGTTTATTAACCACTACAAATGAACCGCTACAAGTTTTAGCGGGAATTTTGTGCCAAATTTGTAGCGGTTTTTTCTACCTAACCGCTACAAAAAACGCTGTTAATCTATCGCGCCACTTAGCGTGTAACTTGCCGCTACAAATTTATAGTGGTTTTGATTAAAACCGCTACAAATACGATAATTTGTAACGGTTTTATATAACCGCTACAATGCCACCGCTACAGAATACCATTTTTTTTTAGTGTGTCATCACCTACATTTATGAGATACAAAAAGGTAATATCATATGTTCACAATTAAGAAATAATGAGAATAACAAATATTACTTAAAATATATCAATTTAGCCAATTTAATTCCCAAATTACCTTTACACTCAAATATCACATTAATACCTAATTATGCCCAAAATAATTAAACAAATTCCACAAAAACCTAAAATTAATCACCAAAAAATATATAAATATTTAGCTCTTTTCATCGTTCCACCGATCAGCACTAATAAATCTTACTATAAAGTAATTATTAGGCAAATCAATTAACCCAAACTGTATCATCCCCCAGATTTTCACCAGATGAGCTTTAAGCATGTATAAGTTGAATCTCTTACCAAGCACAGTAGTCACCAATGAGAAATTCCATGGCTTGCACCACTCGTTGCACTCCTTTTGAGAAATAGGAACCACTGGGTAAATCGGCATAAGCTTCTGAACTTCTTCTGAAGGCTCTGGCATTTGCCAATAAATTTCCTTGTCTTCCCAAAACAGATCATCAGTCTCCATGCAACACCCATCGTTTGCAATCCCATTGAATCCGAGGAGCGAATGTTTGCACGAGGGTGCTTTCACTTTATCGTCAGTATTAGCCACGACAGCACTCACGCGATCATCCGACTCTGGTCGAGATCTGTTAGCTTCAGAATACTCATGTTCTTCCATTCGATCATCCATAATCATTGCAGGTTCCGCAGATATTTTTGTCTTCTTGCTCCGACTATCTCCAGCACGTTCCGTCGACCGGTCCGGTGGAGATTTACGCTGACCTGTGTCTTCCATACGCGTATAGTTCGAGCCACACAACCCATGAGAGAGAAAAGAGATAATTTGATCGTTGTTTTTATTATCCTCCCTTTTAATGCCGCTGAATTAGATGAATGGAGTAGCTTGTTGTGTTAGGGAAATGAATTAATTAATAGCTTGTTGGATCATTAAAATTGCTATTATGCCTGTGATCATTAATTAGCACTACCCGAATGGCCGAATCCATAATATAAAAAGTCTTCTTAAAAAAAAAAAATTGATTTAAAATATAAGAGGTTAACATGATAATTAATAATTATTTTGATCCTCCGTGAAGGAAAGAAAAAGATAACAAATATTAATGACAGCATTTAAGCCCATTATGTTCATGTATCCAATCGACTTCTACCACATGGATTAGTTTTTCCACATCAGCATGTAACCTTAAAACAAATAAAAGATAGGACTTTGGTTGCGATGGTCAAAGTGAAGTACAATAGCGTAACCGGCGGGCAAAAGGTAGGTTTGTTTTATTGTCCATAGTGGTCATTCTCTTGTACATGGTTGCCATAGACTTTCCAGACCTGGAACTTCCCACCTTGACCACCTATGAGATTCTCTCTCCTGCCTGTAGAACCTTCTTCCACATCCACCTCAATTGATATTTTCTTCATTTGTGGAACCTTCTTTGTCAATATTTCTTCTTGTACGACAACTTTCCTCTAATGGATTAGTTCTTGTAAAGCTCTGACAACTCAAGAATTGTTGGATATACATTTTTGCTTCTATAATAGGTTTTTGCCAAATTCGACTTTCAGAGACTATCACAGCTGACAGTGAAAAAATTCCAAGTAACAAGAACAAGCCTGCAAAGCTATAAGTAGTCAGGCGCTTTGACTTGCATCATCGTCTATCGATGAATCAGATAGGCTTTGGCCTTCATCGTTGTTACTGCTTCCAAAATATTTACGCTCAATCTCATCCATTTCTGGACTCTCACGCACATTCAATATGGCTCTGGAAAAGTGTGAAGTCAAGGTGGATCCTTTGGGGAATGCCTGAAAAATTATGCAAAATCATCGACAGACGTGTTACAAAATCACTATTGACTTAACCTTAAACTAGGTTTGTTAAAAAATGATAACAAAAACAAAAACTATAAAAAAATACAAAGATTAAATCCATTAAATAAGATATGGAAACTCACAAAACCAAATCCACCAGTGCGGTGCCTAGTTTCAATCACGGCATATTTAGAATGATACTTTTTGAAGAAAACCTTAATGTAGGGAGCTTCATAAAAAATAGCATCAACACCACCTTTACGGCTTCCTTTATCAAAGGCCTCCTTATATTGTTCAATGGTGGAATAGTTCTTCACCCTTGACTTGTCAACTTTTAATCTCTCCAACAAGCCTTTAATGCATGAGCCACCGTAGTATCCGATGTTAACATTGGGGTCGATCGTTTATAACAACATACTCACTAAGGTAACGAGGTTGGAGCTGATGTACCGTTAAGATTGATGACAAGCATGCTGTGTAACTTTGCATTAGCACAGATGCTAATATCAACCACAACACAAGCACAAACTTAGAGCAATTCTTGAACAGTGATTTTTCTGCATATAATATACAAATATAAATCCAAAACAATAAAAATATGTAACAAATAATATTTTTAAAGAAATTTATACTAAGTAGGATGGCAATGAAATGAAAATAAATTGAAGACAAAATAAAATTAGGATATGTAGCAAGGTTTTAAACTCACTTTCAGGAAGAACTGCTTGCATTACGGGAAACCTTAGAATAGAAACCCCATTAAGTTCCTTCTTGCATGGAGAATTTTCAAGTCGTGAATCTTGATTAACATTTTGTTCCATGAATACTATGATACCTCCTATAAAAACACTGACGATGACAATGGATAACCACAGATCCCAACTAAATGGTCGTACAAAAATCCACATATCTAACCGTGGATCAGGTCGAAACTTCACAAGCATCTTCACATCAGATTGTTTATACGGTAAAGTAAAATCTACATAGTTGGAACGTTTTGCCAGAATTGTCACATCTCCCACCACAACATCGTACTGATCATTAAAAAAACAAGGGGAAAAAAATCAGATATTCAAGTTATCATCTGTGGCTATCGAGATTTGGTTATTACACCAGAAAAAATGACTTATGTAGCATCATATATTCTACGAAAATCAACCTAATTAATGGCAATTGCAAGATTTATTACAATTTCACCCTTTTTAAATCTAATTAGATGCAATCACTCCTAATTCCTATTTTACCCTTAATGGATGCATTTAAGGTACAATTGGATGATAAAAACCTCAAAATATGCATGAATTAACCTATAATGATAGGGATACATCAATGATGAACAAAATCTGAACAACATGGATACGCTGTTTCTGCAAGTTTAATAAACTTTGTATGTGAACATACTACTATTGAATTATTGGAGACAAAAACGAAACCCGACCTCTCTGTAAATTAAACCCATGTTGATAGGGTTAGGATCTACCTTTTTCCTTTTCTATTTTCGGTTCAACAACATTACAATTGAGGAGATGTCAATCAAATCAACATTACAATAAAGATGTAAACAAGATTGAACAGTCTCTAACCTTTGGTTCAGAGAGATGATCGAGGATTGCGTCATAATTCTCAACACAACTTCCATCTTCGTTTGCAAAGGCCACATACTCTACGGAAACATTCTGAAGGTAGGCTATTGCAGCATTGAAAACATCAATGGAATAGCCCTGAGCATTCTCGACTTGACTCTTATTTTTAGAATCCAGTTTTAAATCCACGAAGAAATCTGTTGTGCCACACTTCTTAGGAAAACCAACCATCAACTTCTTCTTCCCTTCCATGACTAGTGAACCTGCTTCATCATCACCTGCTTCAATCTGAGCTATTAATAACAAGACTGCAAAAAATATCATCGAAACGTACTCATCGCCGTAGAAATGGTAATTTGAGTTTGCCATCTCACATATATAGTACTGTGTAAGTGGCATGAAAATGCCCAAAATAAGAAGCAAGCTGTAGCTAGTTTGGGTTGCTGAAGTTTTGTTTATTTATATTATGCTCCTCGTCCAGGGCTTTTTATAAGAACCGATAACGGAATTAAGTGATTTAAGAAAATAGTTAAAATTAATTTAAAATAATAAATATATCTGAAATAAAATTTTGTTTTCAAGTATGCCCTTGTTTATAAAAGAATAAGAAAGAGAGAGAAATAGAATAAATATAGGTATCACCAACCTCTTAATTAATGCAATGCATATAATTAATGAAGAGCAAAAAAAAAAAACTTATTAAATGTTCAGACAATTTTTACCGGACTATTGTAAAAAAAAAAAACCAAAGCTATTTAAATTTTGAGCTCTTATAAGATGGACCAAGGGAATAAACTGGCATATGAGCGAAACGTGAGAGTGACTTGTAACCATGCCAGTGATTAATCGCTAGATTGAATTGGCCTTTGAATTCATAGGAATAGGCTTTGGTCCTTTGCCCAAAAAAAAAAAAAGGAGGTCCTCTTTTCTCCTATGAGTATATTATTATAATATATTAAATCTGAACCGTTGAGATCTTGATCCAACGACTCAAAGGAGAAAAAAAGACCTCCTTTTTTTGGGGCAAAAGGAGAGAAACTATGTCCGAATTGGTAAGCTTGCTTTGATTGATTCAAAAGGATGACTTGTTTTAGTCCAACCATCTAGTTCGTTGAACAATACGTACAGGAACTATTGAAGGGTGAAACCTAGAAATCTTGAGAAAGACCAGATCGATATTCCGCGTCTTTGAATATTCTTCGCAATCGTTTTAAAAGATGAATACACACGGCATAATATAATTATATTATTGCGTATATAAAAACTTTAATTGTATAGTAAATTGAATTTAGATTATATAATTAGAGTACATAAAAACTTTAATTGTATAGTAAATTGAATGTAGATTATATTATTCAAATTTTTATTTTTCCAATTTTATTTCCATTTTAAAAATAATAATTAAAAGACTGCACTATATGATTATATATTTTAGAAATAAAAAATAAAATTTAAATAATTTAAATTTAATCAAAATAGTCTAAACGAGATGTGAAGTTGCATTGACAAGTTCAAGAAGAGAGATGCATTCCATTCATTTTTGGAGATTTCTCACTTTCTCAGCAACTTCGTGGTAGTCTTCGAGTAGATACCTAGATAGATCGAGAAGGATCCAAGATAGTGGCAGAGAGTTGGGGCTCTGTTAAAGTCAACCTAGGTATGGATTTCAACATAAAGATAATTGAACGCAGTTTGTCAACTAAATGTCACCCAGTTTGTTTGCTAAACATATCGCCTAAATCATGTGAATAACCGACAATTTTTCGATTTCACGTTCTTAGAGTTCTAGATATAGTTAAAACCAGAGCCTAATTTCTGGTTCTCTTTCACATCGATGCTCTTCTGTTGTTTCTTAGTTTGTCAGGCATGCTAAAAATGCTTTCTCTGGCGTTAGGAATCCTTTCGATTGCTTGCTCTGTGGGGATTGACATGTTTCTTTCTGAAGACTATTCGAGAAATCATTCACCTTTTACTTGTAAATCATGAGTCATGGTGGCTTTCGCTTGCTATTTCAGTGGCTTCGATTATATTGTGGACTTACGTGACCATAGATGGTGGCTTTCGCTTGCTGTTTCAGTGGTTCACTGTTCTTATTTGATTTTGATTTTAGTTCACTCTCATTCTTCTTCTGCTTCTTCGATGCTTCCCCTTTGATGATGTTGATGATGGTTTGTTTTGGGTGGGTTTTTCTCTTCAAATTTTCACTCTGCGTATGTCCGACGAAGATGAGTGTGGCGGTGGGGAAGGAACTTGTTCTTGTGCTCAATTGCACGTTCCAAATTGCAGAGGCTGCAAATGAGAACTTTTTGAAGTCTTCCACTCCCCAACTGCCACATCATCTATGGTCAAAGGATGAATATATTACACATGAACTCTAGCCAGCAAAGTTAAGGAAAGTAACGGAAGTTTTTTTATTTTAACTGCAACTGTGACTTTTGCCCTTGTTTTGGAAGCTCCTAGTTATTTTTGCACCTAAAAAAAGTATTTGGTGTTGGGTGCAATTTTGGAATAATCATATGTGTATTTTTACACTTTAACTCATACATATAAATAAAATTGGATAAAAAAAATAGTCTTTTACCTCAGTAACTAGAGACCCGGGACGGCAACTTAGAGTATATGAATTATGAAGTGAAGTGAGTGATTTGATTTTAAATATAAATATTCAAAATGAAAGTAAAGTGAAGTGAGTGATTTGATTTTAAATATAAATATTCAAAATGAAAGTAAAGTGAAGTGAGTGATTTGATTTTGATCACTGCTGACCAAAGACTTGGAGCCCAATGTCATCGGTCAACTAAGTTTGAATATAAAATAAAAAAACACCACAATCGATGTCTTTTCATCAGGCATGAGGGGAAAAACAGATAAAGGTGATCCGGGGTCAATCTTAACCCGGGTTTATCAGCAAACCAGATCGATTTTCCGGCCGGTTCACTGATTTCTGGTTTGAACCGGTTGGTCCGGTCCGTATTTAAAAACCATGCTTTGTACACTACGTTCTATCTTTTTGAAATGCATAATTATATTCCATAAAAAAGAAAACTTGAAAAGTGTTGTCATCACATTATTCTCCCATTTTAATGCAACTGAATTGAATGGAAATGGAGTTCGGAACCCATTCTCTTTCTTTTCTACCATAAGATGAACAATTGATTGGTCTGTTTTTCGGCCTTTGAATTAATTGATGGGTCGTTCGATCATTAAATTGCTACTTAGACAGTAATGTTGTAGGCCTTTGATCATCAGTATATGACTTTTGGTATAGCTAGCTGGAGATTAAATTCCTGTTGTGTGGTGACCCACCCACGAACATGACTTTCTACCGGAAAAAAAATAACGAATGGCTTATATTTTCCAAAGTAGCTGGGGAGTAATATAATTTACTATTGCTTTTAGTTAAGGTCTTTCTGGATTTTACTCTTTCTATGTTTTATATTTTTGGGAATAAATTTCTATGTTTATGAATCATATATTTTTATATGCTACTTACTTCTTTATATATTCAATAAATTAAAAAGAAAGTTAAGTAATTCAAACAACAGAAAAAATATTCAAGATTTTCATGGACCTAATCTCCAAAACGAATTAAAACACATTGCCTTTTTACAGGGACTAATTAACTAAACTGGCTTTAAACTGTGGAGGTGATATGATATATGATGCTATATACTTTTTTAAGAGAAATAATTACATACTTTCAGAGTACCAACTAATCTAAACTCTCACGAATAAAAATATTCCAACTCAATTAATTTTAATCCACATATCAACCTAATTGTTTCCATTAATTTGTTGTTTTTGAAAAATAAAAATAACTAAGATTTGGTGATTTCCAATACTGTCCCTCTTCTCTCTCTTCCTGAATCCCCTATGCTTCGTCTCTTCACCGTCTCCTCTCCCTATACCTATTTTCTTCTCATGAGCTGGCTGCTGCTGCGATGATGACGATGCAAATCTGAATCCATAATGGATTTTGGAGTTTAACAGCATTTGCCCTCTCAATCATTGTTAGATTCTCTCAATGGGAGATGTAAGTGAACACAAGAAGAAAAGCACCAGCGTAAGCCCAAAAAAGATGACATTTTTCATGTTATTCATAGCCTGTGAGATGTGAATCCTTTTTCTGCATTCTCTTTTTGATGGATTTGTATTATTTTAATATTTTGTAGTTCTTGGCTTAGTTCGATACTTATTGCTGATAAAGTTTACAGTTTGTCAAGAGATTCATTCCAATTTCTTGTTAACATAAAAAATGCTTCTCTCAAATAGCGAGAGAGAGAGAGACCGATCACCCTTAGGTATGGGTCATGAGACTTCCCAGAAATTGCCCCCGGATCGCCCTAGGGAATCTTGGCGACAATCTGGTGAAGTCTCGAGTATCATTCCAAGTAGGATAGAGACCGGGGAAAATGGTAGCCCAGTGCCAGAAACTGTCGAGATGTGCGAAGCTCAAGAGATCCCAAAAGAACTGAATGAGGGAAACAAGGCTCTACATGTTGAAGGGGAGTTTACGGGTAAAGAATCGTTAATTAAAAGGCAAGAGGAATGGATGCAGGAGGAGATAGCAGGACCCACGTCGAGTAAAACGGCCACCTTGTCTTACAAGGAAATCTTGAAGCCCAGCGGTGCCAAGGGAAGGGAACAGGAGTCTGGGAAGAGAGTGGAAGAAGACTGGGATGGAAATCTCTCTGCTAAAGACGAGAAAGAGATGACTAAAGGAGTGACCATCACAGATTCAACTACTGGCCCCCAGATTGAGTTCACAGAAGAGGAAAAATGTAGACCGGCAGAAAAGTGGTCAAAGACTTTGATTATCAAGCTCCTGGGAGGAACTATAAACTACATGCCATTCAGACGGAAGGTCCAACAATTGTGGGGAAAGGTAGGCAGAGTGGATGTATCAGACATTGGAAATGGTTACTTCACTGTAACATTTCAAGCTCTGGAAGATTATTTCTTTGTAATCGATGGGGGTCCGTGGCTAATACAAAACCATTACCTCACAGTATAGACTTGGAAACGCAACTTTAATCCTTGGAATGAGAAGATTCAAAGTGTAGCAGTATGGGTAAGATTGCCGGGGCTACCGGGGGATTACTACGACAAGAAATTCTTCTATAGCCTTGGGAATAAAATTGGAAAAGCAGTGAGAGTGGATGAGATGACATTGCTGAGAGCAAGAACTATGTATGCCAGAATGTGCGTTGAAGTTGACTTAAATGCTCCATTGCTTCCTTCTTATACTGTGGATGGTAACAAGCTCAAGATAGAGTATGAAGGGCTTCACTTAATTTGTTTTACTTGTGGTAAATTTGGACATGTCTCAGAGCACTGCCAATTCAAGAAGGGGCCTGAACTTGGAAGAATGGAGGGTGGTCAAGACCCTTCAACAGAAAAAATGAGACAGACTAAAGGAACAACGCCGGACGCACAAATGGACAGCATCTATGGAGGCTGGATGGTGGTGCAGGACTCGCGACGGGGCCGGCGGAACATGGCTCGAGAAAGTAAGGGGCAAGATGGCCAGAGACAAATCCAAGGGTCAGGGAAAAAACCTGGGTCCTCGAGATTTACTGTGTTGGCAGTTGAGGAAGACGGAAATGGAGCAGATGAGTCAGGAGATCACCACCGAATCCCTCTGAGGGAAATCTCAAATCTTGACTTGCAAAAAGGAAATAAGAAGAAAGGGCCCAATCCTAGGAATATAGGGGCAGGTTCTACCACTTCTGAGGAGAACAGTAAGAGAAAAGGGAAGAAAAGTGATATCTTGGGTGAAACTACCAAGGACAGTGAGAGAGTGACGTTGGGGAGTGGAGCCAAGAAGTCAGAGAAGGAGATAGAAAAGAATAATAGTGAGGGAGGGGGAACATTGAAAAAAGATACCTTGAATAAGGAACAGAGAGGTAGAGAAAGAATGGGCCGAATAGGAGAAAATTTAAATGGGACAAATGGAGTGGAGAACAAAAAAGATGGGGTTATCTCAGAGGACACAAGACTGGGCCAGAAAGTAGATACCATGAAGGGGACAGAGGAAATAAAGGAAAGTGTACTCGCAGAAAAAATTCTAGAGAGTTTGTTACAAGCAAGGTCCAGTTCGGATATGATGCTGGACCAACCGGAACCTCCAGACCCAAGTGATCCGAATCTCTTTATGGGCTTATCGGCAGTTGAGATGACATTGGTGGAGCAGAATCGCATGGAAGATGTGATAATGGAGAAAAAAGAGGTGGATCAAGAAGTTGATTCAGCGAATTAGCTGTTTGAGGTAACTTTCTTCCTATCTATTGTTTTTAATGATAGTAGTCTGGAATGTTAGAGGAGCCGCCGGAAAGTCTTTTGGGCTGGCTTTGAAAGAACTTAGAAGAAACTTCAAACCAAGTATAGTAGTACTGGTAGAGACTAGGTGTAGCGGAGATATGGCTCAGAAAGTGATCCGAAAGATGGGGTTCCGTCATCAAATAATTGAAGAAGCTAAAGGGCTCTCTGGGGGAATATGGGTGTTATGGAACAATGATGACATATCCATTACTTCCATTGTTCAAAAAAATCAATTTATTCACTGCTTAGTTTCTGGTATTGGGAGAAGACCTTGGGTTTTTACAGCCATTTATGGAAGCCCGAGAGAGACAGAAAGGAAATCTATGTGGGAAGACCTATGGGAGATATCCAAAAGCACATCTATTCCATGGTTACTTGCAGGAGATTTCAATGATATCAAATCAGCGGATGAGCAGAAAGGAGGTGCGATGCTAAATGAGAGAAAATGCCGTAGATTTCAGGATAATATTGACCGATGTCAGCTTATAGATTTGGGTTCGGAGGGGCTCAAATTTACATGGAAAGGCCCACTAAATCAGTTCACGTGTCACTTATATAAAAAATTAGATAGAGGACTCTGTAATGTTTTGTGGCAGACAGAATTTAGTGAAGCCTCGGTTAAAGTAGGCCCAAGGGTCCAATCAGACCACCATCCTCTCCTTATCAAGCTATCTGGCTTGCAGGGTAGAAGAGAAAAGCGTCCTTTTCGTTTTGAAGCAGCCTGGCTGAAGCATCAGAATTTTAAACCTTTCCTCAATGAAAACTGGAATAGTAAAGAAGAGGCTTGGGTTGAGCTTGATCACCTAAAACCGAGAATTCTGGATTGGAATAAGAACACCTTTGGGAACATTGTCAAGCAAAAGAAGGAGCTCATGAGAAGGATTAAAGGGATTCAAGTTGCACTGCAGGAAAGGAAGAGTAGATACCTAGAAAATCTAGAAAAAGAGCTTAATGATGAATTAGCTGAGATCCTTGATAGAGAGGAAATCCTCTGGTTCCAGAAAGCCCGAACAAGTTGGCTAAGAGATGGAGATAGGAACACATCCTATTACCATGCAAAGACAACCATTCGGCGAAGAAAAAATAGAATCAATATGTTGAAAGATAATAGTGGGAACTGGGTAGAAGGAGAACAAGAAGTTGGCAATTTGGTGAACAACTTTTTCATGAATTTGTTCCAGGAAACAGATGAAAACAGAGGATGGGTTCAGACCTCACACTCCTGGAAGGAAGTTCCTAATGAAGTTTGGAGTCGAGTATGTGATGACATCTCTAATGAAGAAATAAAGAAGGCCATGTTTGAAATTGGGAGTCTGAAAGCCCCAGGGGCCGATGGGTTTCCAGCTATATTCTTCCAAAGAAATTGGGAGGTGGTGGGAGAAGGGGTCATGAATTCAGTAAAGTTAATGTGGAACAATCCAGAAAAAATCACAGAGTTAAACAACACCCTCATTACTCTGATCCCAAAGGTAGATTCCCCTGAGAAAGTCTCTCAATTGCGTCCTATCTCATTATGTAATGTCATGTATAAATGTCTATCGAAGATATTAGTGAAAAGATTCAAAACAGTTATGGCAAGCTTAGTCTCCCCGTTCCAAGTGAGCTTCGTGCCAGGGAGAAATATTCATGATAATATAATTATTGTGAATGAATTGATCCACACGATGAGGAGGAAGAGAGGCAAGAAAGGGTTCATGGCTATCAAAGTGGACCTTCAAAAGGCCTATGATCGTGTTAGTTGGAACTATATAGAGAAGGTGTTGACTGAACTAAAGTGCCTTGAGTTGATGATTGATAGAATTATGCACTGTGTTGATACTTCTACAACCAACATAGTTTGGAATGGAGAGAAGCTTGAAGGTTTCCAGACATCAAGGGGGTTAAGGCAAGGGGACCCCATTTCCCCTTATCTCTTTGTACTTGGAATGGAAAAACTGACCCATATGATACTAGACAGAGTGAGAGCGAAACACTGGAGAGGAATGAGAGCAGGTCAGAAAGGACCTATTATATCCCACATGATGTTTGCTGATGACCTTGTTCTTTTTGTAGAAGCCACTACTAACCAAATAGATATGATATTGAATTGTTTTCAGGAGTTCGAGGAAATGTCTGGGCATGCAGTGAGTCAAGAGAAAACTTTCATCTACTTCTCACCCAATGTCCTCCTACGTGATAGAAGAGAAATATGCTCCAGGAGTCAATTTAAACAAGTTGATGAACTGGGAAGGTATCTAGGTGCGAATATCTCTTACCCGAAAAGGAGGAGAGACAAGTTCAAGTCAGTGGTGGAAAGGGTACGCAACAGACTTAATGGCTGGTAAGCTGCAAGTCTTTCACTTGCAGGGAGGATTACCCTCATCAAATCTGTTACCAGCTCTATGGCACTGTACCCGATGCAGCATGAGAAGATTCCAATAGGGACGCTGGAGGAGATTGAGAGAGTGCAGAGAAAATTTCTATGGGGTGAGACGGAGGGTAACAAGAAACATCATGCAGTGGTGTGGCAGCAATTGTGCAAACCAAAGACTGAAGGAGGAGTCGGGATAAAATCTTTGCGGAGCATGAATGAGTCATTCCTCTTAAAACTGCTATGGAGATTAGCTACAGAGCCTGGGAGTTTGTGGGCCCAAGTACTTTTTGGAAAATATGGCAGAGGAGAGAACCGAGAAGATTTTCCAATCGCAAAAGGGAGCGATTCTATTCTCTGGAAAGAGCTGATCAAGCTTTGGGGACACTTCAAGGAGAATTATGGTGTGATTGAAGATGCAGAAGACCCAACAAGTTTGGTATGGAAACCGTCAACTTCAGGAGAGTTCACAATTGCAAGTACATATCTCTGGCTTACCAATGCAGCCATAGGTTGGGGTAGGAATATTTGGAAGAATGTATGGCAGCTGCAAGTTCCTGAAAGAGTGCGAGTTTTTGTGTGGATAGTAGTACATAATCGTCTGGCTACAAATTTAATTACATGTAAATGGGATGGGGAGTCGGGTTACTGTGATATCTACCAGCAGGAGCTTGAAACTCAAGTTCATGTATTGAGAGACTGTGATTTAGCGAAAAAGATTTGGAAGCAGCTAGTTCCTCGAAGCAAATGGCCCTTATTCTTCTGTGACAACTGGGCAGTGTGGATAAGAACAAATATATGTGCTAGCAACAGATATGTAGATCAAGGAAATTGACCGGAGCTGTTTGCAGTGGGGTGCTGGTTCCTGTGGAAGTGGAGAAACACACAGAAACATGATCCTGAGTTTGTTACCCCTTTCAACCCAGTTGAGAGAATTAGGAGTTTCCTTCATTATTATAGGAAGAAATGGGAGGGGGAGACCTTGCAGCCACCGACTGAAAGAGTGGTACAGGTATCTTGGAAACCTCCAGATAAAGGTTGGTGTAAACTGAATGTAGATGGAGCATGGTCTAGAAAGGATGGCGCAGGGTGTGGAGGAGTTATAAGGGGAGATGAAGGGGAGTGGCTTGGAGGTTTTTCAGTTAAGCTTGACAGTTGCTTCCCATTACTAACTGAAGTAAAAGCGATTCAGGAAGGACTAGAAAAGTGCTGGGAGCTGGGATTCAAGAAGATTGAGGTTGAAAGGGATGCCAAGATAGTGATTGAGGCAATAAGAGGTAATAAACCAATTAGGGGATGCGTTAGAACGCTGATAGAGATTCAGGATTTGCTTAAGAGAGATTGGCAGGTGTGCTTCAAACATATCTATCGTGAAGGAAACAGATGTGCGAATGAGTTGGCAGCAATCAGCCTACGGATGCGAAGTGGAAGGATGGAATGGCGTGGACCACCGCGACAGATTGAAGACGTGTTGAAAGATGACTGTGCGGGACGGTGCTTCCCTTGAAGACTTGTTGAGTAGCTGGGCGGCTTGCCCCTTACCAAAAAAAAAAATGCTTCTCTCAAGGGCTATCAGTAATTACTTGGATCTGCATTATGCAATCAAGAGGAATCGAGGGGATTTCTCTCTTCAATCTCAATTACTAGACATGTATGATTTGGGTAGATCCATAAAAGGCTGCTGCTTTGGGGAAAATATTTTCGCAATCTGAATCAACTCTATAAAACTTGTTATCGATGCTTAACCTCTCTTCCATGGCCATCACTGAGGTCACGCTCCGATGAAGGAAGAAGCACATCTCTGAACAATGAGAGGAGGGAGGTGGGGTGAAGGAAGAAGAGGGGCAACTGAGTAATCTACCAAACCTGGATATTTTAAATTTTATAAACAATAAAATAATATAAAATAGTTGGCTGACACTTGAGTTTATAATTATTTGAGTTGGAGAATTCAGATTGAATAGAGTATGGATGGGCTGGTACTCTTAAAGTACCTAAGTATTTCTCCTTGTTTAAAAAGTATTCATTTGATTTTTAGTGTAAGGCATAATTAATTAATTTGAGTATATTTAAGATGTAGTTAAGATAGTTAATATGATATTTTATTTTCTAAATAGCCTAATCATTTTCCTTAATTCCCTCTTTCCTTCTCCTATTTGATTAGTATTGATGGAATATCAATAAGATTAATTTAGGAAAAAAATTGATAAATATATGAAATAGATATTATATTTAAGATCTAGCAAAAGAAAAAAAAAGATATTATATTTAGGAAATTAAGACCAACATCAACTAGCAAATTAGATCATACATTAAGGACTAGAGAGAGTAATGTTTAAATATACACAAAGAAAAACAAGATGTGGTAGAGATTTTTCTATTGTTATTTACTCCGTCTTCAGATCCAACATTAATTTCTCTCGTAAAAGAAGCTTTGATGACTCCTGATTTTTTATGAAATTTGAGATATATTTTGGTGTATTTGGGAAGTCATTAATACTAAATTATAGGGATATATTGGAGATTTTAATAAAATATCAATTTAATATATTGTTTAGGGGATTTTATTGCAAATTTCACACCCTTATCTTTATTTCACCTTTTTTAGAGTATTTACGAAAAATGATACGTAGTTCGGTGGGCAACATAGGAATAACATACATATACTGATATTAAATGCAAATTTACATACAGGAGTCTTCCCCGTAGGATTTGATAATATGTACAAATTTTGTCCAAAATATCCAACATATTAAAATTAAACTAATATAACCAAATAATTCTGATCTTATGACCTGCACACCTCAATTGTCCATGTCAACTACTTTACCTTTAAAGCCACTGGTTCCCGCTGGAACATTTATTATTTATGAAAAAAAAAGGGTGAGATTCCAAGGAATCTCAACAATAACACATAATCCATCATATAAAATGCAAAAATTAAATATGCAATGCACCATATAATGTAAAATGAAAATTCATATTATAACGTGTGTACACACAACACTCAGGGGCCAAATGACTGTTTGGATCCCCTACATGTCCGTGTACCTCAGCTGAGTCCCATACCACAGTTAGGTAATATGCCTCAGGCACGTGTTCATATTACAAAATATAATTACATAGAACATATCAATAATCACATAATACATGAGAGATAGAGTTACTACATTATGTCCCTTTTTGCTACATAAAAAATAGTTCCTCGAATTACATGCCAATGGCTCATGTGATTGATTCAGTCCTAAAATTTAAAATGTATAAGAATTAGGTTAAAACTCATTAGTGTACCTTTTTATATGCTGTCATAGTGTTTTCGGTGGCCATATTACTTGATATTGAAAATTTATCAAAATGCCCCTAGGACCCGATCCCAACCCCACCGTACCTGGTTGACTATACTTTTTATGAATTTTGACCCGGGTTATTCTGACATATTTTCGCCCAAAGAATCTATTTTTTACCTCAATTTTTGCAAAATCACAGCCAAACGACATTTTCATAATTTTCCAGAAACTCACAGATTTTCAGTCAACTTTGAAAATTCATAATTAATTCTAGAAGATTTCAAATTGACTGATTCCAAAGCTTAAATGAAGGTCTTTAAATTTACTTTCATGGAAAAATATCCAAAGATAATTTCTGATTACACATTTTGCCCATAAATTCGGCCAACTACTACTGTTCCAGATTACATTCCAGAAACAGAGCTCAATTTCAAAAATCCATAACTAATTCTATAAAAATCAAAATAAAGTGTTCTAAAATTCTATGGAAAGCTATTTAAGTCTAGTTTCATGGAAAAATACCCAAAACCACTAGATGTTATCTAATTGTTCCCAGAATTTTCGAACATCAGAACTGCCAGATTTGAACATCCAGAATGACCCCTGCTTCTTACTTAACTTTGAAAAATAATAACTCTCTCCACATATATCGAAATAATGCATTCTTGGACTCCTTGGAAAGCTATGAATGTGTAATATATTCCTATAAAATTTCATAATTTTTTGCTAAAATTTGAATGGTCAAAACTCAACATGAAGGTGACTGACTCCTAAAAACGTCAGTTTTGACAGTCTGACTTCAAGAATCAAGAATTCATTCATTTTCACTCCAAATCGTACATTTCTTGATTTTATCATCAACTACACATTCTAAAATATCTATACAAAAAGACCCATTCGAAAATTCCATCTATAGCTTCTGTTTAAGATTTTACAAGTTTCAACTATATACTCTGTTTTTTGGACAGCAAAACAGGGTGAAAAAAACTAATATGTAACCATGAGTTTATATTCTAAACCTCACGAATTTTAACTCCATACTGTCCTACACATATGTGCTGAGGTTAATGAGCAAATTTCAGAACCAAAGAACTCCAAAATTCCCCCCAAAATCGTCACACAATCACTGGTTCAACAACTTTTCGGTGACAGAAAGTTTCCGGTGAATATTCTCTTATTCCAGCCACAAAACCACCATAGAAACCACTCAAATCCAACGTGAAAATAAAGATAAATGTGTAGGAGACTCACCTAAATATGTTTATGATGTTGGATGTGGAATTTGGAGCTTCTTCTTCCTTCCTCAATTGCACCGATCACTCTTGCTCTCTTGACTCTTTGTTCTCTCTTTCTCTATTCTGTTTTCTTTCTTTCTTTCACTCTCTCTTTGCCAGCTACTTGGTCGAATGAAGAGCTGAGTGATTAAATAGAAAGTGTTGAATGTGTGGGGTTATATGGTTGAAAGAGCATGAGATGAGGTGTTGCTACGTGATGGTGTGTGTGTTTGTGAATGGACCGTGAAACTTTAATGATAGAAGCAAATTATGAGGCTGTTGTGTATGTGCATGGTTTATTGGTTAATTCATTATATGTTGTCCAAGTATGAGTGTGTTCTCCGTGTGTCGGTGTGTTTAAATATATATACTAATAGATATATTTTTATCCTATTAATTACACACTATGCTCTAATTTTTCCATTTGTCTAATTTAAGATTCCTTAAATTTTGTAGGTTCCATAATTTGACTTATTATCAAATTTTCATTTAAATTTTCTTTTTAGAAAATTTAACCTTCACTAAATTTCAAATATTTACAGCAAATGTTATAATTTTAAATTAAATAGGAATAATTAAGATTAGGTAAAATGATAAATAGATTATAATAATTTAAGAGTAAAAAAAAAAAAAGAAAAAGAAGGAAAGAGTTCTATTATTATTATTATTATGTTTCTTTCCTTTCTTTTTATTAAGTGGTGCTTCTCTTCTTGAACATCTACATGTGACGTCATTTTGTTTTTTGGCCAAAACGTCATTTTGTAATTAAGGAAGAGTGGTGGAGTCTGAAAAGAGATTGCCATACAGCGCACCGTTTTTAAATGAGATGGCAATTTGACCTAAAGATGAAAAAGAAAAAGAGAAAAAAAAGAAATGAGCTGAGACTTGGGAGGAAGAGGCGTAATCGAGGCGGACCGAAAGTGAGAGGCGGCAGGGAGGAGATCACTATTCATCACCCTCATCATCGCAATGGAAAATTAGCCGCATATCTTCAGCGGAGAACACAAAAGGTTGGACCTGGGGGAGACGATGTCGACTTTGTTCTGTGACTTCTTCCCCAGGTTTGACAAGCTCGACGGTGAAGAGGATCATCTGTTTGGAGCTGATTCAGATGTGGGAAAATGGGTGGGATAAAGTTTTTTTGAGTTGAATTAAAAAAAAAAGAAATGGATTTAAAAAATTTTAATTAATTTTTTTTATTTTTTTATCTTATATTTTTTTTTATTAAAATTTTATTACCTCATTTTTTTAATCTTTTAAAATTTAATTTATAAAGATTTTCACTCTCCTACCCTTCTTCCAAATCCCTTAAATCAAACAGCAGCTTTAATCCTTGTTTTGCCTTCTTCAATCGGCAAGGTTGTGGACCTTTGGGAGCGCGGTAGTTCTGGAAACTAGAGGGAACAGAGCGGAGAAGCAAGGAGCTACAGGACGGGCTAAACCCAGAGACCAAGAGCGAGAGCTTGGAGAGGTGAACACTGTTCATCATTTTGATCTTCTTTTCTATAAGAAATCTGAACTAGAGTTGGAAAATTCTGTTATTTGGATTATTTCCTTTGATTTGTTTCCAAATTCTGATTATCTTCATTATGTCTCTACATCTGGTTATTATTATTGAGATGGTGACTTCGATCAAAGTCATGTGTGGCTAATTGTCTTTAAATTTAAAGTATTTATAAATTAATTTGCGAATTTGGGTATGTATGAACTAATTAATGGTGTTTATTATTATTATTATTTATTTAATCTTATATTATTTTGTCTATTTAATGTTTAATCACTATTAAGTTTAAATTGGGGAATTTAAATTAGTCTTGTAATAGGGATCTTAATTAAAGCATATAATTAAGTAATGTAGGATTATAATTTATTCTAATTTACCAATAGGATAGGAATATATACCTATTAGACCCATATAATCTTATTAGAGTGAATTTGGACATTTATTGCCTCTTAAGTAAATTAGTTAAAATAACAATTTTAACTTGAGAGAGGGATATAAATGACTGGAAGATACTTATATCCATTAATACTCTAGATTAACAAATTAACATTAAGTGCTTTATTTGGGTAAATATATGCTCTGACACTTGAATAGAGGATTAGCCACTCTAAGTTCACTACAAAAAAACAGGCAATTACCCACGGAAATCACCGACGGAATTCCGTGGCTAAAATACCTACCGACGGAAATCACCGACGGAATTCCGTCGGTAAAAAATTACCGACGGAACACATTCCGTCGGAAAAAAAACCGTGGCTAACAGTTTTTGGGACGGAAATAAATTTCCGTGGGTAATTTCCCACGGATTACCCACGGAAATTTCCGTGAGTAATTTCCCACGAATCTGAGACGGAATTCCGTGGCTAATTGCCAACGGATCTGAGACGGAATTCCGTGGGTAATTTCCCACGAATCTGAGACGGAATTCCTTGGGTAATTTCCGACGGATCTTAGACGGAATTCCGTGGCTAATTTCCCACGGATCTGAGACGGAATTCCGTGGGTAATTTCCCACGAATCTGAGACGGAATTCCGTGGGTAATTTCCGACGGATCTGAGACGGAATTCCGTGGCTAATTTCCCACGGATCTGAGACGGAATTCCGTGGCTAATTTCCCACGGATCTGAGACGGAATTCCGTGGCTAAATATGCTGTCCGAAATTTTGAAATCATTCTGTAATTGTTTAATTTTTTCTGGGCCATTTTTTTTAATGATTTGCACGACAATTTGCAGTCCGAAATTTTAAATCATTCTGTAATTGTTTATTTTTTCCTGCACCATTTTTTTAATGATTTGCATGACAATAATTTTTAAAACACAATTTAAAATGTTGAGCAAAATAGCATAATCATTGAACTTAAAATGTGGATAACTAAACAAGTCAAAATGTCACAAATATGAAGTCATTGAAACAGTAGAAAAAGACTTAATAGAAAGAAGTTAACAGTAACAAGTCTATGGAAACAATAAACATAAGAAAGCTACAAGTTCTCAACTCTGATTTTCATCTTCTTCATTTGCATTGGTAGCAGAGGGAGCCTGAGCATTGGCATTGTTAGAGAGATTAGGAAATTGAATCCCCATTCCTTGCAAGGCAGTCATAATCAGGTCAGTTGCTTGTTTAAGCTGCTGATTTTCTTGTCTGAGATGTTCAGTCTCTTGTGTGAGGTATGTTATCCTCGTGTGCAATTCTTGAACGTTAGAATCCCCCGTCGAGTTTATGGAAGGAGGTGAGGCAGAAGAAAGAATATTTTGATTTTCAGATCCAAGCCCATAGATTCGACCCTTCTTGTTCTTACCACCGGTAACCTCTAACCACAGATTAAGTTCATCCTGATTAGATTGGACACTGCCTGTCTCAGAACTAACTGATGCCTTTAGTCTCAGAAATTCATCCTACAAACATAAAGTACATAAAATAAGTACATCATAACAAATTTATTTCCAGATCAGATTTATCATATAAGGAGACCATAAAGAGAAAAGGATATGCCCTACATGCTCTTGTTCTTATAATTGATTGCTATATAAGAATTTAATCAATAGCACCTTCACTAACATATTCCATTCTCAAGTAACATGTTTTTGCTTCTCATGCAATTAATCAAACACTTCATATGCATTATGTAAAATCAACTCATAAACTTCAACAATCTTAATTTAACAAAATTTCTCTTTTATACAATTTCACAAGTACCGTGTGTAAAATCAAGTCATAAAACAATCATCACCATCTCATATTGTTGACAAGCAACTTCAAACATCTTTGTTTAATCGCAAAGCCACCTAAATCAAATTTCTTAACACTTTTAATTGATAATAAACATCATACTCCACCGTTTAGCAATCATCTAACACTCAAACATCAATGAAGTTTCACAAGGTCCCAACATTCAATTGAACTCAATCAAATACCAAACAGATTTTGCAATTCACACATGACCAAACAGGAGAAAAATACAACATTCTACTGCATAATCTGAATAGAGACAGGGAGAACAGAATTACTAGGGATGGTGACAGTGAGAGTTACCGTAGGAAGCAAAGATATGATTCAGAGGATGAAATTGACAGGAAATCAAGAAGAGATAGAGATAGGGAGAACAGAATTTCTAGGGATGGTGACAGTGAGAAGTACCGTAGGGATAAGCATGAGAGAAAGCAACAAGAAGATAACAGGATTAAAGAAGATGGACATGGAAGGTTAGATGAGGATTCAAATCCTCAAAGACAACCAACAACACTGGAAGGTTTCTAACAAATGATTATACACATGCCTGTCTGTCTCATGCACTTTTCTTCTTCTTCGGTTTCTTTCCAGGAAATCAATCTGAAATCTATCATTTCCCCTTCCATCAAGTCGTTGACGCTTACACTTGAAGCCAAATCCACACTTCTCTTTAAATATACCCGAGAGTTTTTCCACCAGCCACAGTGAACTCTAAACTCTACATGACCCTTCAGAAAAATGGAGAAAATTCTTAGAGGAGCGAATTTTCTTAAGCTCTTTCTCTCTCATGGACTCTTCCTATGGGATATCAAAACAAAAGGTTTCTTTCCTTTCCTCTTTTACCACTTCCAATCTCTCCGTAACTCATGGATATCATCATCGTCATCTTCTAGAACTGATGAGAAGAACCCGAGTTGCAGAACCCAGAATGAGCAGAGTCCAAATCACAAGGTTATCAGGTTAAGTAGAGAGCAAGTGATCATAGTGATGGGTGAATTGGGACTGATCAGTGAAGAAGGTTTAGATTATGTTAAGCTAAACTAATCACCATTGTGTGTTCGTTTATTGCTAATTTGGACATCATGTGAGTTTTTTTTTTTGGGTTGAAGTATCTTATTGTAGATTTCACGTTGGTTTCTTTTCTTTTTGTCATTTGTGTTCAATAATAATATCAATTTAGTTCAGTGCTTGTAATTTTCGCTTTATTCAGTAAGCTTGCCATTTATTAGATTGACGAAGGGTATGATATAATTTTACCACATTTTATTACAAAATTGAAAGTCATTTATTGGTATGGAAGCTTTGTATCAGGGATATAGAATGATATGAATTAATTTTCCTTTCTCTCCTGTCTCGGGGTTCAGATTCTGACCCAAGACCCTCTGCTTCTCCTTATCCTTCTTTTTCTTTCTAAGTTCTTACCTCTACGGGCTGGTTCCTATCACATTATTTTATATGAATAATACAACTTAAATTTAATGTTTGAAAATCCCTCGCTCTCACTCTCACTCCAGTGCTGCATTTTGAACAGGCGACATTGCAGCTGAGATTAGATTGTCTCTCCATGCCACCATCCCAATAGATTCCAAATAGATGCTAAATAAAACAGATGCTAAATAAAACACACACATATCAATGATAGTCTATGCATATATAGTACGGCTTTTTCATCAGTTATATAAACTGACATATGGCATTGATGGTGATGAGGAGGAGGCTCCATGAGTGATTATTTAAAGTAGACAATATTATTAATATACATCATGTGATATGTGAGAGCAATATAATAACGAGAGAATGAAACAGAACCTAATGAAACAGAACCTAATGAAACAGAACCTACAGATAAATATTCAACGAGAGAATAAAGGAATGAAACAGAACCTATAGATAAATATTCAACAAATAAAGGAACCATAATAATGTATCTTTTTGTCTTTTTTCTGTGACAGATCATGTACATGTATGCTATTCTTGCTACTCCCTCCCCATGTTTTGACCAAATTATTAATCATCTTCTTGTTTCTTTGGCAACCCATTTGGATGTGTTCAATATATCTTAATCATATTCTATATAAACCAATCTTTCAAAGCTAGGCCACCTTTTTTTCTACGTGTGTTGGGTTTATCCAACCATTAAAGAAAACCATATTCTATGAGAATTTAATAACAGATATCAGTGAGTCAGAAACAACCATATACTTACATGAGTTGCAGCTGCACGATGGTCCGCAAATTCTCCAGTTTTCTCATTATAATGAGTCTTCTTGAACAATTCAAACACAGAAGGCTCTCTTCCCAAATCTTCAGCCTACAAGTATTTATAAAAATGTATTACACGAAGCATCAAATACATAATGATTGAACCAATTGAAGATAAATACTTACCATCCTCCTTTTATGCTCACTATTCGGAATACTACCCCCTTGTGTTGAGTGCCTCCTTTGCTAGAGGCTCGATTGGTCTTTGCTATCTCACACTTGCTCTTATATTCTGGTGTTGTCCACAATCTCTCTAACTCATTCATCACTTCGTGTGGAATCCACTTAGGTCTAACTTGCTTGTGAAACAACTCCTGCCTGATAGTATGCATTGTACCTCTCAAAATTTCTGAACACTTTGCATTCCATATTCTCTTAACATCATCTTCATATTGTGGCAGCCATTTATATTTTCTCTGCATAAATGATATATGAAAAGGATAAAAAATACCAAAAGAATAAGGAAACAAGTAGACATAATACAAATAGAAGATATCATATACCGCCCATTCTTCAAACCATATTTTCCTATAATTGGCAGGTGTTGCTTTCCAACAATGACATGGGTAGTCAAATTTCCCTTGAATTACCGGAAGAATTTGCCGTATAGAACAAACAACAGGATTGAACCTAATATCAATTGTAAAAAGACCATTATCATTGTTAAAATGGCTTTAATATATACTAAATGAAGATACAAATTACAGTAAGATTGTTCATGACTTACGTTGTTTTCTCAGGATATATCCATGTTCTACCATCAAGATCACGACCCCAATGTGGGTACCTAACACGAGGACCCTGTGGAGAGGGGGGTGTGAAGATTCTGTTCCAGGAGATGGTATTGAAGGAGATAGGACTGGAGATTGAGAAGGGCCAGATGATAACGAGTGTCCACCAATTGATTCATGCAATGGGAATGACGGTTCACCTGAGTCATAATGCAATTGGGTGGGTAATGTGGGTCTCACAATGGGATTAAGGATTTGATGTGGTAATGAGGGTCGGATAAGTGGTTCATGCAATTGAGGCACTGACACAAATGACAACGATGGTCTAACAACCCTAGGAATAGCCGGATTTGAAATAGTTGTCTGAGGATGAGATAACTTAGGACGTTGCTGGGGAAGAAATGATTGTGGGGTACTCGATGGGCTGATATCACGCTTTGAGCGACGGCTTGACATCTACAAATTCATTGTGAGACTTTAGTTAGTAATAAGAAATAAATAAATGATGACGAAATATATTCAGAATAAAAAGAAAATTAAAAGTCAATACAATCAATGGTAACAACAATGACTTCATTACAACAAAATGTGGTAACATTAATCTTCTTCGTCATCGTCTTCATCTTCGTCTTCGTCTTCTTCCTCATCTTCATCTTCAACCTCATCATCTATATCACCTTCTTCCTCATCATCATCTTCTTCATCATTATCATCATCATCATCATCATCATCATCTTCTTCTTCTTCTTCTTCTTCTTCTTCTTCCATGTTACCCACCGGCATATCTACATCTTCATAGCGAATTTCAGTTGGAAGAGTGTCAATTATTGACATAGTGACTTCATCATCATCAACAATTATTGGTAGTATGACTTCAAGGTCATCCACTTGAAATGGACCCACATTTGCTTCAGATGCAGGAGTGTTAATTATGCTACGAGCCTTTATCTTAATAACAGCTAACCAATTTTCCTTTTGACAGCAACAAGGGTAAGGCATGTAGTAGACTTGCATTGCTTGTTGGGCCAAAATAAATGGATCATACTTGTTATACCTCCGTGATGCATGAACTTCAACAGTCCCGTAATGTGGGTGAATCTTTGTACCACGATTCGGTGTTGGATCAAACCACTCACATTTAAATAACACCACTCTCTTCACAGGGACACCCATATATTCAAGTTCAACAATCTCGTGTAGAATGCCATAGAAGTCATATTCTGCTTGTGCATAGTCAGTTCCCTTGATGCATACACCACTATTATTGGTTGATTTATTACGGGCAACTTCGGCTGTATGAAACTTGTACCCATTCACAAAGTACATAGGCCATGTTCTCGCTCTTCGCTTTGGGCCCCAAGCAATGTCATGTAAAAATGAATCCGCAATATTGTTGGCAGGATTTTCAACCTAAGTGACATAATCAATAAGAATCATGTCAAATAAAGTTTGTTGTAGGTATTTCGTTCAAAATATTAACTACTTACATGACATTTAAACCATGATGCAAATCTATCATTGATCTGAGCTTCTATCTCATTATCTGTAATTTGAGGGTGCTCTTCCTTTAATATATGTACAAAAAAACTGCATTGCAAGTTATGTGTTAACCATCATATATTTGACACAAATTTTAATTTATCAGGATTTAACATCACTTACTTCATATATGGTTGCACCTCGTCACAATTCATTAGAATGAATGTGGTCGCGGCTTTCACATCTTCATCCCCTAAGAAACGGGATTTACAAGTCCCAGAAGGTCTTCCTCGATGATTAAAAATTGAAATAGTTGGCAAATCTGGTTCTCCACCATCGTCATTTCTGATAGGTCTTGTTATTCTTGGTGGAACACCTGGGTCAAAGTAGTGCGAGCAAAAGAAGGCAGTCTCTTCAGCAATATAAGCTTCACATATAGATGCTTCAACCCGAGCTTTGTTCCGTGCCTTTTGTTTTAAGGTATAAAGAAACCTACATATAGTTAACTTTATTGGTCATTTTTTTTAATAAGGTTTGTCAAGTATTTTTTGTCAAGTCACATAAAACAATATTCAATACCTTTCAAATGGATACATCCATCTATATTGGACAGGCCCTCCTACTTTAGCTTCATAAGCAAGGTGGATGGGTAAATGCTCCATTGAGTCAAAGAACCCTGGGGGAAAGACTTTCTCTAACTTGCACAATGTCACAACAATATTTTGCTCTAACAACTCTAGTTGATCGCGCAACAAAGTTGTGGAACAAAGTTGTGTAAAGAATTGACTAAGCTCCACTATAGGATTCAAGACATTTTCCGGCAAAGTCGCAAAGGCAATAGGAAGCAAGCGTTCCATGAACACATGGCAATCATGACTCTTCATTCCGTACAACTTTGCTTCTTTCATATCCACACATCTATTTAGGTTAGATGCATATCCATCAGGAAGCTTCAAGTTCTTCACCCATTGACAAATATGTCGTTTTTGATCTACATTCAATGTATAGTTTGCGATCGGTTTCACCATTCTCCCTCTAATTTCAACAAGTTCATTGTCCTTCCTTCGACAATACTCTTTAACATCCATTCGAGCTTGTGTGTTATCTTTTGTTTTCCCCTTTGTGTCCATAACAGTGTGAAACACATTATCAAAGACATTTTTCTCAATGTGCATGACATCAAGATTATGTCGAATGAGATTAGTTTTCCAATAAGGCAATTCCCAAAATATGCTTTGTTTTGTCCAATGATGAGTAGCCTTATACCCTTCAATTGGCAAATTTTTCCCATACTCAGTCACCTTGGGTACATTTTTAACTCTTTGCCAAACTTCCTCTCCGCTCAACCGGGGCGGTGGCACTGATTTCTCAACCCTATTCTTCAAAAAAGATATTTTATTTCTCCAGAATTGGTGGTCAATCGGAAGGAATTGACGATGGCAGTCAAAGAAACATGTTTTTCGCCCATACTTCAATTGGAACGCTTTTGTGTTCTCCATACATATAGGACATGATAGTCTCCCCATGGTCATCCAACCAGACAACATACCATAAGCTGGAAAGTCATTTATTGTCCACAATAATGCAGCACGCATAAGAAAGTTTTGTTTCAAAGAGGCATCATATGTTGACACCCCCGTACCCCACAATAACTTTAGTTCATCTATCAGTGGTTGCAAATACACATCTATTTTTCCCTTAGGATTATTAGGACCAGGGATAATCAACGTCAAGAACATATATTCCCGTGTCATGCATATCTCAGGTGGTAGATTATAGGGAGTAACTATAACAGGCCAACAAGAATATTGCCTTCCAGATTGGCCAAATGGCCCAAATCCATCCGCACACAATCCAAGCCTCACATTTCTTGGATCATATGCAAAGTCTAGATATGTTCTATCAAAAACTTTCCATGCTTCACCATCAGAAGGGTGAGAAAGAACATTGGAACCTCGACGATTCTCAAAGTGCCATCTCATATCCTTTGCGGTTTTTTCAGAAGCAAATAATCTTTGTAACCTTGGAATGAGCGGTAAGAAAAACAATTGCTTCCTTGCAACTTTCTTTTTTCTTCCATGACACTTCTTAAAGGAATATCGTTCCTCACAACAAAACTTACATTTTGTTGCATGAGTGTCATCTTTATAATATGACATACACCCATTCACACAACAATCAATCTTCTTATAATCTAGACCTAGCCTCGACACAACTTCTTTGTTTGGTATAAGTCTGGAAGCATAAGAGTGTCTTTAGGTTGTGTCCTAAGCATAAGTTGGGAAACTAAATTAAAGGCATGTTGAGACATGTTTGTTGTTGCCTTAATACTTAATAATTGTAACGTTGTTGAAAGCCGAGATTCTTCACAACCTTCCCACAATGGTTGTTGTGCAGCACATAACATGTCATAAAATTCTCTTGCTGTACTATTTGGCATCTCTTCAACACCATTATAGTAATCCCTAAAACTAGGCCCGGCTGCATCCATCACGATTGTCTCATATGGACTTGTATGGGCTCCAAGTGCCCCATGTGAGGCATGTAGGGGACATGGTATTGGAGACATGGGCAGATGATTTACTACTCGTGTTTCACCATGACTAGTCCATACATAATAGTCCGGCATGAATCCTCTACTATAAAGGTGCACCTTAACATCATCAAAAGGTAGATAATATCTACATTTACATTTCACACATGGACACCTAAGCTCTCCCCACTTTTGAGAGTACTGTGATTGATATGCATATGCAAGAAACCCATCAACACCTTGCTCGAACTCTATCGTCACCCATTTAGTACTCGGATTAATTCTGTTATACATCCATCTTCGATGTTCTGGGACTTCCATTCTAAGAAGTAGGAATTCTAAGTAAATATTAAATAAGCTTCGGAGCAGACAAAATTAAGTTCTAAATCACATTGTATGGCAAAAGGTATATATATGATGCTGCCATGAACACTATTTGCATCAGTATAGAGTGATAAAGAAAACTATGGGACTATATATCTAAAGTCATGATGATATATGCAACTAAAAAGGCGTACCGGTAATTTACCAGCCATTTGAATCAATATACTAATGTCAAGAGAGCATCAAGAAGACAAAAAACATTTACATGACACTGAAATGTGTTGAAACTTAAGAATTAATTAACCTATATGAAGCAACTACCTCAATAGCGCTATCACTTTCAATTTTCCGTCCCCAACTTGTTTACTTACTCAGATTCAACCTAACATCATCAAACAGCTTATCAGAACAATACATGGCAGAACTTATGAAGGACAATTTTTTGTAGGATAGTCAAAGTTCAAAGTACTTGACTGCTGCATTTTGCACAACATAACACAATTAAAATTCAGAACCCTTTAAGCTCTTATAAGGACGTGAATGTCATAGCAAAAGGACCCAAAACTCAGCAAAAATTCACAATTTAGTAATGTATAGTGCATCCTAACCAAATTTAAGGCAAACAAGTTTAATCAACCTTGTAAAAAGAAAATAAAATATTCAGCCAAGTCCTTGCCTTTAAATTAGTGTTCTTTCTTACCTTTTATATAACCAGGAACGTACAAACCCCTTGATATTAGTAAGTGAACCAAATTTAACATTAATGAAGGTAATACACAACAGACTTACGTTATATACTTACATTTCTGCATAAATTATTTAACCATGACAGATCACGGAAGTACTTGTATTATAGATAAGCCTTCATTAACTTGCAAATTTGAGACTCCTACAATCATCTAATGCCCAAATTGCAGCAAAGTCTTAGATGGAGGGCAACTTTGAGCTCAAAAAGTAATGTGAAACTGTCTTTATAAACAAATTTTCTGAACTAACCTTTTTTCGATCTGAAATATGTACTTCTCCAATAGTTCAACCAGCTAAACTGAGTAGTTCAGTCCGATATTAAAACCTTACCTAAAATCCAAAGGCCACAAAAAACATGTAGAATAAGAAAATAACTACGAACATGTGCCTCTTTGTACAAATTGGCCACAAAAATATATCTACACTTTAAATAAGAAGTGTTGTAAATCTTATAATATTTACTTTTAATTCATATATAAATGGCATTGTCACCAAAATAAGATCATGAATAACAAACAAATCAAAACCAAACAAAACATTAACAAAATCTTGACTTGATGATCTTACATGTGCATGCCCATAATGTAGGTATAGAGAAAGAAACTTGGAAAATTTGAGTTTGAACTATAAAAGGTTGGAATTTTAATTTTGACAAAAGAAAGCCCTTTTGGCTTTGAAATTTGATGAGCCATGTAGTTACCAATGAAAGAGACGGCACACATCTATGGAAGCATTAATACAATTACAACTCAAACCACCCATCAACCACCCATCACCCATCAACTCATAACTTGAAAGGTGATGAACTCATATCGTGTTACCTATATGATAACCTTACTGATGAATGACTTGTAAATACATTTGCAACCACCCTTTAAATTTAAAGATATACCCTAATATTGGTGAGCATCAATAACTCAACTCGTCTAAATTTGTGTGTATTAAAAAAGGCAGAAGTTGATGGAGAGAGAAATGTTGAGTAGGGTGGCTACGGACGAGCAGTAGTTGCTAGTTGGTGAGAAAGAGGAAGATAATGAATGAGAGCAGCATGCCAGGTGGAAAGTAAAGTCAAGGAACAAAGGTAAACAGTAATAATGAGGGGAAGGGGTAATCATTTAATAATAGGAAGATGATAGCCAGATTGATTAGGACAGCAATGGTTGAATTAAACTGAAATAGAAGACTTGCATACTAAATCAGTGACAAGCTAGTGGAGTGGGGAACAGAGCATTGTGAAAGATGTGAACAAGGGAAGGATACAGATGCTCAATTGGCAATATGAATTCCAATACGTTTACAGAGAAGGTAACAGAAGTGCATATGTTATGTCAAAGATGAGTCTAAATCAGAATGAAAACTCAAGATATGGGAGCAACTGCCTAGTAGCTTCAAGATATGCTACATGAGAATGCAGTAGAATTTTATTCTGTAATATATGACTCGCTTTGTATTTTGGGCTTCACCACTTTCTTATAACCAAACAAAAAAGTATTCGCTCCTCATGAAAAGTTGTTCCAGTGTTGCACACCTTGAGCTGGGGGATGTGGATGTATTAAAGCTGGAAGTGGCTTTGATGAATTATGCAAAGGCGCAGTAACTGGTGCTCCACCCTTTTTCCAATTGATGATTCTGGCAGGAGTTGATGAAGGAGAGACAACGGGTACTGTAACACGTTTTCCATCAATAAAATGGCTATGAATCAAAATATTATCTCAAAATAGCATTTACATTTCACTTCCAATTAAAGAAGTTAAAGCAGTCAGATGCAAATGCTAGACATAATACTGCAATGAAACATACAGGATAAGGTTTATATAGTGAGAACAAAATCAATCATATAATAGTGTTAGTGCTGACAATTGTGAATAAACTCAAGAAATGAGTAAAGGTATTGCAATTTGAGGGTTCTGGATTCATATTTCTCCTGTTGCAGAATCATTTGACAATTGAACTTAAACATCACAACTATGCAGTCATGATCATCTATAGCTTGAACCATTTGTTGAGGAACCTGGATTCATATTTCTCACGGGCAAATAATGATGTGAGATGAGAAATGGGAGACACAACCACGTCTCATTTTGCAATATCAACAGAATTGTAATTTAGACTGAAGAAAAGAAATAACGGATAGATCATTTATGGCTTGATTCAATTGTTAAGGACTCTAGATTTATATTTCCGACTGGTGATATGGGAAAAAAGAGATACAATCACTTGGCATTTTGGAATATCAATTGAAAAGCAATTTAACTAGGCAACAAAAAAAAACATGAGATCACATAATACAGTCTGTTGGTACATATCTTCCTTCTAAACCATAATCATTTAGGTGAAGTGAAGAGCCTATGCATACAAAATGAAGAATGTGAAAAAGTGACCTGAAAAGTAGGAAGAGAAAAAAAAATTCTTTGAAAATTTGCACCTGGTAATTCTGATGGAGATAATACTGGTATAACTGGGTGGACAGACCGTGGGTTAGCGGGAAATGTACTTGATGGTGATGCAACTGGTGCTGCATAGATACAACAAAAGAACAACAATGAGACAAATAGAAGTTTTGTTTTATTTTTGTTTATTCCTATTTTGTAACCAAAATAACAAAGAAAAAGATTGAAGGGTCAAATCCCAGCGCCAAAAATCCTTACATGACGTTGCTTTGTAAAATCAGATGTGCACAAATGTTGTCCAACAAGAGTTCTTTGACAATCCAGACACCATAGCAAAGAAGCATATGCACATAATCAAAGCAGAAGCATTCTGGAAATCAGACCAAGAAAAAGAAGCTATTCATACATACCCTACACAATCAATGCACGAGAGAAGAAGAAAACTGAAGATGGGTTCGTTGATTCTCCTTAGACGGCGAGAAAGATGAGCTGCTCTTGCCTATTAAATCGAAATCACAAAAATTGAATAAATGGTCAACATCAAATTAGAGTTTAAAAACCCACTGAATTAATCAATGAGTGTACCGGACTTACCGACTGAGGACCAACGCCGCAGGGAGGGAGGGAGATTGGAGAGATTGCAGACAGCGAGAGAGTGCTGAGGCCTTGCCTTCCGACACTGAGCAAAGGGATTAGGATTTCGGATGAGATGCCACACCAGTCACCTTGTCTCGGAGAAGCTCATTCTTCCCATTTCCATAGAGCAATCGGCCGATTCCGGATTGAAATCGGCGCAAGAGGTGCAAATCGCCGAAATAATTTCTTGGAGCAGCGAATCGAACTCAGAAAATGGGTTGGGCCTATTTCTTCAGATGATTCACTGAGCAAAGGGATTAGGGATTTCGGATGAGATGCCACACCACTCACCTTGTCTCGGACAAGCTCATTCTTCCCATTTCCATAAAGCAATCGGCCGATTCCGGATTGAAATCGACGCAGGAGCTGCAAATCGCCGAAATAGTTTCTTGGAGCAGCGAATCGAACTCAGAAAATGGGTTGGGATAATGTATCTTTAGATGATTCACGCGGGTGGTTCTGGAGGGAAAATTTTCGACTCGTGGGTTGGGGAATTTTTTCGGGTGGGAGCTGCGTATGCGTATGTGTTCGGTTTTTAATTATTCCAAATAAAAAAAAAACCATTTGCCACGGAAATTGCTGACGAAATACTTCCGTCAGTAATTAACCACGATATTCCGTCGCTGATGGTTACTCTCCGACGAACTTGCCCACGGAATTATTCCGTGGCAAATTACTGACGCATTTCTGTGGGCAATTCCGTCTCTGATTTTCCTGACGGAATTTCCGTCCCAGATGCGTCTGAAATTACCCACGGACATGGTTCCGTCTCAGATTCCGTGGGTAATTGAGGCTTTTTTTGTAGTGGTTATTTTTATCAATTTGAAATTTTATAAACATTAGTTAATACTTTTACGCTTGTTTAAATTAATTTTCAAATTCTTTCTTTGATTTGCTTAACTTAAATAAAAATAGAAAACTTAATACCTATTCACTAGTTTATTTAAAATTCTATAGGAGGATTTTGATTCAATATTATACTATTTTTATGACCCGCACAATTTAGTAGTATCAAGCTTCTTCAACATGTTTTCGTGTTTTAGAACCTTCCCCTGAAGAACTAGTTAATTATATATATTTATAGCCTCTCCGTCCTCATAGAAATAAAGCAGTTAATTATAATGACCTCCATACTTTGCATTGTGAAATCTTTTTCTCATCGTTTCTTGTGAGTTTTTGGTTGCTCAAATGGAGTGAGGTTTCTCATCAAACTTTGGTGACATTTTCAACTATTTTGTCTTTCTCACATTAAAATAGTAGAGAACAATTACAAGTGCATACAATATTGCCCCACAACTTGGAATTTGTTAGATCTACCATATATATTAATCTTAATAAAATAAAAGTAAGGTGAATAACTCTCACTGTTACAAAAAAATCATGATATAACTGTCATACATTATGATTTTAAATCTCCATATATGCGAGAGTTATAAAAGCTCGATGCAAATACATTAGGGTTCCAAACCATTATTTAGTCCGGACCTATTATAATGGATATAATATAACATCATTTATGTATTGAGGTTTCATGATGTCATGATCTCTTCATTGGTGGGATAATAATTAACGAAAACACGTAAACAACCATTGTAATATATAGCAATGTTTGCATGATACACAAAAGTCTCATTGTACAATCGTTATTTATTCAATAACATACATAACGGTTTGTGTATAGGAATAATGACTTTTAATAAACTTTAACAATGATCTCACATAGACAATCATTATAAAATAAGTACATAAATGATTTATAAATAAGAACCATAGACATTTTATAATATATAACGGTTTTATATAAAAACCGTGATGTATGAAAATAAGACTCTTTAAGTGAGAGTTTTTGAACTAGTTAACCTCCTCTATATATATAATATAACAACAATACCTTCAACACCTAATAGCTATGCAATTTGGCATGCATCAAGGCATTCTAGGCTTTATGGGGAAAGTCAATATCCACTATTAACGTATATAAATGATAATGTAATTGGTGATGGCCTAAATATAATTAAAACCATATCTTTCAAGGAAGACCTTGATGTAGGGAGCTTCATAAAAAATAGCATAAATACCACCTTAATGGCTTCCTTTATCTAACGCACCCTTATATTCTTCAATGGTGGAATAGTTCTTCACCCTTGACTTGTCGACTTTTAATCCCTCCATAAACAAGCCTTTAAAAATGGAGCCATAGTGGTATACAATGTTAACGCTGAATCCGGATTCTCTCCCTTGTGCCTCTCATCCTTTGCCTCTTCCATATTCAAAATGACACTGTTTTGGGTGTAAATGGAAGGGTGTTCAACCACCTTTTTTTTAAAAAAAAAAAACACTGAAGCCCCTCAAGTAATTTTTTTAACAGTACTCAATATTCTAAAATATTTTTCTGTTTATTATGTAGCATAAAATAATTTTTCAGGAGCACCCAGTATCTAACAAACTACACCCTAAAGTATTTTTTCAGTAGCATTCCATATCTTAAACTAAATTTTAACTCATCCAACACTCAGTATCCCAAATTTATAGTGCTCAATGCCACTAGAAGACACTTTAGAGGCTTCTCATTGCAACTAAAAAAATAATTTAGGATGCTGAATGCAATAAAAATAAATTTAAGATATAGAGTGTTAGTGAAAAAATAGTTCAGGTTGTATCTTGTCAAATACTGAGTGCTCCTGAAAAGTTATTTTATGCTACATAATAAACAAAAAAATGTTTTAGAACATTTGGTCCTGCTAAAAAAAGTACTTGAGGGGCTTCAATATTATTTTTTTAAAAAAAGGTAAAACACTCTCCCATTTATATCTAAAACGGTGTCATTTTGGATATAAGAGAGCCAAAGGATGGGAGGTGGCAGAGAGAGAATCTGGGTTCATTAACGCTGGGGTCATTTATAACATCGTACTCACCATGGTAATGAGGTTGCAGCTGATGTACGGTCAAGATTGATGACAAGCATGCCGTGTAACTTTGGATTAGTATGAACAAGTGAAAAATCCCCTCGCGCTTTGCGCGGGTGCATAAACCATATCACATCCAAGCATAAAGTTGCATCCGACTCATCTGATGCATTAGGCACATAGTCAAAGACAAATTTGAATAACCTTTCATTAGGTACACAGAACATCAATTAACAACACATTGTCCACTTAATACACATAGCCAAATTATTCTTTCAAAACATACGTAGCAAAAAAGGGTAAACATTATGCACAAATTGCATTTGCTTAGCACAGCATAATCTCGGACCCCCCCTAAGTTGCAAAAAAACTCATCCAAATTATGATCTTCACAACTAATTCGTCAACTTGAAATAAACATTTAACAACCAATAGTCAAAACAGAAACACAAAAAACAATCCGACGCAAAAGATGTGTGCACATGTTCAAATGAATGCCACCCAATATTTCTGAATATCTTTCTATAAACCACATTGGTGGTTGTTTTTTTTAGGAGGATTACTCCCATGATCCATAAGAATTTTCAAACCAGCAATATTCTTAACCCTTGATAAGGCAACATATAATTGCCCATGTGTGAATACTGGGGTGGGCAGATATAAGCCAACATTTTGCAGAGATTGGCCCTGGCTCTTGTTAATTGTCATTGCAAAGGACAAAGCAATAGGAAACTAACTTCTCTTCATCCAAAAGGGAAGTCTAACGTCTAAAGGATTCATATCCATTCTGTGTATTAAAACCTTTTGATCTGGGTTTTGACCCATTTAATGTAATAGCCTGAATAATATTTTTTCCAAGAAGTGTGATACATAACCTGGTACCGTTGCATAACCTATTGGCTTGATCGATATTCCGTAACAGCATTACATGTACTCCAACCTTGAGGTTAAGACTGTGCCTAGGCAAACCTGAAAATTAATTGTATTCAAAAACTCCGTTGTGTATAGATCTTCAAACCCATCAACCTCTTATGATAACTTACAAAGAGTATCACAACTATAATACTCTATCAGTTCACCTGGCATTAAAGAGCACATGTACTCATTAACATGGTTGACACTCTTGATGGTAGGGCATAACATGGCTCGACTATTGAAATAGTATGAGTTACATAAATTCGCTAGCAAACCTGGGTATGTGACCTACACAATAGCATGTATAGGATCATCATAACTTTGAATAAGGAATTCCTCAGGAGTCTCAATATCCATAATACCATCATGTGGCAACCCCAACTTACCATAACCTACAGCTAAGAGCCATTGCAAAAACACTTGTAATTTGTGGTTATCTTGATTTAGTGTAGATGATAATCTCATATTTCTTGTGAGATGGAAAATTGTACATGAATCCTACAAATATGATGATGTGATGCAAGCATCGACAATAGTTGCTCTAGATCCCCTTGGAATAACAGGTAACAGTTGTCGAAAGTCACTACCCATCAAGACAGCCTTTCTATCAAATGGTTGATTACAACTCATAATATCCTTCAAAGTCCTGTCAAATGCTTCAAAACAAAAACGTTGAACCATGGGTGCTTCATCCCATATAATCCATTTAGTGTCCTTAATCAACTCAGCTAGGATTGAATTTTGCTTTATTGCATATAGAATCTTCATTCGCTTCAATCGGTATTGCAAACCTTGAATGAGCTGTCCTTCTAGCTTGTAGCAATGTGGCTGCTATACCGCTTGAAGCAACAGTCAGGACAATTTCACATTTGGACCAAAGAGTTGAAGTAAACGCACTCCACAGAAATATCTTCCCAGTTCCTCCGAAACCGTACGCAAAGAAAAAACCACCAACACTAGCGTTAAGTGAAGACATGACTGAATCATAAATAACTTTCTGCTCCAAATTCAAGGACTTAATTATTTCTAATAATTGTTTGGCAAGCTGAACTTTGTCGTAATTTAATTCCTGATAAATCAAGTGATTACCAACATCTACATGATTTACTGATAAAGGTAGTGGCAATGAAGGAAAATCTAAAATTCTCTTTCCGTTTTGCTGCAAGAGACCTTCAATATCAGTAAGAGCAGCTTCCTCTCTATCTGATGTTGATATCTCAATACCTACTTAAGTATGAGTAGACAAATAAGAAAGGACATGTTACAAAGTGTTTAAAAAAAAGCGATAATGTACATCAACTTACTTGACGACAATGGGTCATGATGTGGGATGTATAATAGATCTTTAGACAAAATTTGAGAAGTCTCCTTCCAAACAACCTCAGGCCGGCTTAGACAACTACAAAGTAGCATACTCACAAACATACTATGAAGTAACCGACCTGTTGCCCAAACTAAAGCCTCCTTCAAAGCAGAAATGAATTCTGTGTCATCGTTTAACAATCCTAATGCAATACATGCCACATGAAATGTTGGACGTACGACGCTATCAACTGTCTTAATAGCTTCATATGATGATGACCCTTTAACTTTAGTTAATAAAATTTGTTGCCAATTGCAAATCTTCTTTTCCTTTTTTTCTAGATTTCTTTCTTTTCCGGAGGTAATAAAGTTCTCCAGATGCAGGTGAAGTATGAGTAAGATGACCAATTGCAAATCTTCTTTTCCTTTTTTTCTAGATTCGTTGCCTCCGATGATACATATAATATTGTGGGAATTCATAATAGTATAGTGTTTTTGCGAAATCATCATCTTTGTTTTCTTTCATCCAAGCTAGGAATATAGACTCCCACACTCTGGCTTGTCTAGAAGCTCAACCACATCATCAGATTTAGAGTAAACAACACGTTGTTGGTTTGGTAAATGAAAACTTAGCCTTTCCACAGGTGAGAACCTATGATGGATATCAAAACCAAATAAACGCCAAGTTGCCTCACATGTAGAGATGTAACGAAAATTGTAATATTGTTGAATCTCATCAAACAATGTTTTAGAATTCCCATTTTGGCCACTATCACAAATTGAGGCAACCACGCAATCATTCCCTTTGCTAATATACTTGAATAGATACTTGATTGTGGTAGATTGATTATATTTTTCAACATTGATGTGAGCATGAAACATATACAACAATGTAGGATTGTATGAAACCACAAAACCTATTATCCAATGGAATGCCTTTCACCTCAATAGACTTGCCATCGTCTCTTCTTCTATAGGTAGAAAATCCTTCTTAATCAATACTAGTTTCTTCATTAAGTCTCTTAGGGAAGAATTTCTTGATGACAAGCATGCCGTGTAACTTTGCTTTAGTATGAATACTAATACCAACCACAACACAAGCACAAACCGGAGCAATTATGATTCTTCTACATATGATATAAAAAATTAAAGCCAAAACAATTGATAAGTCCCTATTTTTATTATATATGTTTATATTTTAATTGACGATTTTGTTATAATTATTAATTTTAAAATGTCTTTCTTAAGATAAATTGAGATTAAGAGTAAATATATTAAATTAGGACTAAAAAAGACAAAATTATCATAAAAATTGTAATTACTATTAATCATCATTTTTTTAAAAAAATATTTGATGTTGGTTTAAATGTTTTAATGGTAGGTATTAGAAAAAGTGGATTAAAAGTGAAAATGACAGTTTGTGGATCGAATTTCAATAATGATAGTTTTGCCCACGAATTTGCAAATTGACAGTTTAGTCCTGCCAAAACTGCTGCATTTTGACAGCAATACTTAGGTCAGATTTAAACTAGTTTTAGAGCTTCGATGAAACAAAGAATAGCCGCGAAGAACACAGAACCTCAGACCTTCCTCCTCTAAACTCTCATTCCCTTCGCCTTCTTCTTCCTCTCTCGCCGGGGGCGTCATTCACCACCACAGCCGCCGGCGAGCTCCATCATCCCAGATCAAGAGCTGCGGCGGTGAGAGCACAGACCACAAGAGATCAGAAACAGAGCAGCTGCAAAATCTCTCAAGCCTTCAGGCCTCCATCAATCAACTCACCATCTTCATCTTTAATTTCATTTATCTTGTGGTGTTCCATGGATGGATATTCAATTGAGAATGTGATTTTGATGGTGCTGGGCGTATGATAGTTGCTAAAGTTTCTTCTCCCAGAGCAATGAATTGATTCTTGCGCTTGGAGCTTAAAAGGAAGTGTTCTACCATCTAATGTTAATATTTAATCTTTTGTATTAATTAAATTCTAGATTTAGAGTTTAATTAGAGCCCGTTTGGTTCAACCCCATTGCATGCCTGCAATGGTAATCATGATTGCATTACCAAGAGAAGAGTGTTTGGTTGCTCTTTAGCATGGTAATAGAGTTTACCATGGTAATGATGATTACCAAAAAATTGGTAATCCTCATTCATACCTCCCCCCTATGAATCCTCATTACCATCCCATTGCATGGTCTAAAATGTCTAATTTACCCTTTAGTTTCCCTTGTCTTTATTTTACTTATTTCATTTCACTTGCCGCATTACGTCACAACTGCCACTGCCACAACCTCTTCCTCTTCACCACCGTCACCTCTACCCTCTGCCGCCGCCACTACCTCCTCCTCCGCCGTCACCTCCACCCGCAACCGCCACCCACGACCCCGCTACCGGCCCACCGCCTACCACTACCGCCACCACCTCCTCCTCTGCTGCCACCCTCACCCCCACCACCCACCGCCACCTCCTTCTCCACCACTGCTGCCACCCTCACCCCCGCCGCCCCCGCAGCCCCCACCGCCTACCACTACCTCCTCCACCGCCGCTGCCCACCGCTACTACCACCTCCTCCTCCACCGCCGCTGTCGCCACCACAGCCACCTCTTCCGCTGTCGCCACCCCCGACCCACCGCGACAGCCACCACCTCCTCCACCCCTGCCGCCACCACCTCCTCCTCCCCCCGCCACCCCCATCATTGCCACCACCACCACCTCCTCCTCCTCCATCCCCATCGTCGCCAGCTTGTAACTATTTTTTCCATAAAGATTATATTAAGGGGTAAAATAGACTTTGTGTAATATATTAATTTTAAATAATTGTTAAAATATTAACTCATTGCACGTTGCTTAAAAATTAAACCAAACACTACCCCTGTAATTAATATTGCATTGCATTACCATTGTATTGCATTGCACTGCACCTCAGGGTGTAATGGGATCGAACCAAACGGGCCCTTAGTTTATTGGTTCGTAGTTTTATATTGGGGTTCCACCGTTCCACACAATTCTTGAGATTATATATGTATTTGGATTTAATTTTGTGCACTTAACATTTTAAACTTTATTAGTAACAATTTTATTTAATTGACTTGGTATAATTTTTATTTGAAGTTATTATGAATATTTAATTATAATTATAATTCAAGGGTTCTTGGTTACTTGTATCATTGCATTTTATTGATTTAATTTACTAGTGTTTAAATTGAGTTTCGGTTAGAGGGATTAATTTTTACCCGGTGTGGAGAAATTAATTCACCTAACTCAAGTTAACTTAAAGGGTCTTTTTGACATCTTTATTAAACTATCACACTTCCATTATCTTTTGAAACAAAGATTGATGAAATTTATTGTTCTAAGATGTTTTTATCATACATTTTAAACCCAATTTCCATTCCATATCACTTTTATTCCAAAAATCCAAAAATATTAGTTTTTTTAAAGATTTTAGTTTAATTGCAATTTAGTTGTACGTTAGATAAAAAACTCAAAGTCATTTTTAACTTGTTTTATGTCAACCATCACATTTAGTTTCTAGGTAATTAATAAAAGGCACATCAAAAGATGATCCAAGATTGCACTCTATATTGCAATCCTTGGCTAAATTTTGAAGAGATTACCAAGGCATAAAGCATACACGCCTTCTTCAACAATACGATGATAATACCTCAAGTCCTTAGTATAAGAGCTAGTTGACTAATTTACAGTGATTAAGGAAGCTAAATAAATTACTTTATTATAACATATGTTACATGATCTCTTTGAAATATTTATGCATATCATTAGATTATATATCAGTTTAAAAGTCGGGGAAACCAATTTGAAGAAAAATGAAAATATAATAAATGAAATAAAAATGGTCTTATATTTAGGAGTTAGGACCAAAATTCATTTATAAAGTAGCTCCTATATTTAGTACTAAAGATAGTAATATGTAATAAAAATTTTTAAGAAAAAATATGATAAATATAATGGTGATCATGTTGAAATGAAATTATATTGAAGAAAAATAAATTAGGATATCTAGAAAGGTTTTTGAACTCACTTTCAGGAAGAACTGCTTGTACTATGGGAAACCATAAAATAGAAACCATATTAAGTTGCTTCTTACATGGCAAATTTTCAAGTCCTGAATCTTGCTTAACCTTATTCCGTTCCATGAATACTATGATCCCACCTATAAAAACACAAAGAATGGAAATGGACAACCACAGATCCCAACTAAACGGTCGTACAAAAATCCACATATCTAACCGTGGATCGTGTCGAAACTTCCCAAGCATCTTCACATCAGATTAGTGTATATGATAAAGTAAAATCTACATTTATGTTGAAACGATCTGCCAGAATTGTGACATCTCCCACCACAGCACCGTACTGATCATTAAATTAAAAAAGAAAAAGTCAGATATTCAGTTTTGAATCTCTCTACGTATCGAGTTTTGGTTATGGCATCAAATAAAACGACGAATAAAATCTACCTTTTTATTCCCTATTTTTACTTCAACAAAACATTACATTTCAGGAGATCTCAGTCAAATAAACAATATTACAATAAAGATGTAGACAAGATTGAATAGTCTCTGACCTTTCTTTCCGAGAGCTGGTCGAGGAGTGTGTCCTAATTCTCAACCCAACTTCCATCTTCGTCTGTGAAGACCATATATTCTACAGAAATAGAAGGTAGGCTATTGCAGCATTGAAATTCTCAATGGAAAAGCCCTGAGCCTTTACGACCTGATTCTTGTTTTTAGAATCAAGTTTTAAATCCACGAAAAAATTTGGTGAGCCACATTTCTTAGGAACACCAACTACCTTCCAGGACAAGTGAATCTTCATCATCACCTGCTCCAATCTGAGCTATTAATAACAAGAATGCAAAAAATGTCAAGGCAACGTACTCATGGCCATAGAAATGGTGATTTGGGTTAGCCATCTCACAAAGTGCTTTGTAAGTGGCAAGAAAGAAAATGAGGAAAATAAGAAGCAAGCTTGTTTGGATTCCTAAGCCTGAATTTGCCTTTATTTATATTACAAACTGGTGTGAGTATATTCATAAGATGATGCCAAATTATGAATCAAGAGAGATTCAATTTGGATCCAAGAGTTGAGACCTAGCTTCAAGCTTCAGCTATGTTAGAGTCAGAATGTCAATAATAGTGTGTAGGAAAGTCGTAGAGTAGGAAGGGAGTAGGAACGGCTTGTCTCGTTCATACTTGAGAATCTGTATATATATATCATATGTAACATTGAACTAAATAAGAGAACCTTGAGATTTCATTAGCGTACATGGTACCAGAGCCTGGTTCCTTCGTTTCATTTCTGACTTCGTTTCTTTTCCGGTGAAAAACTCCATTTTTTCCGGTGAGTAAGCTCTCTTCCTCTCAGATCTGTTGCCGTCAGAACTTCTATTGCACACACGCCCCTGATCACTGCCTTCTCCACTCCAAGATCGGTCAACCACCAGTTTCCGGTGCCATTCCGACCTCGCGTGGACAGTCACGCGCCGCCCTCCTCTCCGGTGCTCAAACACACGCGCGGAGCGTGTGGTGTGCTCAGACCTCCGTTCACGGCGGCGTTTGCGGCGCACTGATCGACTGAACCTCCTCTTCATCCTCCTGAAGTTTCGTGGCCATCCGACACCATTTGATTTTTTGTGCTTTGCTCTTCACTTTCAGTTTCAACGTTCGTCGACTGCAAATTGGTTTCTAACTTCATTTTCTGAGTTAGTATTTCTGTCCGTGGGTCCCTTGCATTGATTAAGGTAATATTGTTTTAATATATACCTGCGGGTCCCGCGATTCAATCACTTTTGAATTTGTTGAGAAAGTGTTATACGTAAACACTTTCCTATTCACTCACGGTTTTTTTTCTTCCGTGTGGGTCCCTTCAAAAAAAAAAAATCTCTGAGGTACTATTCACTCACGGTTACTGTTCATCTGAGGCACTATTCACTAACGGTTACTATTCATCTGAGGTACTATTCACTCACGATTACTATTCATCTGGCACTGTTACTATTCATCTGGAGGCTTCTGTTAATCGTTTGGGATATTTTTTGGTTGTGAGAAATTTCCACTTGGTCACTAGTGTGACGTTTGTTATTATAGTTGGAGGACCTTAAAGCCTCATTTGGGATATTTCAGATTGTTGCTGCAGTTTATGATTGTGTAATTATCTTGTTCTTGCTCTGAGAGTTTGTTGTCATTTCACCTTTGCTGTTTGGTACATCTCCTTGTTTGATGATGGAGGAAATTAAGTCTCGATCTTCAGGTGCTCTTGCTACAGGTAACATCACTTCTAGCCTTGCCACTTGTTCGTCAAAGTGGATTATCGATTCCGGTGCAACTGATCATATGACAAGTAACAAAAATTTGTTCTCCTCGTATACACCTTATGCCAACCCCTCTAGTATAACAATTGCTAATGGTTCTTATTCTCGTGTTCTCGGATGTGGCACTATCAGACCTACCCCATCTATTGCTTTATCCTCTGTCCTTCATGTTCCTAATCTTGCTTTTAATCTTTTATCTACTAGCAAACTTACTCGACAATTCAATTGTTTTATCACACTCTTCCCTGACTATTGTTTAATTCAGGATCTTTCGACGAAGCAGATTATTGGTAGAGGCTATGAATCTGGTGGACATTACATCCTTGATGATCAGGTTCCACGTTCTGTTGCATGTTCTGGTGGGTCGTCTCTCTTTGAAGTTCATTGTCGTTTAGGTCATCTGTCGTTGTCCTCTCTCCGGAAATTGTACCCTCAGTTTTCTTCTGTGTCTACTTTAAATTGTGAGTCATGTCGTTTTGCCAAACACCATCGTGTTCATTTGGCACCGCGTGTCAATAAACGAGCTGCGTCCCCCTTTGAGTTAGTACATTCTGATGTTTGGGGTCCTTGTTCAATTCTGTCTCAAACTGGTTATCGTTATTTTGTAACTTTCGTTGATGATTTTTCCCGAACCACCTGGCTTTACTTAATGAAACAGCGTTCTGAATTGTTTACTCATTTTCGTCATTTCTGTGCTGAAATTCAAACCCAGTTTAATACTCCTGTGAAAATCTTACGAAGTGATAATGCAAAAGAATATTTTTCCTCACCTTTCACAGATTACATGCAAAGTCATGGTATTCTTCACCAATCCTCTTGTGTTGATACCCCTGCTCAAAATGGTGTTGCTGAAAGAAAAAATCGCCATCTATTAGAAACTGCACGAGCTCTCATGTTTCATTCCTCCGCCCCTAAATGTTTTTGGGCTGATGCTGTTTCTACGGCTTGTTTTCTCATCAATCGCATGCCTTCGGCTGTTCTTGGTGGAGATATTCCTTACTCTGTTCTGTTTCCCACCACTAAGCTGTTTCCTATTGATCCAAAAATCTTTGGTTGTGTTTGTTATGTTCGGGATGTTCGTCCAAGTGTCAGTAAACTTGATCCCAGGTCCCTACGATGTGTCTTCCTTGGTTATTCTAGAATTCAGAAAGGTTATCGATGTTACTCTCCTGATCTCTATCGTTACCTTGTGTCCACTGATGTAATCTTTCATGAGTCTTCTCCTTTCTTCACATCTTCGGCCTCTTCTGAGTCTCCATCTGTCATTGCTGAGTCTGATGATGTCTTGGTTTATCGTGTCCCATTCTCACCAGTACAGGCTGCTGTACCAGAACCTGATATCATCAATGATGCTGATGCAACCAATGTTTCACCGTCACCAATCACTGCTTCGCCAACGGATTCTGGTCATGACACATTGGTTTCTGTTCCTGATCCCCTAGATCCTCCTATTGTTGCCTCTGATCCAGTTGTTCCTGATTCTACTGTTGATCCCTCCCTTGACCTACCTATTGCCCTCCGAAAAGGTACTCGTCCTCGTTGTACTCCCACAAGATATGCTAACTGTACCTATCCTATATCCTCCTTCATGTCTTACCAGCATTTGTCTCCTACTTCTTCTTCACTTGTGGTCACCCTTGATTCCATATCCACCCCTACTACTATTCATCAAGCCCTAGCTCACCCTGGTTGGCGTGCCGCAATGGAAGAAGAACTCTTGGCATTGGAAACAGCTAGTACATGGACTCTTGTTGATCTCCCTCCTGGCAAGAAAGCTATTGGCTGTAAATGGGTATTTGTTGTTAAAACTAAGGCTGATGGTTCCTTGGAACGACTGAAAGCTCGCCTTGTTGCGAAAGGATATGCCCAAACTTATGGGCTCGATTACTCCGAGACATTCTCTCCTGTTGCCAAACTCACTTCAGTTCGTCTACTTGTCTCTTTGGCAGCCACTTATCATTGGGATCTGCATCAATTAGATGTTAAAAATGCTTTCTTAAATGGCGATCTTCTGGAAGAAGTTTATATTGAGCAACCACCTGGGTTCGTTGCTCAGGGGGAGAATAGGAAAGTGTGCTACCTCCGGAAGTCATTGTATGGTCTGAAGCAAAGTCCTCGAGCCTGGTTTGATAAATTCTGTAATGTGGTCAAGAAGTTTGGGTTACGTCAAAGCAAGTGTGATCACTCTGTGTTCTACCAACAATCTGATGCAGGCATGATTCTTCTCGTAGTATATGTTGATGATATTGTGATTACAGGAAGTAATTGTTCTGGAATCTCAGAACTCAAAATCTTCCTGAACTCTCACTTCCAGACAAAAGATTTGGGATCATTAAAGTACTTCCTTGGTATTGAGGTTTTGAGAAGTAAGAAAGGTATTCTTTTGACCCAAAGAAAGTATGTTCTCGATCTCTTAAAGGAGACTGGAAAACTTGGAGCTGCACCAAGCAGCATCCCCATGATTCCAAATCCCTTTCTAGATCTTGATGCTAGTATGTTTGATGAGCTTCCTGATGATTTGAAGAAGAAGATTGATCCAGAAAAATTAAAGCCATTTCCATTTCCTGAGAGATATAGAAGACTTATTGGGAAACTGAATTATCTAACAGTAACTCGTCCTGATATAACCTTCTCAGTCAGTAGGCTCAGCCAATTCATGGCATCACCAACAGTGGCACAATGGAAAGCTTTAGAACATATCTTGTATTATTTGAAAGGTTCTCCAGGTCTTGGTATTCTTTATACAGATTATGGGCACACTAAAGTCGAGTGTTTCTGTGATGCGGATCATGCAGGATCTAAAGCCACAAGACGATCAACTACTGGTTATTGTGTGTTTGTTGGTGGAAATTTGATATCTTGGAGAAGTAAGAAGCAATTAGTTGTGTCAAAATCAAGTGCAGAAGCAGAATACAGAGCCATGTCACAGTCAGTACAAGAAATTGTGTGGGTATTTCAACTCTTGAAGGAAATTGGCATTACCACGATATTACCAGCAAAACTATGGTGTGACAATAAAGCAGCACTTCATATAGCTTCAAATTCTGTGTTCCATGAACGAACAAAACATATTGAGATTGATTGTCATTTTATTCGTGATAAGATAAAAGAAAATGTTGTATCTACAGGGCACGTACGATCCGACGATCAACTGGCAGATCTTCTGACGAAAGCCTTACATGGGACTCGGGTTAAATATCTTTGTAACAAGTTGGGCATGATCAATATATATGCTCCAACTTGAGGGGGAGTGTTAGAGTCAGAATGTCAATAATAGTGTGTAGGAAAGTCGTAGAGTAGGAAGGGAGTAGGAACGGCTTGTCTCGTTCATACTTGAGAATCTGTATATATATATCATATGTAACATTGAACTAAATAAGAGAACCTTGAGATTTCATTAGCGTACAAGCTAATTGACTGTAATTGATTATTAAGACTTAATGTTCCAATTCAACCGTTACCTTAATAATATACAGCGTGTAATTTACGACCAACTTGTGTGTGTGTGTATATATGCTAGTATCATCAAGATAAGCTTCACTGCAATTATGGGAAGCCATTCCTTTAACAAAGTTAAATAACCTTCCTATCTCAATCCCCCTCCCTCCCTCTAATAATTTGAATTTTTAAAAATTAAATGCGATCCTTGTCTGAATATTCCATAATGATCCATGTTCGCTCTGTTCTTAGTTGATAAAAATAATTTTTAAGTGAATGTTCAAATTAAGGGCTTGTTTGATTTTGTTTTTAAAATTTTTTTTTTAATTTTTTTAAAACAAAACTAAAAAACTTGTTTGGAGATCTATTTTCAATAAGTTATTTTTTAAAAAAACAAAAAGTTTTTTTTAAAAAAAAATATAAAACAAAAACAGTTTTTAGGTGTTTTCTTATTTTCATTTTTCTATTTTTTTGAAGCCGGCATGTATTCATTATCGAAACCACACTATTACTGGTGACCTTTGCCACTTTATCGTCATCACGTCACTTCAAAAACATATTTTTTTTAAAAATAATTATCCAAATTTTTTTTTGTTTTCAAAAGTTGTTTTTTAAAACAATTTTATAAAACTGTTTTGAAAACTAAAAAACAAATCAAGAGTATATGAAGGGAGGAGAAAGGACTGAATCCTTAAGACATTTGAATACTAATATTTCTATACCTTAAAAGAACAACGGCATTTAGCTCAAAAAATAAAACAAAAAGAAAAGCGGCATGATGAGATGATATTCAATTGCCACTAGTGGAAAAATGACATTTTAGATTGATTAAAATTAACTTTTTAGATTAGTTTTGGATCCAGTCTTGATACAGCCGGTCTTAAAAGTATGTCACTTTTAAGACCGGTTGTATTGATAACCTGTCTTAAAGTAAACAATTTTAAGAGTGGTTGTCATAAGCACCGATCTTAAAAGACCTCTTTTATAAGACAATTACATAACATTTTTAAGACCGGTTATAATTATGACCGGTCTTAAAATTTTAATTTTAAGACTGGTTGTACATAAAACCGGTCTTAAAAATTTAACTTCAAGACCGGTCTTAAAATTTTAATTTTAAGACTGGTTGTACATAAAACCGGTCTTAAAAATTTAACTTCAAGACCAGTTATATTTGAAACTGGTCTTAAAATAACTTTTAAGACCGGTTATAATTATAACCGGTCTTAAAAGTATTATAATTTTTTTTAATTGTATGTTATTAGGTTACTTACCAGAATGTATCCTAGAATTGCTAGCTACTTTCAATGTCATACTTATTAAGTGCCATAAAGTTATTAATTGTAATGTGTTGTTTAAAACCATCATATATATATGCATAATAGTTTAAAACACATGCAGGCCATGACATGGCTCAAACAGATTCACATGTATAAATGCATGATTGTACATAATCAAAAAAACAACAAACATGTCAAATCATACAACCAACAATATTTGCAACCAACCAACATGCCAATTCATCAATATATACAAAAAATTCCTTAGTTTTACAAGAACCCACTATTGTAAAAGTTCATAAATGAATTCAGTAGAACAATTGCGAATGTGATCAATATCTTCTTCTGGAAAGGGGTTAGCAAGTTCAAACATCGGAAACACCAAAGTCAGGCAAAACATTACTTCACTTAAAAAAAATTAAAAGTAATACAAAATTTTTGAAATATATATACATTTACCTCTTCAATAAATTCTGTTGTGCCTAGGGTAATAATATTATAAATGCGCCTTAGAACATACAACTCACACAAGTTAGACCCCGGTGGTTGCCTACGGGTCTGAAAAATAATATGATATCATTAAAACAAGTATAAAATTAAAGCATGGCTTATTGAATACATTCTTAAAACAAACAAATATGCAACTAACTTTTGGTAAGATCCATATAGGCTCTTTTATTTCACGAATAGGCCTACCACAAGCAGTGTGTTGGAATGTCCACATAGCCCTATATCATTAAAATCACAAATGTTACTTACTTTACACAAATTTCATAACTTTTGCACACGAAAAATAATTAATAATGCAAGAAAACTTACGAGTTCAAGCTCTTCTTCAATTCACTAGTTGGCTTGCTGAGGTAGAGGGAGCATAAGAGGATGACAAAATAACTCTTCTTGCACAAAATAGCCAATTGCCAATGATCACTGAAAAAAGAGAAGACTTTTAAGCAAATATAAAACATTATGTATATTATGAAATATAAATTTGTTTCTTACCCATACAAATATGGAGCCAAGAAACACTCAATTGACGTTTCACAAAGCCTGTGCGATAAGTATGTGTGTTTGATGGCAGCAGTGGTCCCTTTGTCATAGAGTTGATGTGGGCATAGGAGTCCAAATTTATTGGTTTTTCCAGAGTCAACCAACCTACGATTCATGTACCTATAATAGTGCAAGCATACAAATCAAAGTTTAATGGTGTAATTTGTAAAATATTAATTTCCAATTTGAAAAGATACTTACATTAAAAAGAGTTAGACAATCGAAATCGTAAGCTGTTGTAGAGGAGCAACTAGGGACATTAAATCATCCCCTCAAGATAGTATTAGGCCCTTGACTTGCTAACAGCTGACTCAGTAGGTGAATCTCTTGTTTGAAAGGACGTATCATATGTCATCAGAATCACTTGCTGCATGACATTCAATGGAGGCTGTGAAACATCTTGAGTGGAGGGAGATGGAGGTGGAGGTAGAGATGGAGGTACGGGGATTCCTCAGCTCGATTAGAAACAAGGTTCTTTGGCCACAAGATGAAAGAGTTGAGGATATCGCCTACAACCTTGAAGTCATCAACAGGGATAGGGAGAGGTGCATCTGCAACGATCACCTCTTCAACTGCCGCTCTGACTTGATTATCCTTTATTTCTTGGTGGTGGACAGTTGATCCCAAGTTGTGCATGCTCCCCCGTGCAACTAATCATCTCAAAGGATCCTTCACAAACAAGTCACAAGGATCACCAATTTCTTTACCAGGACCCTCTGATAACTGACCAATACAACTCCCTTTAGTGCTCTGTTTAAGGTTTAGAAAATGAGCCTAGGGAGCACTGGTATCTGCTTGTCTTGTGCTCGTCATAATCATCCATTCCTCCTTTATCTTGCTGAACCTTTCTTCAAATCGTGCATCAAATGATGCTTCTGCCTCAGCTCTAGCTTCCGCCCTCACAGTGGCCAATAAATGCTCCATCTCCTCCCTAATCACCATAATACTTGAGGAACGGCGTGGGGATGTTTCAAAGCAATCCTTATACCTACCCGTCCTCCAACCCCCCTAACACGATCGGGATACTCACATTTTCCTGTAGCTACGGTCAGGATGTCATTCCTTCCATCTAACCTAAACGATCAATCAACTTGTTTTTTTAAGCTTCTCCTATAAGACACAGATGACAAACGTTAGTGATAAAATTTATTTACTAAATAATTAATAATAACAAGTCAACAACAATATTTATACTTTTCTCACCAACTATACAAGATTGTTCACTCGTATAAGACCCGCTCCTCTTTTGGTGAGCGAACAACCACTTCTCTTCACGATGTATAGGAGATGGTGGAGAAAGAAGAACAGAAGGATCGGATTAAGCTGCTTCTTCCAATCTCTTCCGTTTGGCCGCCAACAAGTCTTTTTCGGCCTTCGCATAACCCCCACAAGACATTGTATGGGGGCAATCATTCTTTCTATCACTCTCTTGAGCCTTTTGCCTTTTTTCCTGCAAATAAGAAATCAAAATTAAGGTACAGTCAATAAGGACAATTCACAATTCATAAGTAAATCAAATGCATAATAAGTCAACTCACCGATGCTTCTGGAGTAGTTCGAAGCCATCTAAATTCTTGCTTAGTATATTTGTCAATATAAGAATACAAGTCACACGGATTAGGACGAGGCTGACCTTCTTCCACCTTGATATGCATGTAATTGTTAGCTAGACTTGTCTTAAACTTCCTCCAACGTTCATCATAATACGTCATTGTCTTATTATATAGGGCTTCATTCTCAGGAATGTCGTAAGTGAGCTGGATAGTTTCCCAAATATGTTGCTTCACATTTTTATCCACATTTCTCCAATGCTCTATCAAGATGTTAGGCATGTTGCGTGATAAGAGGCCGACAAAACTCCTATACTGTTGGGTATTTATGCCCGATTGGTTTCCAATATCTATCAAACTCAATTGAAATCTTTTCCCTGGTATTCCAATTGAGATGAATGTCTCTCAATCGAGTGGCTCTCCTACCCCTTCGTCTGGGCTAATTACGTGGCTCACTGTGTTCCTAGCTCGGAGCATTGTTAGGCTCGCTTTGATTAACATTAGTTGGATCCAAAGTACCCTCACTAGTACGACTCATTATCCTCACTTTAAGGACATTATTTAAGGATAACTAGTGATGGTTTAAGAAAATTCTGCTACACAGTGCTTATTGCTATAACATGGCACTATCCGCAAAGGCATCGTTCAAAAGCAATTCCCAAATATGCAAACATAAACAAATAATTAATTGCAATGCACAGGTTGATAACCAATATCAAGCAATATCAACACTATAAATCCATAGTTTTACTATATTGAACATACATGCAAAAATACAGAATCAGAATTGAAGCCAAGCCATACAGTTAAGCAATATGAACACAAGAAAGTTTTCATTCATCAAAATGTTCCCGCAAGAGTTTATATAGTATGAAGCACTATGAACACGTAGACAGTCCTAAATGCATTAGGAGGCAGACTCAGAAGCAACACCAAAGTCCAAGGAACTATAACTTACAACAATGAACCCTTCTCATACACAACCAAAATAAACCCAAGTCCACAGAAGTATAAGGACATTAACCTCAGACACATGCATATAGTAAAAATCTTCAGAATAATTAACGGTACATTCAACCTTTGCTTAAGGATCCTCTTCTTCCTCTGGATTTGAACAGCCTTTGGCCACTTTACGAATCAAGTAAGGTCTCACTTAGGAGGCAATGGACGTTTCTGAAAAGTGAGTTGACGACTTGCTGCAAGAATCGAACAAAGAAAATAGAGGCCAAGTCATCTCACAATTTCAATGAAATACCCAAAAACGAAACTATTAATTTAATTGAACGCCTGGTGATTGAAACACAAACCTGAAAATAAAAACGAGGTTGAGAACGAAACCAATCGGAGGGAACAACCAATGATAGCCTTACGGCAATGTATTCAACTGTAGATCTACGTTGACGGCGACGAAGGTTAACGACGGAGGAGAGAAGGGGAAAGGAGAAGCTGCTGCGAATCGACGTAGAGGTTTTGCTAATGTGCTTGAGTATCAGACTTCAGAGTTAAAATTAGGCGCGTTATGCAATTTAGGTAAGTTTTAAGACCGGTTTTAATTAAAAACCGGTTTTAAAAGTAATATTTAAAACCGGTTATTAATAAATAACTAATCTTAAAAATATAAACTTTTAAAGACCGGTTATTTATTAATAACCGATCTTAAAGTTTTAATATTTAAGACCGGTTTTTATTCAGAACCGGTCTTAAAAATAATAAATATTTTATTTTTTTAATTGTCTTTAATTCAGATAATATTTTCTAAACCGGTTATATTTAGAACTGGTCTAGAAAATATATTAAATATATTTATTTTTTTAATTGTATATATTTTAAGACCGGTTTTTATTATAACCGGTCTTAAAAGTATTTTTAAGACCAATTCTAAAAATAATCGGTCTTAAAATTTTATCATAATTACAAAAATGCCATCGGTCATATTTTTAAGACCCTATCCTATATAACCGGTCTAAATGTTCCGATCTAAAATCCCTTTTCTATACTAGTGTGCCCATCAATTTATAATAAAAAATATGCAAAATTATACCTTAAGTTTAATTTCATTTCAGTCCATTACCTTTAAAAATAATGACAAAATTTTCTCTGTTGACATGATTAATTTTGAATAAAATAGAAATGAAGGCAGATCTCATAAAAAAAAAAGGAAATGAAAGCAAAAATGGTAAATTTGGTCAGTGAAATCAGTGAATTCGGGAATTCAACTGAGTCTGTAGCTAGTGTAAATTTAAGAATGAGTTATTTTGGAATTATTTTTATTATTTATACAAATAATTAAATGTCATTTCTTGAAATTCTCTTTATCCATAAAAATTATGACTGGGAATTCCTTCCCTCCCCACGGTTAAACAAATCCACTGCGCCAACATAAAATACTTAAATGGAATAAAGTTAATTTATTTATAAAAAATTTTAAGACAGCTTACTCATAAGTCCCAAGTAAGGAAATTAAAATAAGGAGAGATCTCAAAATTTTTATTATTTTTTTTTGTAAGTTTAATTTGTAAATGACACAACTCAAACTTAAATGTAAGCTTGACTGGTAAACCCAAATTGTTAAATTTAACTTTTAATTTGTAAGTTTGATTTGTAAATACAAATATTTTGAGAGACACCTGTATTTAAATTTTTTATCTGGGAGCTATGAGTAATTTCGCAAATTTAACAACCTCATCATGCTGATAAGAAATCATTTTCCTTCTTTTATTGACCAAACATTTTCCTTCTTTTTTGAGCTAACTAATTTTTATAGTTAAGAAATTTGACAAATTCATATTTTTATTGTATATTTTCATACTTTGTGGGAATTTTGTTATAATTATTGAGCTTAAAATATTTTACTTGTGATAAATTGTGATTAAGAATAAATACATTTAATTAGGACTAAAAAAGGACAAAATTATCAAAATAATTTCAATTACTCTTAATAGTTGATTTTTAAGAATATTTAATATTGGTTTAATTGGTTTTTAATTATAAGTTATTGAAAAATTGGATTAAAATTGAAAATGACAGTTTGGTGCCATGAATTTAAAAAATGACAATTTAGTCCCCTTGAAAGTACAGCGTTTTGACAGCAAAAACTTGGGTCTGATGGAGGGGAGCTCGACGCACTCCAATATGGAGAACCAAAGACCAGGGCGGCGAAGCAGATCAGGAACCTGAGACCTCTCCCTTCATCACCTTCGCCTTCTTCTTCCTCTCTCGCCGGAGGCGTCATCCACCACCACAGGCCGCCGCGAGCATCATCCCGAACCACAGCCGCGGCCGGGAACAGAGTTGGTAGTGGGGAGCTGAAGGCAGGAGTCGGGAAAGCTCAGAACAGAGAGACCCACCATCGTCCTTCACCTTCTTCCTCGCCGGCGGTACCGGTAACTTTTACCGTCATCATCCTTCTCTATCTCCCGCTTCTTCATTCAAAGATTGTGTTGCAGCGTCAGCCGCGACAGATCGAGACAGAGCCTTGTGTGCAAGCTGGGAGTTGGGGAATTTTGGAGAGCTGCCGCGAGCTTCACCATACACCTCCTCTCGCGAGAAATCACTCCACAACCGAGCTCTCCATTTCTTCGGCATCAAATCTTCTTCTTTGGTTCTTCATCGCACACAGGCCGAAGCTCCCTGCATTCTGGATTTAATTTCAGCCCTAAGTAAATTGATTTAGTGCTAATTAGTTACTTTAATCGGTGCTTTATGGCCGGAATCGTGAAAGTGATTGGTGAAATTGTGATTACAAATTGCAATGGTTAGTTTCCGCTGTAGCAATGAGTTGATTCTCGGCTTGGGTTTTAGGGCCAAGCAGGAGCTTTAGGGCATGTTTGGTTGGAAGGAAGGGAATGAAAAATTAGCCCCTTTCATTTCCTTGTTTGGTATGAAAAATTTTTCTTGTTCGGTATGAAAAATTGAAGGAAATGATCTAAAGAAGGGGCTCTAAATCTCTTTTATCCTCTTATTTTTGTTCTCTCTAAATTGGGAGGTTTTAGAAGAGAAGAAAAATAAGCCCTTCCCCTTCCATCCCCTCCTTTTGAACCAAACAAGCCCTTAAAGGGAGTGTTCTACAATCTAATATCTATATTTAATCTTTTGTATTAATTAAATTCTAGGTTTAGAGTTTAATTAATATGTTGAATTAAAGTTTTGTATTGGGGTTCTATACAATTCTTGAGATTAGATGTGTTTTTGTTTTTAACTTTGTGCTTGACACTTTGAATTTAATTAGTAGTAATTTCTTGTGTAATGATTTGGTTAAGCTTGTGCTTAGAGTTGCTATAAATATATTATGTTTGTAATATAAGGCTTTTTGGCTACTTGTGTCTGGCTTATTGTTAATTTTAATTGCTAATGTTTAAATTGGGTTTCGGTTAAAGGGATTAATTTCTACTCGATATAGAGAAATTAATTTATCTAACTCAAGCTAGCTCAAAAAAATTTTTGAGCAAATTTATCAATTAGCACACTCTCATTATTTTTTAAAACAATAATTGATAAAATTCATCATTTTTAGGAGGCTTAGTTATATTTTTCAAAACCAATTTAAATTCCGTTTCACTTTTATTTCTTCAAAACCAATTTAAATTCCGTTCCACTTTTATTTAAAAAAATCTAAAAATATTAGTTTTTAAAGTATTTTAGTTATTTTATAATTTAGTTTTTAGATAAAAAATTAAAAATTATTTTTAATTTATTTTATATCAATTATTACACTTAATTTTTATATAATTAATAAAAGACTTATCGAAAAATAGTCCGGATTATGTCATTTATTATAATCTTTAATTTAATTTTGAAGAGATTACTAAGTAAAAGATCACAAATCAACTTATTCTTCAAAACTCCAACGTAGTATTACCCTGAACCACAGCCGAGGCCAAGAACAGAGTTTGGAGTGGGGAGCTGAAGGCAGGAGTCGGTAAAGCTCAGAACAGAGAGAGACCCACCATCGTCCTTCACCTTCTTCCTCGCTGGCGGTACCGGTAACTTTTACCGTCATCATCCTTCTCTATCTCCGGCTTCTTCATTCAGAGATTGTGTTGCAGCGTCATCCGTGACAGATCGAGATAGAGCCGTGTGTGCTAGCTGGGAGTTGGGGAATTTTGGAGAGCTGCCGCCAGCTTCACCATACATCTCCTCTTGCTGGAAATCACTCCACCACCGAGCTCTCCATTTCTTTGGCACCAAATCTTCTTCTTTGGTTCTTCATCGCACACAGGCCGAAGCTCCCTGCATTTTGGGTTTAATTTCAGCCCTAAGTAAATTGATTTAGTGCTAATTAGTTACTTTAATCAGTGCTTTATATGGCTGGAATTGTGAAAGTGTTTGGTGAAATTGTGATTACAAATTGCAATGGTTAATTTCCGCTGCAGCAATGAGTTGATTCTTGAGTTTGGAGTTTTAAAGGAAGTGTTCTACTATCTAATATCTATATTTAATCTCTTGTATTAATTAAATTTTAGGTTTAAAGTTTAATTAGTATGTTGGATTAAAGTTTTGTATTGGGGTTCTATACAATTCTTGAGACTAAATTTATATTTGTTTTTAACTTTGTGTTTGACACCTTGAATTTAATTAGTAGCAATTTCTTGTGTAATGATTTGGTTAAGCTTGTGCTTGGAGCTGCTATAAATATATTATGCTTGTAATGTAAGGGTTTTTGGCTACTTGTGTCTTGCATATTGTTAATTTCAATTGTTAATGTTTAAATTAGGTTTCAGTTAGAGGGATTAATTTCTATCTAGTGTGGAGGAATTAATTCACCTAACTCAAACTAGCTTAGAAGGTCTTTTAAGCAAATTTGTCAATTAGCACACTTCCATTATCTTTTGAAGCAAGGATTGATAAAATTCATTGTTCTAGGAGGCTTAATCATTTTTTTCAAAACCAATTTAAATTCCTTTCCACTTTTATTCCAAAAAATCCAAAAAAAATTAGTTTTTAAAGTATTTTGGTTTAATTACAATTTAGTTGTTAGATAAAAAGCTAAAAATTGTTTTTAATTTGTTTTATGTAAATCATCACACTTAATTTTTACGTAATTAATAAAAGGTTTATCAAGAGACGATCCGGATTACACGTTTTATTGCCATCCTTAATTTAATTTTAAAGATGTTACCAAGGCACAAATCACGTGCTTCTTCAAAACTCTAACATGATATTATTTGAATATGGGGTATTCACAAGTAAAACTGGGTTAGGCATCATCTCCGCTCGATGACAGGTCAGAATTGAAACACTCTCTGGGTTGAAAATTTCAACCCCAGCCTTGATATAGGAAAATAAATTTCAAAAATTAAGAATAAAAAAATATAGACTAAGTCAACTTAAGCCATTATATACTATAACTACATATATATAATTTTATTCAACAAGGAACTAATGCAAATATACTTACAAGAGAGAGAAATCTATGCATGGTATCATAGGTCTCAACTCCAAAAACAAACTTGAACATTACTTTTTACAACCCAATTAACGAATCGGCAGTGGGGATGATCTGCCATCACTACGCACACGCACTTACACAGGCAATGTTTTATTATTATCTGCTACATTTTGTGGTCCTATATTTTGTGTGTCTGCAGAACAATCTTTGTCAACATCTCTTGTTGCAGAACCTTCCTCTAATGGACTAATTTTTGTCGAACTCCAACTCAAAAATTGTTGGCTACAAGTCTTAGCGAGCATAACAGGTTTCCGCCAAATATAACTTTCAGAGATTAGCAAAGCTAACAGTGAAAGAATTCCAATAACCATGAACAAACCTGCAAAGCTGTAAGCAGTAAGACTGGGACTTGCATCTATTGATGATGATTTAGATATGTCTTGATTTTCACCATATTCGTTGTTGCCCCCAAAATATCTCTCCTCAATATTGTCCATTTCATTACTCTCACTAATATTTAATATGGCTTTAGAAAAGTATGGGGTTACGGTGGAGTCCTTACGAAATGCCTGAAAAGTCATTCAAATTATTCAACACACATGTCACAAACAGAACTCTTAATTATAAATTAGACAAGAAGAGAAGCGAACAAATTATCTACTGCTGTTACAACAACGCTAGCTATATTGTGGTTATAACAATAAATTAAAGTTATGTGACTTAGTTAGATTTCATCTAAATAATAAAATTTAATAATATGGAAAATTAATCTTTTTATCCTTATATTTTTAAATCAGTCGGTTGTAACTATTCCTAAACTTTAACTTGGCGCAACTCAGTTCTTATAGTTTTCACTCAGTTATAACTCAATCGCTAAACTTTGACTCGATGCAAATCAGTCCTTATAATCAGTTAAAATATTAGTTACTTATGAACTAAAGTTTTAAATGGTTAAAACTGTATAGACTAAGTCACACTAAGTTAAAGTTCAGAGACCAAGTTCAATTGAATTAAAACTATAGGAACTGAGTTGCATTAAATTTAAGTTTAAGCATTGGGTTGCAATTTAGTTAAAACTATAGAGAAACCTAAAAATTAATTTTTCCAAATATAAAAAATAATTAAAAAATGAGTATAAAATTTAAACCAAGCAATAAAAAATAGAGATAGAAGCTCACAAAACCAAATCCACCAGCATAGTGCCTAGTTCCAACCACAGCATAATTATTGGAGCCATAATGGTTGAGGAAGACTTTCAAGTAGGGAGCTTCAGCAAAAATAGCATCAACACCACCTTTATGGCTTCCTTTGTCTAAAGCCTCCTTATATTCTTCAATGGAAAGGTAGTTCTTCACCCTTGACCTGTCGATCATCAAGTTCTTGACCAATAAGTCTTCTACAAATGAGCCAGTGTTGTATCCAACGCTAATGTTGAGATCTTCTATAACATCGTTCTCACTAAGGTATTGAGGTTGTAACTGATGTACTGTTAAGATTGTTGATAAGCATGCTGTGTAGCTTTGCATGAGCACAAATACCAGTATCAACCACATAACCAGCACAAACCTAGAGCAATTTTTGGCCAGTGATTCTCCTGCAAGTAGTAATTAGAAGTGCAAATTTGAAAATAGAACAGAAAAAAGATCAACAAATAATTTTTTTAAAAATAAATTAAACAAGCTTTTCCACTTTTATAATTCAATAGATTTATCTCTTCATTTTCATAATTAATTATATTTTCACATACATTAATTATACTCCTTCTGGTTCCTTATTATAAGTGCCTCCAACATGTTTCATAATATATCATGTTTCACCTAAAGCATTAATTTTGTTTCACCTAGTATCACTAATTAATTATGCAACTTCTGAACTAATGACTTTAATTGAGGCTAAGGTTCTGAAACCTGGACCTGCCACTGAATTGGTCGGGGTACTGAGTCAAGGGTCAGTGGGTTAGATTGGAATCAAACCGGAGCTAACCCGGGACCAAATCGGTGATAAATTGAAGATTTTAGACTTATTAATATGGAATTCTAAAAAAAATTAAAAAATCTATTTTTTAAAAAAATGATAAAAAATTGCTAAACTGGACCAGATCAGTTTCCAGGCCGATTCACCGATTCCCGAGCCAGACCGGCTGGTCTGGTCTGGGTTTCAAAACAATGATTGAAGGCCATTTTTAGGCACAGAAGGAGGGGAGTTATATACTCACTTTCAGGAAAAACTGCTTGCATAACAGGAAGCCACAGGACTGAAATCCCACTGAATTGTTTCCTAAAAGATGAATTTCCAAGTGTTGAATCTTTTTTGACATTGCGTTCCATGAATAGTATGATACCTCCAATAAAAGTGGAGATGATAGCAATGGCCAACCAAAGACCCCAACTAAACGGTCGTACAAAAATCCACATATTCAACCTTGGATCATGTCGAATTTTCACAAGCATCTTCACATTAGATTTTGTATATGGCAACGTAAAATCTGCATAGTTGGACCGATTTTCCAAAATCGTCACGTCTCCCCACCACAGCATCATACTATTCAGGAGGAAAAAAAACAGAGAGAACCGTTAATGTCTTTGTGTGCATTGATGGTTATGACAACCAAAAAGAGAGCTGTTTATATATGCTGGTGCCAAGTTTAATCTTAATCGTGCTTTAAAATTATGTTTAATTTGGTTCTAAGGTGGGCCAAGATTTGTCTCGTTCAGGTTAATAAAACCTTTCCGTTATATTGAATAAAAATCATATGACGACTCTCAAAAAAAAATTTATAGATCCTTGTATATATAACTCATTTTCTGCTAAAATAGATAAAATTTTTCATATCAATCTCTATAAAAAAAATTATTACTTCTAGTCTCTAATATAAGAGCTAGTTAATTAATTTTGATAGATTAAAGAAGTTAGTTATGTTAATTATTTATAATAAATACACGTTGAATTTTCTAAAATATCATCTTTTATTATGACTAAACTTAGATAAAAATTCTTTAATTTGTGTAATTAATAAAGATACTTTAAAGAAAAATAATTATAAACTTAGGAAACAAAATGGCGGATTGAGGCTTATATTTATAGCCAAATCCAATCTTTAACTAACTCTTACATTAAAAACATCAAGTAGTAATTATTAGAGGAACGGACCGAACTCTAAATTGTTTTATCAGCTCAATATATGTCAAGGCCAAACCAACATGAACAATTGAATTAGATCTCTTAAATTGTACTGGTACTGACTTGAAGAGAGCGGATCGATGAACCTGGCCTCTCACTCTATATATACTATATATATATAAAACCAATGTGCATATATGAAACCAAAAGTATATACTTTTCTCTCTATTTCAGCAACAAAACACTTGAGATCTTGATGATGTTGAGATATATATATAGAAATGCATAAACAGGGTTGTTAGGCATCTAACCTTTCCTTCAAAAATCTGATAAACGAGTGCGTCGTAATTCCCAGCACTGTTTCCATGTTCGTCTGCAAAAGCTCGATACTCGAAGAAAATATTGTAATGTGAACGCCCGAGGTAGGCTATTGTAGCTTCGAAGACGTCAATAGAATAGCCTCTAACCTTGACGACCTGATCATTGTTAGTAGAATTGAGTTGTCCAATATCCACAAACTGGGTGTTGCCTGATTTATAAGGAAGTCCAATTATCAACTTCTTCCCTCCCAGGAGAGACCCTGCAATAGTATCATCTCCTGCACCTATCGGAGCTATTAGCAACACAACATAAGAAATCATAATGAGGAAGCCATAGTAATAGTAATTTGGGTTCGCCATATCATAAAAGTGACATATATGAGGTAGGATGAAGAAACAAAGAAGCTAGCTGCCAGCTAGTTTAGATTTGAGTTCTTAATTGCTGCCACCTTTATTATATTTATATGTTTTTTTACCCTAATGAATGTATCTTGTATGAAAGCGTAAGCTTGCTTTGATTAATTCAACTGTCTCGTTCGCTGAATAATACTGCAGGATCCATTGAAGGATGAAACCTAGAAATTTCGAGAAAGACGAGAGACATTTCGTCTTTGAATATTTTTTGCAACAATCACTTGAATCAGACATTACAAGAGATTTCTCAGCAACTTCGCTGTAGTCTTGGATGAGATCGAGAAGGAGTGGACTTGACGTGAGTGGCTGAGAAGCTATCTTGGTATGGATTTCAACGTTAAGATTCGAATAGTAAAGATAGGGTGATCATTGAATAGTCTTGGAATCTGAATCTTGCCTATTTAAGTACCTTTGACCAGTTCAACAAATTGGAAAGGACTTAATCCCTAAGGTCCGAGGACATCAGCAGCAAAAGGTGATTCTATTTCGGGCAGTTTTCTTAATTTTTAACGCCAAGAGCTAAATCTAATTTCGTCAAATTGAACTGCAATAAATACACACACACACACACTCGTATGGTTTTATTTATAAGGAAGAAAAAGTTTTCTTTGTCATAATTTTGCTTACAAATGCACTTCCTCCCTCCCTTATTATAAGATTTAAATTTGTTAATATGCATATGAAGATAGTCTTGTCGGCCTTGGTAACCTCTTCAAAAATAATCAAAAATTGCAATATAGGATGTAATCCCGGATTATTTTTTGAAGAGTCTTTTATTAATTACTTAAAAACTAAGTGTAATAATTGACATGAAGCAATAAAAAGGATTTGAGCTTTTTATCTAATAACTAAATTACAATTAAGTTAAAATACTTTAAAAACTAATATTTTTGGATTTTTTTGAAATAAAAGTGGAATGGAATGAAAATTAGTTTTGAAAGGTATGATAAAAACCTCCTAGAACAATGAATTTCATCAATCCTTACTTCAAAAGATAATTGGAGTGTGCTAGTTTGATAAATTTACTCAAAAAACCCTTTAGCCTAGCTTGAATTAAGTGAATTAATTCCTCTATACCGAGGAGAAATTAATTCTTCTAACCGAAACCCAATTTAAACACTAGTAACTGAAATTAATAATATGCAAGACACAAGTAACCAAGAACCCTTACATTACAATCATAATTATATATTCATAGCAAATTCAAACAAAAGCTATATCAAGTCAATTATATGAAATTACTACTAATGAAGCATAAGTGTTAATTACATGCATTAAAATCTAAATACACATCTAATCTCAGGAAATGCATAGAACCCTAATGCAAAACATTCAGTCCAATATACCAATTAAACTATATATAAACCTAGAATTTAACTAATACAAAAGATTAAATATAGAAATTAGATGATAAAATACCCCAGTTAAACTCCAAGCTCAAGACTCAAACCATTGCTTAAAGAGAAGAGAAGTTTAGGTATTGCTATAGAGCCACCATCAAGAGGCGAAATCATCTTCAAATTCAAACAACTCTCCATGAGAATTAAATACCACCAGAAAATTGAAAGTGATTATGAAGAGGGATGAATTATGAGTGATGTGGAATAGGAAAGAAAGATAAGACACTCATGGTTGGTGGCGATAGCTCCTAGATTGTCATGCAACTTAGTGGATTCTCCAGCTCCTCCTAGTGCGATGCAGATCCTGTCAACGGTAGCGCCTGCAAATGATAGAGTTGATTCGAGTCTTGCTCAAGGACACTGTCCTTAAGAGCTACTCCGTAACTACCGGCAGATAACAAGCGGCACTCCCACTACAAAAAAATATGGAATTTGCGACGGAATTTAATTCCATCGCAAATTCCGTTGGAAAATTTTCCAACGGAATTTTTTCCGTCGCAAAATTTGCCACGGAAAATATTCCGTCGGAAATTCTGACCTTTGCCACGGAATTTCCGACGGAATTTTGTGACGGAATTTGATTCCGTCAGTAATTGAGAGGGAATTTCCGACGGAATTAAATTCCGTCGGAAATTCCCTCGCAATTTCTGACGGAATTTCAGGCGGAATTGAATTCCGTCTCAATTTTCGACGGAATTGAATTCCGTCGGAAATTCCCTCTCAATTACCAAAAAATTTATTATTTTTAATTAATATTTTAAAAATTTAAAAATATTAATTAAAATTCCGTGGAAAAATTTAAAAATTATTTTTTAATTATTTAATATTTTAAAATTTATTTAATTTAATTTAAAAAAATTATTTTTATAAAATTTATTATTTTTAATTTAATTTTTATTATTATTTTCTAATTTCTAAAATATTTTTAATTTTCAATCGTAGGTTTTGGTCCTTATAGGGGCAAAATAGTCATATAAAAAATAAAATTTACTAGTTATTAATTAATATTAGTAAATAAAATATTAGGTAATAATTACTTATTAGTTATTAATTAATGTTAATAAAAATTTAATTTTAGAAATTAAAAAAAATATGCACATAAGATTATATATATAATTGTGTGTAATAATAGAACGCCAAAGCAGTCGAGCTCATCTGGTAAGGCATTACGCACGTACGGACGAGGTCGTGGGTTCGAACCAAAGGATGGGCAAGTTGAGTTGCATTTCCAGGAAATATGAGGTTGCGACACGTGGCGGAGGGAGGTTGCGACATGTGGCAGACAGAGGTTGCGACATGTGGCGGATCTGGGGGTCGACGACAAGGTGGATGCCGCCGGAGATGCCACGCGCTGTCGCCGGCGATGAGGGGGCGGTTGCCGGAGTTGCCAAGTGGATTTTTAAAATTTAAAAAAAAATATTTTGCGACGGAATTTCCGACGGAAATGAATTCCGTCGGAAGTTGTGAGGGAATTTGCGACAGAATATTCCGTCGAAAATTGAGAGGGAATTTGCGACGGAATAAATTCCGTCTCAAATAATTTCCGTCGGAAATTGCGACGGAATAAATTCCGTCGGAAAATTTTTTGTGACGCTGTTATTACCTACGGAATCAATTCCGTCTCAAATTCCGTCGGAAACTCTAATTCCGTCGTAAATTCTGTCTCAAATTCCGTCGCAAATTCAGTGTTTTTTTGTAGTGTCCCCAGGATTAAACGAACCCTTCCTGTAAAACAGGGTGAGCAGAACTATGGAAGATAATAGAGCTCAAAAGGTATGAAAATATGCCAGAGGAGGAAGTGAGGTGCTCAAGAGTTCAAGAGCAAAGGTGTATCTAACCCTCTTGATTTAAGCTCTCTATATAGTCTCATGTAATCTGAAAGTTGGACAAAATTTTAATCACCATAAGATGCCAATTTCGAACATTAGTGGGGATAACACATTTTTAATTGAATCAGTTTCATCTGTTGGGCATTTAGAGACTTTAATCCAAAACAACAGTTTCAAGAGCATTTAAAACTGATTCAAGGAATCAATTTATTAGAATTAAAAGCCCAACGTCATTTTTACAATAAAGCTAGCATTAAAAGCAAAGAGTGTTCAGTACCATATGCTGGCTCCTGTGGAAGAACTGATGTAGCTGGGCGCTTGAAGGGAAAGCTGATAATCCAAAACAGATAGTTCACAAATGTTCATATCATTTCTTCGAAGGAGTGGAAAATGGCAGCTTCCGCCATCAGATATTCCAAGCTCTATAAAGGGGGACAAATCACTGGCAACCTCCAGATCCGGGTTATGTACGTGTGGATGTAGATGGATCCAGAGACAGTAGAGGGCATGCGGCTTATGGAGGGGTTATTAGGGACCACCAGGGAAACTGGATGTGTGGATTTCAATAGAAATTAGGGCATCATAACTCAGCTGTTGCGGAAATCCATGCAATTAACAGCGGACTACAGTTATGTAAGCAGTTGGGGTTTATAAGGATCAGGTTATTTACAGATTCCTTATAGTCTATTCACTTGCTATCCATAAATGGTGGGACTGCTCACCCACTGTTCGATGTTATCTTAGATACTAGATCCCTCATTTACAGGGATTGGGAATTAGTGATGGGTAATGCTCATAGAGAGAATATTTGGTGCGCTGACCACCTAGCGAGGAATGCTCAGTTAAGTGACCAGGAGTTTTTGGTGATAGAAATACCCCCGGTGGAATGCAACGAGCTTTTTGGGATGGAATGTGGTGGTATACCACAGGACCATCTTGTGATGCAGACTTCCTAGCATTCTTGTTATTTTCAAGTTTTGCTTGCCTTTGTACTTAAAAAAAAGCAATTGGAAGATTTATATAATCAGCATATGAAACTGAAGTGGCAGACGTCATTTTTCATAATAAAATCCTGTAATAAAGGCATTAAAATAGGTTCATAAAAGTAGTTAAACATTTCTCAGTGAACTATTTATTTTATAAATAAACCTGAATTTTTCATGAGGTCTCTCATAAAAACACTTAGTCCACTTTTAGCTCGCACGTAGGGGAAATTGTTGGATTTTCCTGTGGTCCATCATTGTACGAGTTCACTCCTCCTCTTGGCTCCCACAATCCCAAATGGGACTCGTTCCTTATGACACACCTACTCATTATCGCCAACAATCCTCCACATGTGTCAAAAGGAACACCTTTACTGAGTTACACACATGAGTATAATCATTATATCAGTGGTCCTCTGGACTATATGAATCAGACCTAGACCGATAACACTTAGTACACAGAGATGTCAATGAAGCATGCTTCTATGAACCAACAAATCTTAGGTGTGTACTACAAGCATTAAAAGTCAGATTATACCCCTACATTTCCGCTGTTAACATCAGTTTTGCACGTTAAGACGACCATGCACGTGCCTGGTGCATAACGAATGCTTTTGAGATTTTGCCACAATCTCATAAGAACGGCCCTACTCCATATTCGTAGAGGTGATTTTATGAAATGTACCTGCAATGAATATATCATCCCGTAGGATTATGAAATCATTAAGAGCTTTTGCTTAGCCTTGCCAAAATGCATTCTAGCACTCTCCCATACCATAGGAAGGGACTATCAATTTATTAGTGCTAGTAAAACTAACAAATGACTTGTTTTTACCTATATGAACATTCTTCATGGGATCACCAATCACAAAGGTTGGGTTTTAGTCTCATTTCCCTTGATGTTTCAATAATTGTTTTCTTCCCCAAGGGTTTTGTTAACAGATCCACTAGGTTCACTTCGAACCTTACATAATCGATTGATATTACACCATCTTTTAGTAGCTACCTTATAATATTATGTCTCAGCCGAATATGTCTACTCTTAGCATTAAAGGTTTTATTCTTAGCCGTAGCTATCACAGACTGGTTATCACAATGTAAGGACACTAATGGTATTGGGTTTTCACCTAGTGGGATATTTGCTAAGAAGTTTTTCAATCACTCATCCTCAGTACCAACCAATTCCATAGCAATAAACTCATAATCCCTTGAGGAACTGGTTATAACAGTTTGTTTGGCTGACTTCCACGTTTTACCTATATGAACATTCTTCATGGGATCACCAATGAAGCAAAAGTTGATAATGAGTCTAAGAAAAGTGAAGTGAAGAATAAGGCTACAAATGAGAATCTTAAATGGGTGCCACCTTTGCCATTTCCTTAGAGATTCCAGAAGAAAGCTTTAGATGAGCAATACAAGAAGTTCTTGGGAATTTTCATAAATAAAGGTAAAGTTGGAAAGTTATTGAATTTTAATGCATAGTTCATTAAGTTTAAGATTTTTGTTTGTTTGTGTGGAACATGCTAGTAGTGCCTTATAAATAAGGCCAAATGAGTATATAATTTTATTTTTTCAAACATGAGACTAAATTATAAAATGGTTAAAACTATAGGGACAGAATTGCAGTGAGTCTAAATTCAAGGACTGAATTACAACCAATTCAAAACTATAAAAACTGAGTTTCAGAGGATCAAAGTGTAGGAATTGACCTACAACCGAGTTAAAACTATATGAATCAAATGATTAATTTTTCCGAAAATAAATGGTAGACAAAAAATTAGGATATATATAGAAAGATTTCAAACTCACTTTCAGGAAGAATTGCTTGCACTAGGGGAAACCATAGGATAGTATGATAGCCACTAAGTTGCTTCTTACATGGCGAATGTTCAGGTCCTGAATCTTGCTTAACTTTCCATTCCATGAATAGTATGATAGCTCCTATAAAAACACTGAAGATGACGATGGACAGCCACAGATCCCAAGTAAAAGGTCGTACAAAAAGTCCACTTCAGGAGATGCGGATAAAATCAACATTACAATATACTACTCTGTGCATTGTACAAGCTAAGGAAGAGATGGAAGTTTTTTTTTTTTTTTTGGTTCTATTAGGGTTTTCATTCAATGCTCATCATAGTGATGCACACTTAATGCTCATTGCTGTGATAAGATCTACATTTAATCATATATGAACAATTAAAATTTAAAATTTTTATTTTATAATGTTTTAATGATATATTTTTTTTAAATGTGATAATTATAAGGTTATCTTCATTTTAAATTTTACATATAGTAAAAAAATTATTTAAAATATAAAAATTAAATTAAATCTAGATCGTCGGATTGTGACAAGCACAGTGTGCTCATGAGAATACGAGCACAAAAAATGTGCTTCTGACTAATTAATAGGGCCAAAGCCCAAAGGAGCATATTTATAGAGATCTGGTCGAGGAGCGCATCGTAATCCTCAACACAACTTCCATCTTCGTTTGCGAAGGCCAAAACTCTATTAAGAAGGCACCTTATTGTACAATCAAGTTTTAAATCGACAAAATAAGACAAATGTCCAAAAGTTGAGAGATAATTAAAACATTTTATTGCCCTAATTACCCTATCTTTGTTAATTAGTATTATGTATATTTGAAGAAATTGGGTGCCCTTCTCTCTCCTTATCTGATAGAGTTCAGAATAATATCCCTATATATTCCTATGAGAGTTAGAGGCTACATAACCTCGAAAGAATATATTAGAGAATATATTGAATTATTAAGAAGTTCCACATTGGATGACTAGTAAATGGTTTAAGTTATTTTGGTGTGATAGATAATTCTTATGCACTTAACTTGATCCAGTGCACATCTTCCTAATCCACATGCAATAATTATTTCTTGGTTATTTATTTTCTCTTTCATTTATGAGCCTATGTTACTTGTTTTTTCAGAACCCTTCCTTAATTGACTTGCTTCCTCACAATATCGAACCAGCAGTGTTTTGCTACAAGTTTTTGCCAACATGATAGGTTTTATCCAAACACCACTTTCTGAAATTAGCAAAGCCAAAACTGTGAGGCCTCCGATCACAATGAATAGACCTCTAAAACTATATGTGGTGAGACTATAGTGGTGGTCGTATTCTCAGAAGATTGTTCTAGGAGTTCGTCGTTGTAGTCGACGCCAATACTTCCAAAGTATTTTCGTTCAATCTGCTCCATTTCGTAACTTTCTGTCACATTTAATATGGCCCTTGAAAAGTTCGAGGTTATGCTGGAGACTTTTGGGAACGCCTGAAGACAAACGTTATTGCAAAATGTTATAAGTTGGAATAACAATATATTTTGCAATTATCACTTTTTAAATTTACCCCTATTTATTGGTAGAAACTCATTGGACATCGAGAAAGAGAAGAGATGTAAGACAAATTTAAATAGGGCGAAGTTAAAATATTTTCATTTTAAGATGGATTTAATGAATTAGTGACTCTTGATCAGTAGTTTTGGAGATATGGTTGAAAATGACTTACTCCCTTCTATCTTTAATATATGACATAATTGGAGAATAGATTTTGGTCTTGAATATAAGATATATCTCTCATATTTTTCAATCTTTTCCAAAATCATCCCTATTGATACTCCCTCAACAATAATCAAAAGAAAGATGGGGGAATAAGGAATTGAAGATTATTAGGATATTTTGAAAAAAAAAAGTCATTTTAACTATCTTAACTAACTTATTCATCTAATCAAATTAAGTAAATTGTCTTCTATTTAGAACCGGAGGAAGTACATTTTAGAACAGAAGGAGCAATATAGTTGAACTTCCGTAGGATTTAATGAATCTTTGCTTCGGATAATATTATTGGTATTGAAGTAGGGAAAGAGAAACTCACAAAACCAAATCCACCAGTGCGGCAACTCAACAGAAACATTCAGACCTATGCTCTGATGGAGTGGCCGGTAACCTTCACCAACTGTTTCTTATCACTCGGATTCACTTGTACATCCACAAAGTCGTGCCTTAACATGTCCCATATTAAGGATCAGAGGGAGCTTTTGACAAGAAATGAATTAAATGGATTAGTGACTTAGTTTGAGTTCAAGCTAAGTTATTATAAGTAATAATCAATGTTCTGCGTATATTCTTTCATGTTCCGTAAAATAAAAACAACAGGAAGGAAACTGTGATCCTTATTAATTAATTAAATTTTCCTGTTGTCTTAATCCAAGCAGAATAATTTTTTAGGTGAAACCAGGGTTAAAGAACCCAGACCGGCCACTAGCCGGTAGACCGATCTGGTCCAATTTCCTTTTTTTTTTAAAAAAATTAAATTTTCTTTAGAATTTCATATTAATAAACCTAAAATCTTTAATTTTTCACCTATTTGTCCTCGGTTTAGCTCCGGCTTGACCCTGATTTGACCTACTAACCCTTAACCCAGTACCCGGTCCTGATTCATGAACCTTAAGTGAAACACACTAATGAAGCAAAAAATAGGATCTCTATATTTGGTTGGACAGTTATACACGTTTCTTAATTTGACAAGCAAAGCGGGTATCTGTTGATTTATTGGAACGTATATTTGCGTGGTTTATTTTCGAGGGCCATTCAGTTGACACTTATGTTTCTAAATATAACTAATTTGTAAAGATTTAGAAAATTAGTTACATTAATCAGTTTATGTATTGGTTTCTCTGAAGTACTACTGATACTACTTTATTAATGAAAAGTAGTGAAAGCCCTTAATATATACAATCAATAAGGGTGCTTCGAATAAAGTCCAACAAATATTAATCATGTTCAAATCAAGTATTTGGACAAAGATGTTTGCATACGTAATGCCAACTAATTGGTAGTATGAATAGTATTGGATTGCGACACTGGGAAGACTTTTATAAGCTGGAGCACACTCATAACCAACCATGCAATTAGCTTCATGGTAGAAATTACACCTGTAACATTCTGAAATTTATTTTAGTGCTGATCAGAGGGTCAAAGGTGACCATAAGAAGGCCTTAGGATTAAATATTAGACCCAGAAGAGTAAAAAGTCACCGACCTAATTTCGTCATCACAAAATTATTAATTACAAGCTTCTAAACTTCCCATGTGTTGATTAAATCCTTAATCATAATTAAAGATGTACTAGTATGAAGCACGCCCTTAATTGGTGCCAGATATCAAACTTGTATTCATATTTTAGGAGCACAGAAGCCTCAGCGACAGCTGTCCACTATGCTCAAAATAAAAAGTTTTTGATTGTTCTATCTTTGTACAACAAAACAATGTTAAGTGGTTAAATAAATAATTTATGATTAAATAGATTATTTTTTATAATCGAGTGAAGTAAGCATTTGATCTGACATACTAATCTTGTACGTTTGACATTTTCAACATTGAAAATTGTTATGCGTCAGTGAATATTTGTAAAGATCAATACCAGTATCTTCCAATTTATTTTTATACCATTCAAAAACGGAAACTAGTTTGTTTGGACTAAAGAATTAATTAAGCTAAAATTAATATATTAGAATTTAAACTAATAAACTACCAATCTATGTCTGTTAGATATCTTTTCTCCGTAATTTTCTAAATTCTTTGCATGGTTGAAAATCGGCTTGACTCATTCATCACAAACTAATGTGAAGACGAACATCAAGTCAAGCCAACGAAATATCTATATACAGACTACACAGAATGCAGCTCGATATCTGAAATTAATATTTGAATTGATCAAAACCCAATATTCCACCCCAATCCTATTAGTTCATTTCATCTATGAATTGATTTGGCTAGCGAGTGATCTAATTATTCCACATTCAATTTGATTTGATTTCAAAATTTTTGAAAAATATTAGCATAGGTTATTAATTGTTTGTTACCAAATTTTTGAACAAAAATATATACAGGATATTATGGATATTTTTTCCTTATTAATTCTCAACATAGTTTTTTAAAGAATCATACAAAGAAAAACAATATGTGTGGTGTGTGTAACGCTTCGTTACTTTCCCCTCTAAATAAAAGAAAATAAGAGCTAGAAAATGAAAATGAAGATTTTTCAGAAATAAGGGTATGTACAATATTAGAATACATATACACAGAAATAATATTAGAATACATATACACACACATACATTGTCATCCAAGAGACCTCATCATATATTTTTTTTTCACAACTTACGTTAGCTCTAAATTCTAATCTCTATCAAACCATTTACTCAGCTAAATTAACTATACTGACATGTCTACAACATTTTTTAACTTTATTAACCATCATGTGTTTCCATCTCTGGCCAATTTGAAGCTGAGATATTTATTTCAGTTGGAGAATCAGCCTCAGCCGGATGAACGTACACTGTTATCTCTGGAAGGTGGAGTACTACTACGGCGGAACAAATACCTCTCACTATAAGCTCTAGCCATTGAAATGGGTTTTTGCCATATAACACTTTCTGAGACTATCAGTGCCATTACTGTAACAATTCCTGTGACCAAGAAAAGCCCTTGAAAGCTATGAAAAGTGAGGCTCGTCGTAGTTGTTGACGACGACGACACTTGCCCAGTTTGACCTTGGACTCTTCCACTATCATCTTCCCCAAAATACTTTTGCTGAATACGATCCATTATATCACTGTCAGTCACATTCAAGATAGCTCTTGAAAAGTGAGAGGTTAAATTAGAGCCAATTGGGAATGCCTGAAAGTAAATTACATCACTTACCGTAAAATATATTTACCCTATGTTTGCATGAGGAAAAAAAATACGAAGGAAAGAATATTAGGACGGAAAACTTCCAAAAATAGTATTCCCTCTAGTCCTATTTATTAGAGCTCAATAACAAAATTACACATTTTAAGAAAGTGGTTAAAATTAGTTAAAAATAATAAGTATGTCTGAAATTAACTTTATTTTCCAAGTATGGCAAGTAAAAGACAGAAATAAAGTAAATATAAGTATTACAAACTTTTTAATTAATGTGATACATATAATTAATAAGGGGTAAAAAGGGGGAAAACTCATTAAACTTTTAGACAAGTCTTGTCGAACTCTTATAAAAAGAACTAATGTAATTCAAATTTTGGACTCTTATAAAAAGAATGGAAAGAAGTTTTTTTTTTACTATCTTCGGAAGTTTCCCTTCCTAGTATTCTCTCACCCTTATTTTTCTCTCCATCCAAACATAAGGTTGGTGTCAATCGTAATCTACTTACCTTCTCTCACTTTTCTCTTCATCCAAACATAAGTTTGGTATCAATTGTAATCTAGTTACTTTATATGACTACCAAATAGATAATACACCTTTTTATGTGAGAAAGAAACACTTACAAAGCCAAAACCATCTGTTCGATAGGTTGATCCAGCCATCACGTAGTTGTTGGATCCATATTTATTGAGGTAAAGTTTAAGAAAAGGGATTTCATCAAATATAGCTGCGACACCACCTCCTTGGCTTCCTTTGGCTAAAGCATGGTGATATTCTGAAAGGTTACTATAAGCCCTTAGCTTGGAGGGATTAAGATTTAATCTTTGCGCTAAAAGATCCCTCACGAAAGAGTTTGCTTGATAGCCAACATAATAATTCCCATTTCTAAGATCGTTCACATTTCAGAAAACTAAGTTGTAGCTGATCCACTGTTAATATCGATGTCAAGCTTGCAGTGTAACTCTGCATGAGCACGAACGCTAATAGTAGCCAAACCATTAACACAAATCTCGAGCAGCTCTTCCCTACAACCTCTCCTGAAATTTTGAACAATAGATAGAGCCATACTATAAAGAAGTATCGAAAGATGTGTTAGATTTTGAACAAAAAAAAAAAGATGTGTTAGATATTTTAATTTTTTTTTATTATATATTGCATTATATTATATTATGCTGCTTATCTAATTAAAATATTTTAAACGTACGTGGCCCATTAGTCAGTTTAAACCCAATTTATATTAGGGTTTTTAGTTTTTACTTAGCCCACTTAGTCATTTATAATCTGGATATGAGGTTATTAATATAACAATAGGTTGAGTGTTGTGAGTGACATCCAAAAAAAAAAAAACAATATCACTGCTTTTGAGGGTTTCCCAACTGGTGACATGTACAGCTTTCTCCAATTGCCATCATTGTGCCTGCACCCCAGTCAAACTCTCTATCATCCTTTTCTACTAATAGGGTTATGTGATTTCAATTATCCTTAATTTAGATAATAAGTTATGTGGATTACTGCTTCAAGAATATCTAACATGGGGTGAGGTATTTCGATTTAATTCTTTCGATCCGCTGCTGCTATGTGTTGTAGAATTTCATATGTATATTACTCCTTCTGATAATTAATATAAGACATATTTATTAATTTTTTTTCTAATTTATATTTATTGATGCTCCCTCAACAACAATTAAGGAAGAGATTGAATGAGGGAATTAAAGAAGATGACTAGAGTATTTTAAAAAATACATATCGTATTAACTAACTTAATTAATTTCCTTAATCTAATCAAATCAGATAAATATAGCTTATATTAAGTATACGATAGAGTAGTTAATTATTTTCATATGGTATATATGTCTTACACGATATACATACATACAGATATATGTATTAACAAAGACATGGAATCAATCAAAGGATGTAGATAAAGAGGTGAGTTTTAAAACTTACGATCAGGAAGCACGGCCTGTAACAGTGGAAACCATAGGATGGTGACGACGTTGAGCTGTTTGGTTGAAGTTTGGGATCCTCTTTCAGGCAAATTGTTCACATTTCGTTCCATAATTGATATGACGAAACCAATGAAGATAGAGGCGATGGCTAAGCTAAAGGGTTTCACAAAAATCCACATAGTTAGGAGCCTCCCATGTTGAACTTTTACCAACATCGACACTCCTGTCTCTGTGTATGGCAACGTAAAGTCCACAGACCTTGAACGGTTCGCCACGATCGTCACGTCTCCAACCACAGCATCGTACTGATTTTCCATGAAATGAATGTAGGAAGTAGTTTAGTATTTAGAAGGAAAAAACACTCAGCTTTTACGTTTATAAGCTTCAAATAATCAATTTATATCTATTAAAAAAATAGTTAAAATTAGCTAAGAGCAGTAAATAGTATTTCTTTTCCAACTATGTCCTTATTTATAAAAAGATTAGATGAGAGAGACAACAAATACAACAAATATAATCAAAGGACAAAATTGAAAAAAATATAATAAATGCTTTGATAAAACTAAAATGAAGCTTATAGTTTAAACACAACCATTCACAAATTTGAAGCGTATATTTTGAGATGGAGGGAGTATATAGCTAACCTTTTATATACACAGAGAGAGGCCTAGTGAGCAATTAAACTGGTGGATTAATTAAACACTTAATGGAAATTGGGAAAATTAAAAATTTCCAGTGAGAAATTATATATTGTGCCAATCATTTTCTTGACCAATTCATATTTGGAGTATTCAATATCATCATTCATCCTTATCAATTGCTCCACGCAAACAAGCAAGCTTTGAAATAAAACATCATTCTCATTGGGTGGAGAGACTAATTATAGCCATTTGCTACTTCCTTAGAAAATTAATTTGTAAAGATTGAGAAAATTAGTTAAAATAGTTATTTGTAAAAAACATGTGTGTTTGTTTCCCTAAAATTAAATATCATTTTTAGTCATTTATATGAGATATCACTCCTTTAATAGAAAATTCCATTTATAATATGTGCATACAATAAGAGTGTAGTGGAAAAATTCTAAATTTAAGAGCAAAATATATATCCTCTCCTGCTAAGTTTTACATTTAAGACAGGGGGAATCAATAAAGTCAAGGCACAGGATTTTTTTTTTCATGAATTACTTCACAAATATGCAACGTGTGAGTATAATTGAATCATCCAAGCTAAGAGATGACTGAATATTCTTTATATTTGACGAAGATAGTATTTGACTTGCTTTGCTACAACATGATTTTTTTATCCTTTCAGTTAATAAATGATAATGACTTGGTCATTTTTATTTTTAAAAAGTTAACTTATTTGAAAATATTTTTTTAGCATTTAAAATTGCAACATTACCATTTTTTGTAATTAAACTAACGTGTTAAAGGACTTAAAAATACAATTTATATAATTAAAAGACCAAACTGAAAGCTCCTATAAAATTATATGCACACGTGCACTTTTGATAAAATTTATAATAAAAAAATTAAATATCCTTATATGTGTGTATAAAAAATCCATTTTAGTTTTCTTTTGGGGCTTCGTATGATTTTCATTTTCGTTTGCGTTGGTCTGATCTATATTTTCTGGGATTATTATTATAACTTTCTTTTTTATCAAATATTTGTCCAGTATAAAAGACTAGCTCACCCTGTTAGAACGAATGCCGGTAGTGGTTTCGTATAACTTTTGAAAGTTCAGCGTCATACTCTGTAGTTATGTGTATTCAATACTAAGCCCATGTTCGTATCCACCCAGCCCAGCCCACGAAATTGGGCTTTTGTAGCATAACTTCCTTAATAAGCTAATATTGCGAATATATCAGCCCATGATTTTATTTAGGCCTGAATTGTAAATAACCCTCTTATGAGGGATTTGATTGAGATTCTCCCTGGAGGTTTCCTCGGTCACCTTTAATTTAAAAAATACAAAAATAAAAAAAAAGTATATGTTACATTTATATGTTCACACTTCACACTATATTTTATAAACTAGCACTTTTATTAAAAAAATTATTTTGTAGAACTTTTTGCTTACTTCCCGGCCCCTCCAAAATAATAGCAGTAATAATATCATTATATGGATCCTTCCATAAGCAGTTGTTGACTTTTTATTGTGATACACAAATTCCCTTCCCTACCAAAGTGACGTGGTCTTAATAAACTGTCATATTTCGTCCAAAAACATAAGCTGTCATATTAACTCTGTGTTCATCTGCATATAATTGCTTTAACTCTTTGCTTTTCCAGACTGATTAAATTTTAAATATACGATCAATTTTCAAGTTTTGCAAACATATGGACAACAAACAAAAGTCTGGCACAAGAAAAAATCTCAAATAAAGAAAAAGGAAAGGAAGATCCATGGTCTTTCATATACCAAAGCTCCAGAACAAACTAGAATACTTCACACAATCAAATTAACCAAGTGGCAAAAGTCTAAACTTAAGAGAACAAACGAGGTTGGTTCTAGTAGAAGGAGATAGTCCATCACAACGTGATGAATCAAGATTCAAATTCTCACTGGAAAATATGCATATATTTAATGCTCGACAATACCTCGAACACGATAGTCTCAATGGGAAGATACATGTACTTAGCAAAAAAGAAAAAAGCTCTACACTTGAGAGATGGTCCGCCATCACCATATATACTAAAATAATTATGGAAGCAATCTTTTAGTAGCCATTTAGGGAAGAGATGCCACTAATATCCTTACGTGATTATATTCTGTATGTCGTCCTGATCCAATATTTTCTCTGCTTCTAGAACCTTCTCCATCATCATCATCAACAACATTTCTTCTTGTTGTAGAACCTTCTGACATATTAGCTACCGGAGAACTCCGACAACGCAAGAATTTTTGGCTAGACATTTTCACAAGCATAAATTGTCTTCTCCAAATACGATGTTTGGAGACTAACAAAGCTAACAGTGAAAGAATTCCAAATACCACAAACAACCCTGCAAAGCTATATGAGGTGAGGCTGTCACTATCATCATCTAACGTTGTTGGAGTAGATATGCCATCTTCATCTTCATGACCTTTAAAATATCTCTCCTCAATCTCGTCCATTTCATTGCTCTCACTTACATTTAGTATGGCTTGAGAAAAGTGCGAGGTCAAGGTGGAATTCTTCCTAAATGCCTGAAAAATTATGCAAATATTTGAACAGAGACATGTTAGGAATAGTTTTGGAATTTACAACCATGTTAATTAGACAAAGGGAGGAAATTATTGTTATGCAGCATATATAACACCCCAATGCATGTTTTTGCCATATTCTCATATCCCAGATATAAGTCATTTTTTGAAAGTCCTAGAGGACAAAATACTCTAATCAGTCCTAAATGCATGAGTAATTAAGTTGAAGGATTTGTTTTAATCCTAAATATAATATATTAATCTATTTTATGTCACAAATTTATAATTCGTTTTCTAAAGTAAACAATCCTATTGATTACGCATACTAAAAGGGGTTTTTATCAATGATATAGTTTCTAATGGAAATGATTAAATAAGATATTTTAAGGAAACCAACGCTTATATATTTATCAAAAGTAACTACTTACACTAATTTCATTAATATTTGGAAATTAGGTATATCTAACTCCTATTGTCCTTCATTTAGAACTAGAAGGATTATAATTATAATTTACCACTCTGGTCCCCATCATAAGTACTTATAATTCATTCTCACATACTAAGAAATGTATTAAATTGATAAAATTTTTTGAATTTACCCTTATAAAGGTTTTCCTCTCTCTGCATTTACAAACCATTCACACACCACTCTCTTCTTTATCTTTTTTCAGAGAGAATTAAATAAGCATAAAATTGAAAAACAATCACTAATAACTCTGCAAGCAACTTGTGTTTGGGACAAAAAAATTTCTAATGACTTGCTCCCTCCTGTCTTAAAATAAGACATATTTGGAGAGTTGATCTTAGTCCTAAATATAAGATATAGTTTTCATATTTATCAATCTTTTCCTAATTTATCCCTATTGACACCTCTCAACAATAATCAAGGAAGAAATAATAGAAGGGAATTAATGAAAATGACTAAGGCGTTTTAGAAAATATACATACCATATTAACTAACTTTCTTAATCTAATCAGATTAGGTAAATATGTCTTATATTAAGAACCTAAGGAGTATAATAAGAACTAGGGTGATATCTCTATATCATAAAATACTTATTTTTGGAATCAACAAGAAAAGAGAGCGAGATTAATTATTAAGGGCAACAAAAACTATCAATAAATAATTAACTTAATGTGTAACGTAGATAAACCTAACTTATATTTAGGACTAGAGTCTCGAGGTGATACTTTATAAAAACGAAAAAATAGAAAGATAGAATGCAAACTCACAAAGCCAAATCCACCGTTGCGATGCCTAGGCCCTACCACGGCATAATTGGACCCATATTCCTTGAGGAAGACTTTAATGTAGGGAATTTCATCAAAAATAGCATCGACACCACCATTACGACTTCCTTTATCTAAAGCCTCCTTATATTTTTTGATGCCAGCATATTCCTTCAACCTTGACCTATCAACCTTCAAGCTATCGACCAATAAGCCGCCGATGAATGAGCCATAGTGGTATCCTACGTAAATGTTGGGGTCTGTTCTAATTTCATACTCACTAGGGTAACGAGATTGGAGCTGATGTACGGTCAAGATTGAAGACAAGCATGCTGAGTAACTTTGCATTAGTACAAATACTAGAATCAACCACAACACAAGCACAAATCTAGAGCAATTCTTGGCCAATGATTCTCCTGCAATTAAATAAAGCAAAACAAGAACACGGGTGAGGAAAAGGATCAATGACTAAGAGTTACCACAGATATATAGGAAGAAACGTAAATACATAGCAAAAATCGGGGAAAAGTAGTCCTTATACAAAAATTTTAATGGCAAGAAGGGCATGATATATTTTTACACACAGAAAGGATTACTATTATAAAAAAATTCATAAACAAAAAGTACCGGAACTCAAATTCAGGTCCCTATAGACAATAAAATCTTCAAATAAGGACTTTTCGCCAATTTTCTCTGTATAATTGTAAACTAATAAAATGGGGATATATGTGTGTGCGCAAGGGGAATCAGGGTGTCTGTTACCCTGTTCTAAGCCGTTGATCGCAAATCCAGCTAGTGGCTAGAATTCTCATTATAGGACCTTATAATTTTTTATTTTTTTTTGCCAGAATTGTTGCCAATAATTTGTTCAATATTTCGGTTCCGCGTAGTGGTAGAATTCCAACCACCGGATTTGCAATCAACGGCTCAGAACAGAGGCAGCAGACACTCCAAATCTGTGTGGAAGGTTTAAAAGACTCACTTTCAGGAAAAACTGCCTGCACTACGGGAAGCCAGAGGATAGAAACCCCACTAAGTTGTTTCTTAATGGGAGACCTTTTAAGTGTTGAATCTTCCCTGTTGACATTGCGTTCCATGAATAGTATGACAGCCCCTGTAAAAATAAAGACCAGGACAATGCACAACCACATGTCCCAGCTAAACGGCCGTACAAAAATCCACATGTTCAAGCGATGACCATGTTGAACTTTCACAAGCATCCTCACATCAGACTGTGCATATGGCAACGTAAAATCTACGAAGTTGGACCTATTTGCCACAATTGTCAAATCTGCCACTGCTGCATCGTACTATATATTCATACAAAAGAAAATCGAATGTTCAAGTTAGAGAGTTTTCGTGAATATATCAAGTCAAGTGTTGATTACGGTGAAGAATAAATTTAAACACCCTGTGATGCAAAAATAGTGAAGAGAATGGATATTCTAAACCCAACCAACCTTGTCATACAGTTAGCTTGTCTGCATGAACAATAGAAACAGATGTCTTAAATTATATTGCTACTGAATTGAAAAGTGAGAAAAATAGACGCTACCTCTGTGAAATTAGGCTCAGGGGTGGGTGCTGCGCTCCCCATGATGTGTACCCTGTTATGCGCCCATTTTGGGACCCTTCCCAAATGTGTTTTTAACTTTTTATGGTTCTTTGAAGTTTGAATCATTAGATTCTACACGAAACAGGCGACATTTTGATATCTTATGGGCAAGAAATAGAGCTTTTTTCAATTTTTTATGATTTTCCAAATATATTTTAGAAAAATGGTGCAGTTTTCTTTTTCACTTTGAGCACTGAATCTTTGAAAAATCATAAAATATTGAAGAAAGCTCCATTTTTTGCACATAAGATATCAAAATGTTGCCCATTTCGTATAGAATCTAATGATCTAAAAAACCATGAAAAATACATTTGAGAAGGGCCCTAAAATGGGGGTGCAGCAGGGTGAGCATCAAAGGGACGCGCAGCACCCACCCCTAATCCGTGAAATTAGGATTACAAAACAAGATCTGTCCTTAAACTGAATGAGATACTAGTTTAAGGATTAACAGTTCAAATGTTCGAATAACGATTAAACCAATCATCATGATTAAATTAACATATTTTAGATAGAAAATGCAAAAAAAAAAAAAAAAAAAAAATAGATAAATTAAAAAAAATTTGGTCAATTCTGGTCTAACCAATTAATTCGGCTAGCTAGTCTCAGCTTTTTTAGTCATAGTCCCTCCAATCCTTAATATAATAACCAATTGACTTTTGTTAGGGAGATTAAGAAAGCTAAAAAGTTAAATTAAAGTTTTTGTATTTATCGTTATTGGCAAACTAGTTAGTCTGACTTAAAAATTAATATATAATCTAACAATACATAACATATGTTATAATTAAGTAATTTATATTATTTCATTAATCTCTCTAAAAAAAGTCAACTAACTCTTACGGAAGGTAGTACTAATTAATCTCTCTTTCTCTCTCTTTTCTTCAGTACCAATACCTTAGAAGATATCAATCGCAAATTGCTATAACAAGGCCACCTGCCATACCTAGATGAGGTTACAGACTCAAGCCCAACTTCGACATACTTGTGTGCAAAGAGATCTTGTTCACACAAACAGTGATATACATATACATACATACATACACATTCACACATACATATATGGGCTCACACATCCAAGATAGCAGTGTCTAACCTTTCCTTGGTGAACCTGGTAGACAAGAGCTTCGTAACCCCCAGTAGTGTTTCCATTGTTGTCCACAAAAGCACGAAACTCAAAAGAAATATTGTAATTTGAACGCCGAAGGTAAGCTATGGTAGCACAGAAAACGTCAATAGAATAGCCGGTAACATTCACGAGCTGTGTCTTGTTCAAAGGATTCAGTTGTGTATCCACAAATTGGATGAAGCTTACTTTCTTAGGTACACCAATTATCAACTTCTTCCCTCCTAGGAGTGACGACCCTGCCTCATCGTTGCTTCCTCGAATCTGAGCCGTTAACAACACAACAACACAATAAATCATCATAAGGTAAGTATGGTAATAGTGATTTGGCTTGGCCATCACATATAAAAGTTATGTGAGCAAGAAAATGTGTGAAGAAATTAAGACGCTAGCTAGCTATATATATAGTCTGAGTTTGCTATAAAGCTACTTACCTGTATGTATATGACTTAATTTCGTGGAAGCTTACATTATTTTTAACGGCCGTGATGGTGACTTTGTATATGTATGCTGTAAGCTTTCATGAGAGGGATGTTAATTTGTTAAGAAATTACAAGGGATTTGAATCTATGGCTCAGGTCAAAAAATAAGAAATAAAAAGGGAATAATCGATCAGAGTGAGAGTTAGTTTCAAGCCTAAGCTAGTACTCTATTGGTTTATTCCAGTCTTCAAAGCTATTTGCTAGAGTGATTATGAGATTGGCTTGTCTCAGTTAATGAGCCTTGTCAATATTAATGGCTTTTCAATGAAAAGTTATAGAATTACATGAAATGGTAAACCCTTTTGCTTGACTGGACCAAAACAAATCTCCAAATTCGCAGAAAAGGAGAAAAAGGCTACATATATATATATATATATACATATATATATATATATACATATATATATATATATATACATATATATATATATATATGTATGTATGTATGTATGTAAACTAATGGGAGCTGTTGATGTTTTACATGAAATTAATTAAAAAATAACAACATTCATAATTTATGAATTATGAATATTATTAGATTTTTTTTCCTTTTTTACCAACAGCTTATCAGAATTTTATATATTATATATCTAATTAAAATTATTTAATATTATTCTATCATTCATCTATTACTTCTTTTCTATTGCTATATTTCTTATGACATAAGATATTTTCTGCAATGCTGCGACTATTCAAGTCTTTTTACTGAACAAGAGAGACCATGAATTATGAGAGTCAAGAGATTTGAATCCTTGACTTTAGAGCCAGCTTTGATCAAGTCTAAGCTAGCTTTGGTCTATTCAAGCCTTAAATTTTATAATACAAAAAGTCTCCCTGAATAATACTGCATGATGTAGATGGAAGAAACCTACAAATTTCAAGGAAGTTGCCATAGCTATATGTTAATTTTGAACAAGTCAATTAGTCTATTCCTCGCCTCACAAACACCTTGAATTTGATTTTGACATTGTGGCCTTGTATTGAAAAAAGGGGATAAAAGATCATTAATTTCGATAGGCAAACTACTTAACTTGTAACAGGTAATAAAACCAAGATACTACTTGATGAAGAACTATTAGAGATGCACACTGCTACAAGATATAGATTTTACTATCCCACAAGACGTCCGTTTTTCACAAAAAGAAGTTAAAAATAAAGGCAATGGGATGTTTATAATTCTAGGCTGGAATTTTAATATATTGGGTAGCCTTATACGTCCCAATCTAAAAGGGACACCAAATTTAACTTTTGTGACACCCAAAGGGACCAATTTGATTGGGACACCTAAAAGCTGCCTATTGCATATCAGAGTACGCCCTCCAAAGCCATTAAACCCACTGATTAGGACTTTTTCGTTCGTTAGCCTTGTGGTCTATAATAAAAAATTAACTAAGGATTACATATAGACAAATCTAGGATCGTTCTTTCTTCTCAAGGAGCCTTTTATTGAATCTTAAGTAATCTAAATGCCAAACAAATACAATGAAAACAAAGGGAAATTGGTTTTGGGTTTTTCAAATTTATAAACTAAAGACTAATACAATTTAATTAAATAATAGACTAATATTTTTGGTATTTTTAATAAAAAAATGGGATGGATAAAAGGAAATGAATAAAGTGAATTCTTTTAAGAAATTGGTTCAATGGCTATCCTAGTTCACTAAATAATATGAGAGTTTGAAATCCATTAAGTCTTAATTAAAACCCTAAGTAATCAAAATGGGTCTAACACTCCTGATCAATAGCTACTCCTACCATCGCATTCATAGCTATTGTTTAAAAATATTATTTAAGAACCACTTGATGTGTGAAATAGATTAAATTAATGCAATTGTTTCCTCTAATATGAATGAACAAACGTGATACTCAAATTAATTCAAATCAATTACACAAACTAGTAATCACATAGCAAGCATAGTCTCATTGAGTTAATAAAAAATATATAACCATAAATCAACTAATCATAATAATTTCAATCCAAACACAATATAAACAATATTAGTTCAACAATATGGAGTCCAAATATTCACAATAAAATCCTACTTCAACTATTTTAGTACATAATTAGGAATTTCAATAATAAGAGGAAATTCATAAAGGAATTAAGAAAACTCCCCAAAAGCGCTTTGAATTCAAGACAAATCTCCAATCTCAAGAGTTGAAAGGCTCAGCCCCGCATTGAACTTGGTACTGTCACCACCAAACTTGAATTTGCAGCAGCCATGGTTCAGGTGGAGGAAGTACAGTAGAATGATGGAAGGAGAAAAAGGAATCTACAATGAAGAAATGAGGCAGTGGAGAAGTGACGGTGGTGTTGTTCAGAACAGAGGAAGGAATCTGTGATAATGAAGAAGAAAATGAGAACGGGGAAGGCAGTGATGATGAAGATGGTGTTTCAGTGTGACGTAGAGGAGGTGGCGGCGGTGCTTTGACGGTGGTGACTGTGGTTCTTGAACGGTCGTTTGGATTAAATCTGAAACGGTGAAGAGAAGGAAAGAGGACGAATCAGGAATGGGGAAAAGAGGGAAAGAGAAGTTCACCGGAATCTGGAATTAGTCATACCAGAAAATTATGAACTCCGCCGGAAACTACAGAGCTTCACCGGAATCTGCAAAGAACCGCCGGAATCTGGAAATTCTGAGCTCTGGTCCGATTCTGTGAAATGTCTCTGCTTGAAACTCTCTCTCTCTCTCTCAAGCTCTGGGGTCTCTACTTCTCTCGTTCTCAGCACATCGAAAGTCTGCAACCCAGCTCTGTCTCGCCGGCAATGGACGAAGTTGTGGCGAAGAACGACGAAGCTGTAGATGGGGGAGAAGAAGGTCCGAAGATGGTATGGTATGGTGAGCAACGGAGCTCCAGAACTTGAGTCCATGGCGCCCCTCTTCTCTTCGCTCTCAAGCTCTCCGACTCTCCCTCAGGTCTCCATGTTCCTTGCCGCGCTCGACTCTCAGGCTTGAGCTACCTCTCGCCGACGGCGGAGTTGAGGTGATCGGACGTCGTTGACGGTGTGGTGCTCCGTCTAGACGCAAGCCAGCGGCGCTGAGCTCCCAATCCCTTGTCTATCCCATCTCTGGCTTCAAGGAGGGCCTTGGTCAAAATCGGTTTTGACCAGGGACCTGTCTAAAAAGTTATAAAAGTTCTGAAGGAGGGACTAAAAGGCAAGTGATTGAAATATTTGTGAGGCATAGCAACAATTTCTGAAACTTATGGGTCTTTTTTTAATTTTTTTCCTCCCCTTTTCTCCATTCACTTGTCATTTTTAGGAAATTATAGGGCCTTATCTGCAATTTACCTAATCCTTGAAATGTTACTTTTGGCCCTCTAAAATCTTCAATTTTCTTCTAAAACGCCTACAATACAAAATTAAACATAAGATAGCACCAAAAGTGCAAGAAACAACTGCACAAAATACTTAACAAATTATAACAATTTTGCCCCAAATTACAGATAATTCCATATAATTGTCCCTAATCAAAGTTAATGTTTAATCATGTAATAATATCACAGAAAATGCATTAAAAATCTCAATTTAATTATAAAAAAATCATATAAAAATATAGTTCAATCACCTACTGCTAGCTCCTCTCTCTTCATCACTCTCATTCTCTTCTCACACCCTCGTCTTCACTTCACTCACCTTTCATTATTGGCAAGCTTCCACGACCTCTTTCCATTCCATCACTCTCCTTCCATTCGTAGCTAGCTCCGCAACCTCCTTCCATTTTCACACCTCCGTCACTCTCCAACACACATCGTCGCTCCTTTGTGACCTCTTACCGTCACTTCTCTCTCCCTCTCACCATCATGGGTCGTCTTTTCTCAATAACACACTAACACCGAGCTGCTCCCTCTCTCCCTCTTCCTCTACATCGTCAGCCCTCCTTCCAGCTTGTTGTTTTTTAAATAGAATGCTTTGTATTTTAAATTATATAGCTTTGAATGTATCCAACAAGAAACACAAGAATAGGTCTCTCAGTTAAGTGATTTAAATTCCACATTTTTTTAAAAAAATGAACATAATTGTAAACTTAATATTTATTGGTCGGGATGGTTGCTTCTCATCCATATGCTTTGTTTGATGTCTAAATTTGGTTAAAGTTGATTTTTCAAAGTGAGAAAAGTATTTTTCTCCTTTCCAGAAGATATAAATCATTTAGTAGAAGTAGATATATTGCAGTGTTTGGAAGTATTAATTGTCATCATAGTATATATGACATATTAAAATGTTATCCACAAACCTAAAATTGCTGATCAATTAAGAAAATGAAATTTTAGGTAGAATTATGTACTCTTTATGAGATTTAATTTTAAAAAGTATAATTTCCTCTAATTTTGTTTTTATTTTTGTATTCATTAAATCATATTTTTATTTCTAATCTAATAATATTTTTCTGACCATCTGTGTATTACATATGATATAACCAAGGTAATTAAACCCGGACCGGTCAGTGAACCGGTCGGGGTACTGGGTCAAGGGTCAGTGGGTCAAACCGGAGCTAAACCGGGACCAAACCGGTGAGAAATGAAATGTTTTAGACTTATAGCATGAAATTCTAAAGGAAATTTTTTTAAAAAAATATATTTTAAAAAAAATTAAAAATCTGACCCGAACCGGACCGGTTTAGAGGCCGGGTCGCCGGTTTCCGGTCCGGTTCGGCCGGGCCAGTCCGGGTTAGATAACCCTGGATATAACAAACAAAAATATTGGCATTATTCAACATAACCGTTATTCGTAAGCATGTCACAGTAAGTAGTTGGGTCAAAATTGATATGTGTGTATGTGTTTTTTTTTTTTTGATAAGATGTAGGGCTTGTTTTTTTTATAAAAAATATTTTTATCTTTTTAAAACAAAAATAAAAGTTGATTGATGTTAATATGGTTTTCAACAAGTATTCTAAAAAATCAAAAAATAGAATAATAGTACCTTTTAGATGTTATATTTTATTTTTATCTTTTAAAACACCAAATTAGAGACGGAGAACATTTCATTTCTTTCTTCTTTCTATTTTTTTTCCCTGTTAGAGTGAATAATTCATCTCTTTAATGACATTTTTAATTCTCTTTCCAAAAGCAATCCTTCTATCCTCCACTCTTTCTTTTGTTGGAATTAAATGGGCACGTATTTTCAATATGAGGATACAAAGGGAATAAACAATTGACCCTAACACTACGCCACTACCTCTTTAATTTGGACATATAAAAAACAAAATTCAGCACAAAGAGTAAGGCTGAGCAACGGGCGGGCGGGGCTGCCCCGTGTCCCACCTGTTTATAATACACGGGTACGGGCTAGCCCGTACCCATGGCACAACCCGTTTAATTAGGGATAAATGGGTATGGGCAAAAACGGGGCAGTTCCGACAGGTTACGGGGTTCCCGTTTATATATGGCCACTTTGAGAGAAAAAAACCTCGGTAGGTTCGCCTTCTCATCAGTTGTTGGGCAATATGAACAAAGAAGAAGAAGAAGAATAAAATGAAGAAGAGAGAAATCCATATGATCCAGAGCGAGATCTAAAAAACGTGACGCAAGATCTGAAAAAGTCGACGAGGGAGGAAACAGATATGAGAAGATGAAGCACCAGTCGACTGGGCAGCAGTGGATGAGGAGATAACCATGGGTACGCAATGTGAGAAGGGAGATAAATGAGAGAGAAACACAAGGATGAGGATTGGAGAAGAAGGAGGTGGCGTAAAGAGAGAAGAAAAAGAAATCGTTGATGTTCATAGTGAAGTCAGAAGTCGTGTGCAGATGAAGGGGTATAGGGGTTGGTTGGTAATTTTGGTGTTTTAAAATTTAAGATTTTATATGAAAATTGATAAAAAGCCAAAAAGGTTGGCGTTAGGTGAGGGGCGTGGGGCTCGAAGCAAGAACCAATTCAAATATTAAAGCAATTCTTCCTCTGCAAGACGCAAGAGCTATGATTGTGATAGTAAGGAAGATTTAAAATCTTATATCTAATATTTTATATATAAAAAAGTATAAAATAATATACAGGTAACGGGGTGCCCCGTGGGCCTACCCGTTACCCGCCCCGTTTAACATATACGGGTACGGGCAGCCCGTACCCGTTATGGGCCCAATCTAGGCGGGTTTAAATGGGCCAAAAAATTACGGGGCGTGGGCGGGTTACAAGTGTTTTGCTCACCCCTAACAAAGAGTGAGGGAATTGCAAAAACATATATATTGGTAATGGCAAACTAAATTCTTCAAGATAAAAAAAATCCTTAAGCAAAATGATTATAATGGTTGCCTTTTTATATTACTGTTTAAACATAAGCTACTTAGGATGTAAAAAATTATTTTTGGAAACATGTACTCATTTACATTAAAAGATACTTAAATATAAATATAACTTTTTTATGATATATAACTATGCTTTTAAAACAAAAAAAATGTAATGTACAAAATATCTTAGTAAATTAAAGTTGTTGTTTTTAACCATGCATTCGGCCATTATAGTTTTTTTCTATCACTTGATAAATTAAAGTTGTTATTTGTTAAATTATTATTGTTTCATTTTTTATTTTAATTTCAAATGAAAAAGCATGTGTGTAATTTGGCTTCAAAATTTAATGAACAAAGTTTGATTGCTTTAATGAAATTGTTGGATTAAATTGCTAATATTGTCTTGAATTGCCTCAATTAGTTAGTTTTGTTTAAATTAAGTTGAAATGGTTTGTTATTAAAATTTTAGGATGTCTTACTTTTCAGGGGGAATGCTGCCAAAATTTTTTTAAAAAATTTAGTAAAAGGCAATCACATCGTTGACAATTTTCTAAACTTGAGTGTTGTTGGAAATGGCTTAGGTGGTAATAAAATAAATAATAGTTAGATGAATACTTTGAGAACTAGTGAAGAATATGAGAATATGGTGGAAGAGTTTATTGAATTTGCTAGAAGGAATGCTCCTACAAAAAATGTGATGTATTTTTGTCCTTATGTCACTTGTTTAAATTAGAGTCAATGGGATGTTGATGTTATAATGGATCACATACTTTGTTATGGAATAAATCTTTGATACACAAGATGGGTATGGCATGGTGAGGAAATAACTAATTGTCTGTCGTAAAAGAAGGGAAGTTGTAGATGTCATAGATGAAAATAGAATGGAGAAAATGATTCACGATGTTAAGGTATAATCCTTTGCGTAATCATATGAATATGACAGCCTGCGGAGTGATGCAGAGAAACCGTTGTACCCTGTGAGTAAGTACACACGGTTGATACGAACCTTGTATTTGGTCAACTTAAAGGTAACTTGTGGGTGGACCGATAGTAATTTTACATTACTGTTTGAATTGTTGTGTGATATGTTTCCATATGATAATATACTTCCAAATCGTATGTATGAGGCCAGGAAAATATCATCTACGATGGGTATGGGGTATAAAAAGATACACGCTTGCCCTAATGACTGCATATTATACAGAAAGCAGTATGAAGGTCTTAGAGAGTGTCCTAAGTATAAAACTTCACGATACCAAATGAAGAAAAATGGTAGTTGTGGTGAAGGGACACCTAAAAGGCAACATTTAAAGTTGTTGTGGTATCTTCCAATAATATCATTGAGCATTTGTTTGCGAGTGCAATAAAAGTGAAGAAGTTGAGATGGCATTCTGATGAGAGAATATCTTATGAAAAATATCTTCGACACTCGACTGACTCTTCACAATGGACAAAAATAGATGAAATGTTCCTTCAATTTGGCAATGAGCCAAGAAACCTTTCTTTGTACATATGAAATCAATCCGTATGGAACTCTTACTAGCACACATAGTGTGTGGCCAGTTCGCCTTGTAATATGCAACTTACCCCCTATCCATGCGTTAAACGTAAGTATGTGATGCTTTTTATGATGATTTCTAGACCAAAATAGCTAGGGAACAATATCGATGTCTACTTGACGCCTTTGATTGAGGATTTGAAGAAGTTGTGGGAGAAAGGCGTAGATGTGTTTGATGCATAAAAGGAGTCCTTCAAGCTACATGTAATGATTTTCACCACAATAAATGACTTCCTTGCATACAGAAATTTATCAGGGTTTAGTGTGAAGGGTCCTAAAGTATGTCTGATATGTGAAGCAGACACACACTTCCATCAACTTAAGCACGAAAAAAATGGTCTACCTTGGTCACAGGAGGTTTTTTCATCGGTTAAACCCGTATCATAAGTTAAGAAAGCATTTTAACGACTTACTAGAGTATAAAATGGCTCTAAAGGCATTAATTGGAGAGGAAGTTTATAGTCAGGTAGAAATTATCAATGTTATATTTGATAAGAATTAGAGGACTGTGGGTGAGAATAACATATGGAAGAAGAGATCAATTTTCTTTAATCGTCTATATTGGCGTAGTCTTGATGTGAGACATAGTATTAATGTGATGCATGTGGAGAAAAACATTTATAATAGCCTTGTCAGTACGCTTTTGCACATACCAAGGAAGACTAAGGATAAAATTAGTGCAAGACTACACTTGGTTGATATGGGAATAAGAGAACGGTTACATCTACAATTAAGAGATGGTAGTAGGAGGCATACATGGAGTTAGCAGTGCATACACTATCAAAAGCTAAGAAAAAAAGTTTGTGTGAGTGTTTGCATGACATTAAGGTGCCACAAGGGTATTCTTCTAATATGAGAATATGTGTCTCAATGGACGATTTGGAGTTAATTGGAATGAAGTCCCATGATTATCATGTGTTGATGCAACAACTATTACTAGTAGCTGTTAGAGGCATTATGAAAGATGAAGTGTGAACCACTGTAACAAGATTGTGTGTTTTCTTTAATGTTATATGTAACAAAGTCATTGACACTGAAAATTTGGATGAATTGGAAAATAAGGATTATATTATTTTGTCCAAACTAAATATGCATTTTCCTCCTTCATTTCTTGACATAATAGTGTATTTGATAGTTCATTTGGTAAGGGAGGTAAAGCTCTACAATCCAGTTTACCTAAGGTAGATGTACCTTTTCAAGCGATACATGAAGATCTTAAAAGGATATTCCTAAAATCCTTATTGACCTGAAGCATGAATAGTTGAAAGATATGTAGTTGAAGAGGCTATGGACTTTTGCAAAGATTATCTATCAGGGTTGAAGGCACAATCTCTGCATGAAGAGGGAAGACCATCATGAAAGTACTGAATCAACTATTTATCACTAATTTGATGGTGTGGATACTTAGCCAAAAGCTCCTAAAAGCGGCTTCAATACTCATAAAAAGACTCTAAAGGATCTTGTTTGATAGAGTAAATCTCTTTTTTAAGCTAAGTAATCCTTGCATCGTGGAAGTACTTGTCCAAGAAGGCTTTCTTCAAGTTAGCCCATGAATGAAGAGAATCATTAACATGCGTAGGAAGCATCATATACCACTCTTTTGCCTTCACCTCCAAAGTGAAATAGAATACTTTTAACCGCAGATCTTCTAGGTGAGCACCAACAGGGTCATATTTGAGCAAGCCAAGTGTAATGCATTGAGATGCTTGTAAGAGTCTTCCTTTTCAAGTTCATGGAAATGAGGTAGTGCAGCAAGCAAAGGACCCTTAAGCTCAAAATTGACCTCAAAGTTAGGGCATGCGATGTTGAAAGGATCATAAGTGACATCCGAACTTATCATATCCCTAATAGCTCTCCTTCTTGGTTGACCATCACCATTCCCTTCCATAAGTATACCTTAAGAAACACGATCACTTAAGTCAATGAAAAATTCAAGATTAAAAGAATGATCAAATGCCCTCTCAAGTTAGTCGGACGTACAAAGCTATCAAGCAAGCAATGGAACCATAAAGTGTCAAAATTATCTTGCACACAAGTTCAAGCAAAAAGGTATGAAGTGGGAAGAGTGCAAGTGTATGTGAGTGTATATGATGTGTATAAACAAGTATAATGCTCACTATCTAAATGCAAAAGGTATATCACCAAAATTGTGACTTAGAAATTGGAATCATGCACCCAAATAGCATCAAAAGCAAGTTATCCACAAGAAATCCAAATGCAATGAAACCACTATGCATCAACCAAGCACAAAGCAAGTGAAATCATGTGAGAAATGCAAGAATGCAAATGTAAAAATAAAGAAAAATCAAGATATTTGGTTGGTTTTCTAAAAAAATTTGATGCAAGACACTCTACAAACCTAGACTAACTATGAAAAAGTGCTAAAAACTATGAAAGAAATGAAAGAAAACCTAATAGGCTTATAAGGGAAAACCCCGATCAATCTAAACCAACTGACACTTAGTAAACCAAGAGTCAAAATTGACTCCCCGGCAACGACGCCATTGATTTAACCTTGTCTTGGGGTCAAATGCAAAATGTTTGTATCCAAGAATTATAATACAATGTAACACTCAGGTTGTCTCACTCGATGAGCTTTTTATTTTGACTTTCCTATGTAAAATTAAGTGCTATAAACGACTACCCTGGTTTGACCATTATGGGCCCTGATACGTTGGCTAGAGTTATGCAGCTATCTTAGTTTTGTGTTTATTTTTTAGTTTTGTTTTATGCTTTCCTTTTGTATAAAAAAACATGGTTTGAAAAAGGGGATTTTGAAATTGGTTTCCTTTAAATTAAAATTTATGAAAATAAAGCTAATTATAATATTTTTGATATTTTGGGAAAATAATAAAGAAATGATTTGGATTAAAAAGGGATTATGTGATAAAATGAGTCTTAGTAGCAAATTTGGGGGCTTTCCAGCTTCCTAAAATATTTTGGGAGTTAATTGTGGATCAAGTCAAATTAAAAATCCTAAGCAATCACATTAGGTCCAATTTACCTAATTAATGACTAATCTTACGATCACATTCATAGTCACCTCTTAGACAAATTGCTAAAACCCACTTGATGTGTGTTGAAAATTTCTTAATGCACTTGCTTTCTCTTAATTGAAAGCACAATCTAACATTCAAATAAAATTAAATATATCACACACACTAGTAATTACATAGAATGCATAACTTCATTAATCCAAAAGGAAATAAGTTCAATAAAATCTAAGTTCACCAATACCAAATTCAACATAAAAGCAATCCACCGTAGACAAATAATCACTCATCTAAGTCTCAAAGTACACATCTATCAATGAAAAATTAATCTAACAAGAACATTGTGCATAAATTGAGCTAATGGAAATTATTGAACTCCCCTTTATAGCATATTGGAGCTTTGGCCACTTCCTCTACCACCAAGACTCAAGCAATTTAGCCACTCATAGCTACGATCATAATACACTTCAAAATAACCTCACAAATAGCCTCAAAAACTATGGAGAAGCTACTACCCAAAATGTATGAATGAAGAAAAAATGGATTGAATAGGAAAAAGAAGCAGAAACCGTGGATTCTTGAGAGAATGAGGATGAGCTGAAGTTAGATGGTACTATTGGAGATAAAATAGCGAGAGAGGATGAATATGGAAGGAAATATAATGATGGGGCTGGATAGGGGAAAGAAAAGGGTCTGTCGGTTGTGAGAATAAGTGAAGGAAATAGGAAAAGAAATTAAGAGATGATGATGAGGGGGGAGTGAGAGAGAACCGAATATGTAATGGCAAGAATGAGGAAGGTGGCTACTCGGTCAAGTGAGAAGGTGAAGAAACTACAATGGTGGTGTCGGTGGTTGTTTATTAGCAGTGAAGGAAGGAAGGAAGGAAGGAAGGCGGTGGTGGGGGCGGCGACTTAAGGCTCTTGCCAATGATGCTCTAGAATAAAAGAAGGTGACGGTGGTTCAACAATAAAGTAGTAGGGATCTAAAAAGTTAGGTCGCCAGAACTGGGAAGAGCTTATCAGAATTTGGGTTTGTGCTCTGAAAACTGCAGAACATTGCCAAAAATAATGGACATCATCGAAAAATCATAAAGGAAGGCTCTCTAGGATTAAGAACTTACACTGCTCTATTCTTCATGCTCCAGTGATTGCAACTGGAGTTCTTTCACAACAGTGATAAGTGGTGATGGAAGGTGGAAGCTCGCGGTGACGGTTCTCAGTAGTAGAGGAAGGTGAGGTCGGTATTCCTCAAGATTCCATGCTAAAGAAGCTTGCGACACCCTCCAAAGCAACTCTCCGGTGGTGGCAGTGACGCTACTATGTGATTCTCTAACTCTTAGCTGCCTCTATTTTCTTTCTCTTTGCCATGGCCTTCCTCTGTTCTGATCTGCAGTGCCTCTGGTCTCAGTCAAGAAGGTCGCCGGTGAGACCTTGGACGGAAGAAAGAAGATAGAGATTCAAGGTATCTTCTCCCTAAATCCCTCCGCCATCTTCCAAACCTCCCAGCTCAAGCCTCTGCCTCCCAAAGAGTCGAGTCTCTGGCTTCTCACGGGTCCTCCTTTCTTTGTTTTTTTTTTTGCTTCAGCTACCAGATGCAAACCTAATGGCCCTTGGTCAAAAACATTCTACAAAGTGTTAAAACAAATTATGAGGAGGGACTTAAATGAAAATATTTGAAATGTTTTAGGGCTTAAACAATTTTCTTAAACTCATGGGTCCTTTTATATAATTTTCCCTGACCACCTCTTCTTCATAAATTTGTGATTTTTAGAAATTCTGGGGCATTTCCTGTACTTTTTCCGAGTCCTTAAAATTTAATTCTGACCCTCCAAAATTTCTTCCAAAACCCTTCAATGCAATACTAAAGACAATGTAGCATCAAAAGTTCAAGGGATTATTTATATGAATAATTAAACAATTATGACCATTTTGCTACTATTTACAATTAATTCAATATAAATGTCCCTAATTAAAATTAGTTCTTAATCATGCAATAATGTGACAGAAAATGCATCAAAATCCCAATTTAATTATGAAATCATATATAACCATATGGTTCAATCAGTTCAATCGTACATAGATTAACGTAGAAAGAATTTGAAGAATATGAATCCAATAAAGAATGACATATAGATAGCTATTGTACAAAACAAGATATTCATAGAGTGGTTCGAGGAAAAAGTTTCACATGAGATAAGTATGTCTGAGACAATTGAGTGATTAGCTGGGGGGCCTTTGTTTCAAGTCATTACTTGGACTGATTATGATATAAACGGGTATTCTTTCTACACAAAATACTAAGATGACAAAAGTACTATACAAAATAATGGGGTGATGGTAGAAGATGAAGCCATGCACTTTTCTAGTTTGAAAGACAAAAATCCTATATTAGCATACATGGCTTATTATAGAGTTATTGAAGAAATATGAGAGATTATCTACAACAAGTCTAAAGTTGCTTTATTCAAATGTAAGTGGGTTAGCAATAATACAAGTGTAATAGATCAACAATTTGGATTTGTCTCAGTTGATCTTTGAAGAGTTGGTTATAGAGATGAGCTCTTCATTCTAACAAGACAAGTGAAACAAATGTTTTATGTCACAGATCCTACAAATAAAAAAAATGTCCATTGTACTTCAAAGTAAAAAATAGAAGTATGGTGATCTAATCTTTAACCTTAACGACACACCACCTTTCACAACAAATTCACCTAAGCAAATGAAGTAGAATTGGTAGACGATGAAGAATATGCTGCAAAAAATGATCATGTGAAGGAATATGGGAAACCATATAGAGTAAGACCTTAAGTTAGGAAATAATACTGTGTGCTTTTTGTTTTAATTGTAGTTAGTTTATTTTATTCATTTAATTGCAATTTATTTACCTATCTAACAATGATTTTTATCTTAACACGAATATGAACAATTTTGATGACTCTAAAGTGATAGGGAGGATCAAATGGATAGAGGTGAATCAATTGTGAGAAGGGTTAGAGGCAATACAAAGATGGGAGCATGGTTACACGTCATCAAGATCAACGGGAGAGGCTGCATATGGACTTCGATGCCAAATGAATACATTTGGTTTTGAGGAAAACCGATTCATTAGCTATTTAGGCTATTTGGGTTGAAGCAATGTTCGCATTGTCTATGATAATTGGAAGTTAGTTTCACAAAAAATGAAAGACATAATTTGTCATCAAATTTTGGTATATAACTTTCAATATATCTGTATTTGTATCTTTATTCCTATTGCTTCAAATATAATTATCTTATATTTTATCTTGCAGTAAACATACGATGTCCCAGACACCAAGGTGATGAACAAGCACTAGATGGGGGAGGTTCGTCTATGATGGAAAGATTTCAAGAACAAGCTCTCACAAAAGTACATTCGTGGGGCAAGGATAGGATCCATATCAAAAAAATTCACATATTTCTCCAAAGGACTAGAGGTTGTTTGTGGCATCATGAAAAAATTCTCAATTTATGGTAAATTTTCTTTCATCATAGTATAGAACTTTTTATTTGAATCTATTTGACATCATTGACTCAGTTTTCTTTGTTTTCCTTTCACAAGAAGTAAGTGAAGTAAATAAAGAGAGGCAAGCAGGAAATAAGTATCAACGTTACATGTCTTGTAGGGGTTATCGAAAACTTAAACGGAGGATGATGGAAGAAGAGTTAGAGAAAATGAAGGAAACTGCCAATTCAGATCCTAGCATTATTGTCCAGGCCTCAGCTCCTCCTCTGCATCACAAAAAATGGAAAGCAAGGAGGCTTAAGGGTGACAAATTCACAAATTCAATTGTTGAGGTTGTCGTGAAGACTATAAGTAGTTAAAACATAAGTATTTAATTTTGAAATTATTTCATATTCGGAGTGTTTAATTTTCGTTTACAATAAATTGTATGATATAAGATGAACTTAAAGAGCAAAGTAGCCAAGGTTCCTTTCCTCCAAGTGGACGGATGGACATCTTATCAACGGCAATTAGGAAGGCAGATCACCCCGATGGTGTTTGAGACGAGCTTCACAATATTTATCACAGGGTGAACCCAGTGGGGAGCTTGTGGCCAAGGTTCAAGAGGAAGTCCGACAATCAATCCGAGAGGAAGTCTAACAAGATCTCAAGGTACAACTTCATGTTCACTCTGATAAGAGCTGTTGAAAAAGCTACGTGGTAAAATGAGACCCCTCATTCGTTCGGAGAGGGAAAATGAGGAACTTAGAACTTAAGAATCCCCAGCCTTCCCCAGCACCAAAGGAAGTTATAACCCACCGGAGGTAGCACGTGGCATCCCTTCTCCTACTCCAAAGCCTAGAGAACCTTGCACCCTCTATTTGAATGTCCCACTACTGCTTCTTGTTATCGATGCTCTCGTTCACATACAAGCTACCTAATTGAACCATATTTTTGTATGATATTTCATAATTAAATTGGGATTTTTAATGCATTTTCTGGGATATTATTGCATGATTAAGAACTAATTTTTAATTAGGGATATTTGTATTGAATTAATTGTAAATAAGGGCAAAATGGTCATCATTTGTTAATTATTCATACAAATGATTTCTTGAACATTTGATGCTACCTTGTACTTAATCTTGCATTGTAAGTGTTTTGGAAGAAAATTGGAGATTTTGGATGTTCAGAATTAATTATTTTTTAGGATTGGGGAAAACTACAAAAAAGAGCCCACAATTTTTGAAAATTACAAAACTTTGAAGAAAAGGGCCTAAGGAAAATCACAGCCAAGAACCCATGTGTTCAGAAAATTATATTTAAGCCTCAAAACATTTCAAAAATATTCACGTAAGTACCTCCAGAAAAGTCTTTTATCTTCTCACTTAAGTCCCTGGTCAAAAAGTTTTTACCAAGGAATTAGGTTACTATTTTTGCTACCTGGAGTTGAAGAATAGGACCCGACAAAGAATCGTGGGAGGAGGCAACACAGAGAGCTGAGATATGGAGCTGGTAGCTTTTGTGGAAAGCTCCGTTGAGCTCTATCGCTCACCACACCATTTTCTATTTCCTTTCCACCATTACTTCTTCCTTTACCCTCCACCATAACCAATGGTGAGATAACGCATCCGAGATTCAGAACCAGAGCTTAGGAGAGGAAGGGGACCCTGACTTAAGAAGGACAGAGACCGTGAACTGAAAGGGAGGTCAACGGAACCAAAGCTTGGAAAAGAGAGCTTACTCTCGCCACTACCATTCTTCCTCTGTCAAGCACCACCATCGGCAACAGATTTCCAGATTCCAGCAATAGTTGTAGATTCTGGTAACACATTTCCAGTTTCTAGCTTGATCCCATGTTCCGGCAATGGCTCCCCTTGTTTCAAAGCACCATCAACGTTCTCTTTCTCTACTATTTCTTCCAACTTCACTCAGATTAAACCACCATCGTCCTTTCTTCGCTCCCTTTTCATCATTGCTCACCGCCGGCCAATCTCTATTCTTCAGAACACTACCACTGCAACTATCCTTTCTTCTTCTCCTCCAACCATTTCACCACCATCATTCACCACAACGGACAGACCCTTCTCCTTCCTTACTTCCTCTCATTCCCCTATCCAGCACCATCATCATCATTCCTTCCATATTCGTCCTCTCTCCTTCTCTTCACCATAGTCAATTACCATCACCACTATTGTAATTCCTTTACCTTCTCAACAAGACTGACATCCCCATTCTCTAATATATGTGATTTGTTCTCAGCGATTCTCTATTTTCTATTCTCTAGTAGTATTTTGAAGATGCTATGTGTGTAATTAAGATCATGAGAGGCTAATATTTCCTTAAGTTTTGGTGGTAGAGGAAGTGGCTAGAGCTCTAATGTGCTATAAATGGGAGTTCATTAATTTCCGTTAGCTCAATTTATGCTCTATATTCTGTTTGGATTAATTTTGCATTTGTATATGTGTATTTTTTAGACTTAGATGAGTGATTATTTATCTATGATGGATTGCTCTTATGTTAATTTTTTGTATTGGTGCACTTGAATTTTGTTGAATTTATTTCCTTTTGAATTAATGAAGTTATGCATTCTATGTAATTATTAGTGTATGTGTGATGGATTTATTTCAATTTGAGTATCACGATTGTGCTCTCATTTAAGAGGAAGCAAGTGTATTAAATAATTTTCAACACACATCAAGTGAGTTTTAACAATTAATCTAACAGATGACTATGAATGCAATTGTAGGATTAGTCATTAATTAGGTAGATTGGACTTAATGCGATTGCTTAAGGTTTTTAATTTGACTTCATGTAAAATTAACTTCCAAGATATTTGAAGAAGCAAGGAAAGTCACCAAATTTGCTACCAAGACTCATTTTATCATATCACTCATTTTAATCCAAAGCATTTCTCTACTGTTTTCCTAAAATACCAAAAAGATTAAGAATGGCTTTATTTTCATGAATTTTGATTTAAATAATAACCAATTTCAAAACCCCATTTCTAACCATGCATGTTTTTAGCATTTAGTCTAACCTAAGGAATCAAAAGTAAAATGCTCCTTGATAAGAGAACGATATCCAATTGTGTGTACTATATTGCATTTAATGCATGGTAATTTTGTTATTTGACCATGAGGTGGTTAAGGTTGTGTCGAATCAATGACACCATTCCCAGGGATCGAACCTGGGTCACCCGCGTGACAAGCAGGAATACTATACCCACCATCATAAGCAAATTGCACAGCATTTACATAGGGTTATTGTGACGTGTGTTCGAGAGGGAGAAGAAGTTGTTGCTGTCCCGATTCCTAATGAAGGGTTGCCACACTAGGTCAGGCGGTAGGATCTTTTATCCTTTGGCCTCAATATCTTCTTGGCACAGCAGCAACACCTCCAATAGTAGGAACTACCTCACTATTACTTGAGTTTTGTTGGCATTCGACTAATAATATGTTTTTTTATGTTTTAATAGGATGACCAAGATGAGACAAAATGGCCCTTCTTGGCATGACTGCAACAGCTCCACAAGGACATTGGCCATATCCTCTTACAGATGCCTTGTGGGATTATGGGCCAAAGATTGACGTATCCCTTTACGATTGATAAGAAAGATCTTAAGGAGTTCATTGATTTGGAGGAGATAGATATAAGATGGGTTAAACTTGCAATCTGGTAAGTTTTGTTTTCATTTTTTCCTTCAATTAATGCAGTGGTTTTTTGGTTTTATACGTTCAATAATTTATTTATCATTTTAATTCTATTATAGCTCCTTCCACAATATATTCATCAACATGGAAATAAATGGTTTATATGGATTCTTATGTCATGCAAATATGACAAGGAAGAATAATACTTTGGAAGCAAGGATAAGCTATGTGGGCTACATAATGGGAGAGACTAAATTGCCTTGTTATCTAGCACCAATTGTTAAAGGGAACGTATTTTAGTTTGTCTATTTAAGATGTTTAAGAACAAATTGCCTTGTCATCTAACTTCATTTTAATATGTATATGTTGTTACAGTTACTATTGAAGTTTGTGTGTTGTTTGTCCTCGCATCAACACTGTTTATTGGTTAAATTCTGTGGGTCACAAGCCATACAAAGAAATAAAATCCATCTTCACCGCGTAAGTTAATTTATTTGTATTTCATTAATTCTTGACTTAAATGAATTGTTCTAATTTCTGTGATTTTCATTTTAATGATAATACGATCCAGACATATAGAGTACTTGGTGGTACACTGAGGGTCAATTTGTTAAAAACCCGAAGTGGTTTTATCTGAAAGTAAGTAGTTTCAATTCAAATTCATTCATTGACGATCACTTTAGATATGTCTTTATTCATTTTAACCATTTGCTTTTGATTTATAGTGCCCTCGATAACTAGAGAGCACTGATTGCGAATATTATGTTATACTTTATATGTATAACATCATTCAGAGCAAAATTACAAGTGATTTTCAACAGCTAATTGCTTATTTATTCTCAAACGATAATATTTTTGGTGTTGTAATAATTGCATTGTTAATTAATTCATTCACTTGGTTGATTTTATCCAAGCTTATTTTCCAATTTGCATATTTTTGGTGATGAAAGTGCCTACTTATATGAAGATATTAATTTGATCCGAAACCTTTTAGCTGGACATCTTCTTCAACACATAGATAAGTAAATTTTATTTTTATATTAGTTAGTAGTTGTGCAGTAGACAACTTTTTGACACTTTGTGGTGATTATTGTACATAGTATTAGTAGGAGTTAACACTTTAATTAGCTAGTGCTGGATGTTTCCTTACTATTCGATCATATTTCTGTAGGTTTTAATTGCTGGGCAGTGAAAAATATAAACAATTTTTTTTAAAAAAAAAACTTTCAACGTCCGTGAAAAAAAGGGACACCACAACAAACTTACGGCGTCTTTTTTTTAACAAACGTTGTTCTCAAATTTTGCTAAGTCCCTCACATAGACCTCCCCTATAAAAGGATGTAAAAAGGGCATAAAAACCAACGTTAAAAGTACTTTATGTAGTAGTGACATAAATTTTCTTTAGTCTTTACATTTGACTCAGATGGTACAAGTCTTTTGTTTTTTTGTTCAACAGTACTAATTACTTCTGATCTTACCTTTGGGCATGTTTGGTCTGAGGGGAGGGGAGGAGAAGTGGGCGGAGGGAAAATTTTTTTAAGTTGAATTTAAAAAAATTAAAAAAGTGGGGTTAAAAATTTTTAATTAATTTTTCTTACTTTTTATCTTATATATTCTCTTTATTAAAATTTTATTACCCCACTTCTTCAATAGTTTAAAATTCAACTCATAAAAATTTTCCCTCCCCTCCCTTCCCCTTCAAATCCCTCACACCAAACAAACCCAAGTCATTAATTAATGACCCCATTTTTCCATCTCCTTAATTTCTAGGGCATTTATATTCATAAGTCGTACGTTTCCTCAACTACGCAAAGGTTACTTGCTTGCTTATTATAAATAAACTAATAATCCAATGACTAGTCTATTATGGTCAAGTATTCAAGTGAAGCTACTTAACGAATTGGACAAATTTCACCTAAGCAACATATATTAATCAAATGTTTTGGTCAAAAGAAAAAAAAGATACATTAATCAAATGAAATTTATTGCAACAAATGTTTTCTAGCGTTCTAATATACTAGCCTTCTTGATACAATATGACTTTAAAATAGTAGAATAAATTATGAACAATATAATTAACTAACTTCTCCTTCAATTTTAAAGAAGAGGGAAGAATGGATTTAGCTACACTATATAACACAATACAAGAGAGAGTTGGACATTACGACGACAACACCTAAAATCCAAATTTACCAACAGATTTATAATTGCGAATTTTCATTTTTAGAAGAAAATACTTACTTGATAAGAGTTCGGAACAAACTCCAAACATAAAAAATAAACGTTAACAAAATAAAGAAGGGACAATTATAATAAAGTCCCACATAAGAGAAAAAAAATGAAAAAATGGTCCCTGAAGTTGTTAATGACAAGTCGAGGAGCGTCCATTAACAAGTCGAGGAGCTTACACTGACAACTTCAAGGACTATTTCTTCATTTTTTTTCTTGCATGGGATTTCATTGTAATTACCCCAATAAAGAAAGCACGATTCATTTGGAAGACACTGTACCTTTCCAGTTTCCACTGTCAAATAGACAGCAAAAGGAGGTCTAAATATAGAATTATCCGGAAATCACAGAATTAACATTTACAGGCATATAATATTGGAAAATTATAATTAAAAAAAACTCCCTTATACATGTATTAAAATACATTTAGTTCACATTTTCTTTTGGGCTTTGTCTTATTATTATTTCTTTTCTTTTCTTTGTTTTTTTTTTGGTTACAAGGCGCTGATTTCTGTTTGTCATATTCCAATATTTACTGTGCTAATAACTTCAAGCCCAGTGCCGAGCATTGTCAATATTTTGGGCCAACCTTTCTCGCCGCCTAGCCCACAAACTCATTCTTTATATATCGGCCCATGAGTTTTTCTCACCAAATCTTAAGCCCATATTAAATTATGTCCGATTGAATTTGAATGATCTAACTCACCTAAATTTTGTTGTACAAAAAAAAAAAAAGTATTTGAATGATCTCTATTATGCTCTATTCATCCATCACGTATTCTTTTACCAGAAACAATCTTATTCGATGTACTATTAAACACAAAATGTGAGCACTTCTCTTATTGAGGATTCAAATCTTTCCCCAAGAGGTGACAACTAGCACATTTCACTAAAAATAATTAAATGATCTTAATTTATCCAAAAAAAAAAGAATAAAATATTCTAAATATAGTAAATTATGTTTTGATTTTTTTTTCCAATTGAAATAGGACTAAACTAGAGTCAGTAATGCAAACTCAACCCACTAACCTGCGGGTTAGGGTTGGCACTTTTGTAGCCCGCAAATTTGCTTGCTGCACAAGCCTGCATTGCGTAGCTTGCAATTTTTTTTTATATTTTTAAAATAAAAAAAATATGGTAATGTTACAAAATTCTAAAACCCCCCACTCCCATTGTGACCTCGACATTTCTCAAATTATTGTATCTTGATTGCTTCACGATGATTTAAAATTTTTTGTTTGCAAACTATGGCAAATTTGATACTACCTCCGGTCCTAAATATAGGACAAAGTTTGTAGTGCAATTTGCACTACAAACTTTGTCCTATATTTAGGACCGGAGGGAGTAACATTTATCTCTTGATTTATAGATTATATTTTGACTTTTTATAAGTGGAATTATTGATGCTAGGGATGTAAATTTTATTACTTATATATATGTATTTCAGATTTTCATTCATTTTTTTAAGAAGGGGGCAAAAGAGAAAAAAATCACGGGTTGGTAGGCCAACCAGGGCAAGCTATGGTTGGTATTTTATCAGGGCCAAACCGCACAACGTGCAAACTGGCCTATATTCCAAGCTCTAAACTAAATTAGGATTGAGCTTACTGCCTCCCTCACATAATGTGATTACTTTGTCACTCATGTGCTTAATTATTTGTTTCTAATGGGAGATAAATAATTTTGATCAACATCTTTTCAAGATTTTACCTAAAAAGATTATAATTATCTTTAGCATAAATATTGAAAAACTACAATACATTTGAGTGGATCTAGTAAATATAAAATAATAAAAATGAAAAGAGGTAGAGGATGAAGGAGATGGGAGGAGGAGGAGGGCCCTTTGATACAACAATGTGGGAAGCTAGTGAGTCGTAGGCCTACTCGTGTCTCCTCAATACCAAACATCATGCGCTGTTCATTCTTTGCTCTCTCTCTCTCTCTCTCTCTCTCTCTCTTTGTCTGTGTCTGTGTCTCTGTGTGTGTGTGTGATCATCCACTCATCATCCTCCACACCCATCTCTCTCTCCCCGTGATGCCACAAAATTTTTGCTTAATTTGTTCTCTTCCTCTATATCTCTCTCCCACTGATTCACTCCAATGTGGATCCCCTTTTCTCATTGGCTCCCAATAGCTCCCTCCATTGTCAAGCTACCAGATTTGTTGTACCACGAATCATATCTTGTGCATAAAGAGGGGTATATATAAAAAAAACATGAATTTGGATAGGATATCCAATCAAATATACTTTCAACATAATCATTTCAGTAATTCTTAATACAGTCTTGCATTTCAGTGCCCTGCATTATCAAAAATGTAATGTTTAGAATAATTCCTAGTCCATAATCATTTATCATACATCGATTATTAAGTGATAATTTTTCTTGACAAGGAAACATACAATCATTGATCTCTTCCCAAGTATTAAGGCATAAAATCAACTTTCAAGGAATAATGGAAGAATACTTGATATTTGCGCCCACACTCTGTCTTTGTGAGTCTAATGCACCTATTTGTAAGGGATTCGGTTGTTTCTGTGTTTGGATTAACAGTTTTGACAACAGCTACTACAGCAGTTGACAGCTACATGATGCCAGGAGTTGTGTGTAAAAAGCCGTTTGTATCATACAAAACCTAATCGACATCCAGGTGTTAGTTAAATCACAGAAACAAATTCAAAATTAAATTCCATGATCCACATTCTATTAGAAGAATTTACAGGGCATTTCTTGGTGTGGATGTAAGATAGCCCTGTTTTCGCCTTCATCAACATCATGAGATTTGGACGGTCACATTTGGAGTTTATTTGTAATTTTTAAATGATAACATTTTTTTTAAAAGAGTAATAAAAAATTGCTTTTATTTTAGATTCACAAATTACATCTCATTTGCATTGACACTCAATATGTGAGAAATTTTAAACCTTATAAACGCTAACCTGCTGCTATGCCGATTGAAATGTTGTTGAAGCCTCTCGTTGGCATAATTCACACAAAATTGTTCAAAGCTGTTTTATTGGAAGTCAAAACTTGAAGCCATTAGAACATAAGCATACATTGACTAGAGCATTAATAATAACATTATACAAATATAAAGAATATTTATGGATCTCCCGGTATGCTGTTTGCCAGCTCCAAGTAACTAGTTAATTTTTCCTATGAGCCACCCAAACACACTTGCATACATAAATTGTGCCAGTGCATCTCTTGTTTCAATTGCCTGAATAAGAAATTTTATTGTGCCATTAAAAGTCACTGGATATAGTGCATTTAGGAGCTCCAGAAAATTGATAAACAAAATTAATACACAGACCTTCTTCAATGTCAAACTTTTAGCAATAGTATTCTTGCCAACTTGGACTTTACAAGTAGAGAAAGTTACTATTAACTCTTGGGAACTGCAACCCATCAGCATGGCTGCAATGGTGACAGCTGCCAAAAAAAAAACTCTATCCATCTGATCCTATTTATAAATAACTTTATCTCTTATAAAACTGATCTTTTTTATAAGCAACTTTCACTTTGTATCTGAAAATGTAAACTTCTTTTTCCTATTTTACCTTTATTAAATACATAATCTATAATTAATTATCACACTTTAAGAGTTATATTCAGGAGAGAGAGAGACTAGGTGAATGAAATTAATAAAGCATTGAGAAAATATATATTTTACTATCTCTTATACTTTTTATACATTCTCTCTTCTATACATTTCTCAAAAAGATGGGTATATATGAAAAAAAAACATGACATTTTTTACACACTTATCATTTACATCTATCGATTCGTTTTACGAAATAAAAAAAAAAGTTATTTATAAATTGGAGCCGAGGGAGTATACGTGGAATGATTGTTCATTCTGTAATGAAGTGCAGAAATACTAGCTAGCTGTGGGAGCGAGTGGCTCTGCAAGTGGTGGAATGCTTTGTATGATTTTTTTTTACCAGCAACAAACTAACAGTATTAAGTTCAACAAAGTTATAATGTCACATAAGTTACAGCTAACAAGTACACTAAATGAGAAAGTAAACAAATTACACTAAGCAAACACACCAATTGATAAAAGAATCCCTAAACCTAGCTAATAAACTAAAGAAACAACTATAGACATATTCTTCAATATCGCCAAACTGTAATACTAGTATTAAGGCATCATCCACTCCTTTCGTATGGTAAGCCTGTAACTAGAACGAAGGTCGAAATGCCCAAACATAATGACAAGACTCTTCCAATGAAGTTTTAGTAATCCTCCCGATTACCAAGCCTTCTTTCCTGGGAACGCTTCTGTAAGAGAGGTTCTTAACCAAATTTCTTGACACAAAAGTGTCTTCAAGGATAACAACAATTAACCTTTTATCAGAGAATGCACAGTCAAACAGACAATTGAAAAAGGAAACCCAACTCCACATCAAGAATGAGTAGTATTGCCAAATACACTGAATAGGCCATGTCTAAATAGACAATGCTTTGTATGAATTTGCAAGTAACGTCGTTGCGCATTTCACTACAAAAAAAAAGGACTTTCGGCGGTGACTTTTGTCGCCGCTGAAAGTCTTTCAGCGGCGACAAAAAGTCGCCGCCTATGCGACTGTCGCTGAAAGTTTTAGCGGCGACAATTTTTGTCGCCGCTGAAAGTATACTTTCAGCGGCGACTTTTGTAATATGTATATAATTAATTAATTATATGTATGTATGTTTATATATATGATAATATTATATATATATATATAATAATATGTAATAATATGACATAGGTTCATTTCGGCGCAACTGGCAGAGACTCGCGTACGAAGGCATCGACTCCCTGAGGTCGTGGGTTCAGCGGCGACACAAAAGTCGCCGCTGAAAGTGTTTAAAAATTTTTTTTTTTAATTTCAAATAAGACTTTCAGCGGCGACTTTTAATAGTCGCCGCTGAAAGTGTTTTAAATTTTGTTTTTTTTTAAATTTCAAAGAAGACTTTCAGCGGCGACACTAAAGTCGTCGCTGAAACTCACTTTCAGCGGCGACATTTAATAGTCGCCGCTGAAAGTGTTTTAAAATTTTTTTTTTTAAATTTCAAAGAAAACTTTCAGCGGTGACACTAAAGTCGCCGCTGAAAGTGCTTTAGAATTTTTTTTTTAAATTTCAAATAAGACTTTCAGCGGCGACACTAAAGTCACCGCTGAAAGTGTTTTAAATTTTTTTTAAAAAAAATTTCAAAGAAGACTTTCAGCGGCGACACTAAAGTCGCCGTTGAAACTCACTTTCAACGGCGACATTTAATAGTCGGCGCTGAAAGTGTTTTAAATTTTTTTTTTAAAATTTCAAAGAAGACTTTTAGCAGCGACACTAAAGTCGCCGCCGAAACTCACTTTCAGCGGTGACATTTAATAGTCGCCGCTGAAAGTGTTTTAAATTTTTTTTTTAAATTTCAAACAACACTTTCAGCGGCGACGACACAATGTCGCCGCCAAATGTCACCACTGAAAGTGATTTTTTTTGTAGTGTTTGTTGTTGTGATTATTACGTTACAGTACATTGATGCTTACTCTGTTTTAAAACGATGCCTCATAATGATGGGTCCCATTAATTATATTCTCACATATATATCGTCCTAGTGGTTACTTGCTCAGTTGCTCCTCTTGCATCTTCTTTTTCTGGGTTCCCATAATTTCTTACCCTCTGAAGCATTAACTGCTACACACCTAATTGGCTTTGTGTGGGTTCATTATATTTATGACTTTGTCCCAGGATTTGTTTCAAAGATTGAAGTCTGTATTAATTATTCGATAATTCAGAGATTTGTGTGTTCGCCGGATCTCCAACAAGTTTAAGCTTATCTCAATTGAACCTTTGAATATAGGGATCCAAAATAAAACATTGTTCACCATACTCCTATGTTTTTTTATAAGCAACAACTATCTAAATCTATAAAATAAATTGGTAGTTAAAATTTGTTAAAAGCAATGAATATATAAGAGGTATAATTTTTTTTGTTGGCAAAAAAGAGAGAGATATAATTTTTTTTTCAAACATACCCTTATTTATGAAGATGATGAGTGAGAGAGAGAATGAGTGCGAAAAAAGATGAGAGAGAATAAATGAAAAAAAGAGATAAGAGAAATATGCAATTAATTAAAGGTAAAAATGAAAAAATTGTATTAAATTTTTAGACAAAATAAAATTGCTGCTTGTATAAAGGTCCAAGCCTATAAGAGAGAATGTTACTTATAAATATGATAAAATTGAGTAATTCATACAAAGCAAGGGACGTTAGTTAAGTCATTTAATATGTTTTAAATTGAAAAAATTTACTTGCTATCTTACTATTATTAAATAATGTGATTTTCAAATATGCATTTATTATCTGTAATCCTTTCTATTGTAAGGAGGAGAAATACTTACATATACTCCCAGAGCGCTACCACATCTGTACTTTGATTAATTAAAATATAACAACTCATCTTGATTTAACACTACATGGCAGATGAGTAACACTACATGGCAGATGAGTTGTATGGAGAAATTCAAATTTTATGATTTTTTTTTAAAAAACAACTCATGGGAGGGAATTGATTCTTTTGTTTTTCTAAATTATGAAGTTTATGTTTTTTAAAATTATAAAATTTAAATTTCTCTATATAACTCATTTACCATGTAGGATTAAAATAAATTGAGCTGTTGTATTTAATTAATCAAAGTATAAATAAAATGGTGCTCTTGGAATATGTAAATATTTCTCTTGTAAGGAGTATTTCTAGAAAACAAACATTAATTACATTATCAACTTCTTATATTTTGAACCAAAATTTATTTATAGAAGATTTCTTATATTTTGAATTGGAGGAAGTAACAAGCTATTGCATCCTCTCTAATTAACTTATGTAAACATGTTTTGATATATATCTCTATATATCGATCCAAGCCTTGTGTCTATTATTAACACATTAACGCAATTCCATCTGTGTTTTTTACCTTGAAAACCCCCAAAAACGTGTGGGATAATAGAGCCAACTTTGCATGTCATGGTGTAGACTGACTGATGATTGGTACCATAACCTTGAAATATATATCATATACATGCGGTCATGTACTCCCTCCTGTTTTTTTTATAAGTAACATTTTCTCTTTTGAAGTTAGTCTTTTTTATAATTAACTTTTTTCTTGTATCTCAAAATTTAAACTATTTTTTTCCTTTTTACTTATATTAAATACACATCTTTATATTAATTACCTTTCACTCACGAGAACTTTTTGCCTCAGGAATGGCGACGAGAGTCTCGACGGCGATCGGCACAACGGTGAATGAAGGACGAGGGACAGAACTAGGGGAGAAGCTAAGCAGAGTGAGAAAGAAGGTGAGACAAGGAGACCCAGCAGACCAGAGTAGTCCTCATGTTGAAAATGAGGAACAACAGGGGGGTCATTCAAATAGAAACTAATGGGCACGGAGTCCTTACAGGTGTCTCATGACATTAAGGGAAGCCAGGTATTCGACGACGCTTGGGCTGAATATATAGCAGGATTGAAGTGTTTTTTTCATAGGGATTTGGGATCAGAGAATGCAGATGAGGAGCAGGAGGAGGAAGATTGTCCAACCTTGAAGATCTCTCAGGAGGAATATGAATTATGGTGTGCACCTTGGAAGAAATCTCTGATCATCAAACTTCTCGGCAAATCTATTCCGATATGGGCCATGAGGGCAGCACTGGCGAGAATATGGAAGACAAATAAACCCTATACAACTAGGGACCTTGATAACGGGTTCTTTGTTGTTTCATTTGAGGAAGAGGCTGATATGAATCGGATATATCAGGAGGGACCTTGGATGGTAGCAGATAGATATCTGGTGGTACAGCGATGGAGACCAAATTTTGATCCTTGGAACGCTGACGTCCAAAGGAAGACAGCAGTATGGATTCGAATTCCTTTACTTCCCTTGGAGTTCTTTAATTTAGCCTGTTTAAAACGTATTGGGTCTCTTGTGGGAAGGAGCTTGAAAATTGACCGAGTTACACACGCCAGTGAACGGGGTCGGTATGCCCGGATATGTGTGGAAATTGACTTGAAGAAGAGGCTGAAGTCGGCTATCAGGATATTTGGGAAAAGGAGGTGTATTGAGTATGAAGGCTTGCATCTTATTTGTTTTGAGTGTGGGAAGTATGGTCATCACAAGGAAGCGTGCCCAGAAAAGAGAGAAGAGCAGGAGTCTAACGGAAAACACCATAGTAAGGTGGTAATTCCAGGTGACGTTTCAATTGTTTCGGGGCCATATCAGATACATGAATAGAATGAAATTGACACGGCCAGCTTGAAGAAAACAGGGGAGGATTACCAGAAACGGATGCGAGATGAACCAGTGATTGCTCAGCCGAGCACTGCCGGAGCTCCGGCGGTGAAGGAAGGCTTGGGGGCGTGGAACCTGGTGCAATGGCGTCGGAGGTACAGAAACGGAAATCCCGCAGATTGGGGATCAGGAGGCCAACGGGAACATGCTAAGTCATCGGTGAGCATTAAAGAAAGAGATCTTACTATGGTAGGAAAGGAGAAAAGCATGGCTAATGTCAGGGAGAAGAATTCTCAGCAAGAATTTCGAAGAACTCAGGATTTCACGCCGCCTATATCGCGTAGGTCAAAGCATGTGTCTGCTAAATTTGGGAACTCCAAGACGTTAGGGAAAGGGAATAATGGGACTAAACAGCAACGATGGGTCCCAGTGAGCAACATGAAGCCAGATTCTGATGGTATGCAATTGAGATTAATTCAAGAGGCGATGGGTGCTATTCAGGAGTTACGTGGGCTTGATATATTAAAAGCCCAAGATCATATTACTCATTTCCTGGAAGCAAGAAATCCCTTTCAAGCTCTTGGTAATGTTCAGCCTGACGAGTCCATGACGGAGGTAGATAATTTAAATAACGAAAATCACCAGCAACTTGAACCGGGTCTCGGAGGTCAAGCAGGGATTATAGAAGGTACGGATTCAAGCTTTAAGAACTGTGCTACTGCAGAGGAAGGTATGAGTACTGATGAGGAAGAAAGGAGCTTACATGACTCACTTAAAGAAGTTACCAGGGGACCTATAAGCAAAGCATCCCCAGTTGATAGTGATCCATGAATTGTTTATTCTGGAATTGTAGAGGCACGAGCTCCAAAGCGATGCCGGGGCTCATCAAAGAAGTTTGGTATAGATATTCATTGGATGTTATAGCGCTGTTAGAAACTAAGGCTAACTTGTCTCAGGCACAGGATCGGTGTAGGAAGATAGGTTTAGAGAACTTTGTTATAGTGGAAGCTAATGGTAGACGAGGGGGGATATGGTTTGCATGGAAAAATATAAACCTCAAGATCACGGTGATTCAAAAATCTGACCAATTTATTCATACAGCTATTCAACATGGTGAGATCAAGGTATATATGACAGCAATTTATGCTAGTACCAACCCAAATAGTAGGCGAGCTTTGTGGAGTGCGTTGAATGACTGTTGTCCAAATAATAGTTGGCCGTGGATAATTGGAGGATATTTTAATGCCACACTCTTCCACCACGAGCGTCGCTCAAATGCAATGTCTCCTACCCCAGTGGATAAAGAGTTCTCTCAATGGTTTGAGAACATTGAACTTCAGGATATGGGTTGCAATGGACCATTCTTTACTTGGCATAGAGAGGGTTGTGAGAGCCGCATTGACAGAGTATTGGTTAACAGGAAATTTCAAGAAAATTATCAGGATGCATGTGTCAAACATCTACCTTGGTTTAAATCGGACCATCGTCCTATCTTGCTCCAATCTATCCGCAAAGAGAATCAAACTAAAAGAGAGAGACCATTCAGAGTAGTAGCGTCTTGGGTCCTTCATGATGATTTCGGCCGCATGGTTAAGGACACCTAGTCTGATACGATTAAATGGAAGGACAATGTAGAAAATTTCACGATGGAGGTTGGGGACTGGAGCCACAATGTGTTTGGCCACTTGGGCCAGAGGAAGAGAAGAATTATGGGTCGTCTTGATGGTATAACTAGGGCAAACATGGAATCAGGTTCCTCCTCTGCCATGGATCAACTACAAAAGCAGCTTTGGATAGAGCTTGAGCAAATACTTATTCAAGAAGACCTTCTCTGGGCACAGAAAGCTAGATGTAATTGGTATGTGGAAGGAGACAGAAACACTAAATATTATCATGCTCGAGCCAATGGTAGAAGAAGAAGGAATAAAATTGAGGCTCTCATGAAGGAGCATGGGGTTTGGACGGATGATACAGAGGAAATCAAGTTAATTGCAATCGATTTTTTCATGAAACTTTTCAGAGAGGAAGAGGATCGTGGGAGTACCAGTCTCACAACTTTGTTCTCTTTTCCGGGGTTGAACCAAGCGGACCTTATTGGCCTTCAAAGGAATGTTACTAATGAGGAAATCAAGGCTGCAGTATTCAGCATGGGTGCTTTGAAATCGCCAGGTCCTGATGGGCTAAATGCGTTATTTTTTCAAAGCCAATGGGAGGTGCTGGCATCGACGGTTACCACAGTGGTTAAAGAAGCTTTCACGGATCCTACTTCCATTCGAGATATTAATCACACCTATATCGTGCTCATTCCTAAAAGGGAGTATCCTGAATCGATTCGTGATTTCCATCCTATTAGCTTATGTAATGTCATTTATAAGATCATCACGAAAATCATATCTAACAGAATTAAATATCTTCTACCGCAGGTTATATCACCAAATCAATGTAGTTTTGTGCCGGGAAGGACCAGCTCAGACAATATAGTCATAGCCCAGGAAGTGATCCATTCCATGAGAAATATGAAAGGGAAGAAAAGTTTCATGGCCATTAAAATCGATCTGGAGAAAGCTTACGACCGGATCAGATGGGACTTCATCATGTCTTGTCTAGAGGAGCTCCAGATCCCCCAGTCTTTACAGTTGGTGATCAGAGAATGTATATCATCATCAACCATGCAAATACTCTGGGAGGGGAGTAAAACAGATAAATTTTCTTCGTCACGAGGCCTAAGACAAGGGGATCCCATCTTACCATACTTATTTGTCATTTGTATGGAGAAGCTGGCCCATATTATACAGGAAGCAATCACGGATAAACGATGGCGGCCTATCAAATTAGGTAAGGACGGTCCCCCTCTAACCCACTTGTTTTTTGCTGATGATCTACTTTTGTTTGCAGAAGCGTCCATGGAACAAGTGGAAATCATCAAGAGTTGTCTAGACAAATTCTGTAGAGCATCCGGACAGAAAGTCAACCCGGACAAGACTAGAGTCTTCTTCTTTAGAAATGTCAACCACACAAGAAAGAACCAGATGAGTGAAGCACTTGGTTTTCAAAACACGCCGGATCTCGGGAAGTATTTAGGCGTACCACTTCACCATGGAAGAGTCACCGCAGGGACGTACAGTTTTTTAGTGGACAAGGTGAAAAGTCGGCTGAGCAGTTGGCAGAGTACAAGATTGTCATTGGCAGGACGAGACACGCTAGTGAAATCAGTGATTGCAGCCATGCCGAATTATATAATGCAAACAGTGAATATTCCAATACCAGTGTGTGAGTCTATCGAGCGCCAATCCCAAAAATTTCTTTGGGGATCATCCGATGAACGACGGAAAATGCACCTCGTGGCTTGGGACAGGGTGTGCACTGAGAAAAAACATGGGGGGCTTGTTATGAGGCACATTAAACAACAAAACAGGGCGTTTATGATGAAACTTGGTTGGGGACTTGTAACGGATAAGGATTCATTGTGGGCGAAGGTGGTTAGAAGCAAATATGGATATGGAAACAATCTCATCCCTCAAGTTAATCCAAGACGAGCAGGATCTAACATTTGGAGTGGCATCAAGAGTTCCTGGGAGAAGGTCCAAGAAGGGTTGCAGGTAGTGAATATTAATGGGGACTCCCAAGTTGCAAGATGGAAATGGGAGAAAAGCGGCAATTTCACGGTGCGCTCAGCTTATAAAACCCTCTCGCCAGAGCCTACACAAGTACCTGGACCCTGGAATAATTTATGGAAATTAAAAATTCCGCAAAGATGTAAGTTGTTTGCTTGGCTAATGCTACAAGAGAAGCTCATTACGAATAGTGGGAAATGGGGAATGAGACTTCATCCAGATGGCGTCTGTGACCGTTGTCAGGAGGGTGTGGAAGATGTCATTCATGCTCTTAGAGACTGCAAGCCTGTGAAACAGATGTGGGAGAGAATTGTGGAGGCGCACAAACATGCTGCTTTTTTTGCTGGTAATATTTGTGAATGGTTCTTGTTCAATTTGAAGCACACATCAAGGCCGGATAAAGATCATTGGAAGGATATGTTTATAATTATATGTTGGCTCATATGGCGAGACCGCAATGAACGAATACACTCCGGACAGGGTATGGGAATTGAGCAAGTTTATGTAAAAGCTGCTGCAATTCGGAAGTGTTTAAATGTGATGGGTACAAAGCTTCGGCAGATGAACATGTCATATAACTACTTGGTGGTAGCTCGGCATGGATCCAGTGCCATGGAGCAAGGGATATCGGTTCAAGTAGATGGCGCGTATTCGAGGTATCATAACAGAGTAGCATGTGGTGGTATCATTATTGATCCGAATGGGCAAATTATGGAGGGATTTAGATGCCGACTGGAGCATGGTGGGTCATTGACAGCAGAACTATGGGGTATTTTAATCGGGCTGAAGCGAGCATGGGATAGAGGTCACAGACGAGTCCAGATTTGGACAGATGCACAGGAAGCAATTGAGTTGATCCACAATGAGGTCCCTGACCTTCATGAGGACCGAGATCTAACCCTGCAAATTACTGGAATGCTCGGAAGACAGTGGGAGGTTGCCATCTCATACATCCAGAGAGAGAACAACTCGAGAGCTGATTACCTGGCGAAGATGGCCCTGAACGATGGACTTGGGCTCATGATTTTGAATCAGGACGCGATTACACACTGCTTGCGAACAGGGATGACGAGTGCAGTTCTGTAGTTTTATTTTCCTAGTTTATCAAAAAAAAAATTACCTTTCACTCACCACTAATTTTCTTTCATTTGCTCATTTATTACTCATTCTCTCTCATATTTTATACTCATACTTTCTCATATTTATTACTTATTCTCTAATCTATGCTCTTTTCATAAATAGGGGAATATTTGAAAGAAACATGATCTTTTTGACACATATATTATTTTTAACTACTTTTAACCGCCATTCATTTTGTACAATAAGGATAAAATTTGCTTATAAAAATAACTGGATGGAGTACATATATGATTATTTTGGGAGTCATTTAACTCAATTGACACCAAATACCAAGTACTAGGGGTGTTCATGAGGCCCAAATGCTTGCAATGCCCACTCAAGCCCGACAAAAAAATACCCAGCCCAGCCCAGCCCTAAAAAATACACCCATAAATCATTTGGGCATCTTCAAGCCATGCCAAATACTGGGCTGGGCTGGGCACTTGGCAAGGTGTGTTGTCCTACCCATTTGACCCGGCCCAAATTGTGTATATAATTTTATTTTTAAAAAATATATATATTGTATATATAATTGAACAAGTATTTACTTACCATTCAATTAGAATTTAATGAATAAACATATTTTGTATTTACTAAGTATATAGGCATATTTTTTCATACACATATTTAATTAAAAAGCGGGTAAATTGAGTTTTTGAAAAATAAATTATTATCAAACAATAAGAAAATAATATTTATTCAATTAATTTGTTTTATTAGCCCATGAATCGAATCTAAATAATAAAATCTTATAAGGATTATGGCATAAAATGTGTTTTTGAAATATCAAACTATATATTTTTCTGTATTAATATTATTTAATACTTTATTATTTTTTAATTTTAGGGATATTTTTGAACACACAAGCCTGTCCTGCCCAGCCCAGCCCGAAATTACTCGAGCTTTCATTGGGCAAGGCAAGGCAGCGGGTTGCAAAATGCCTCCCGTTCTTCTTCTGGGCTGGGCATCGGGCATGGTTCATGACCTGTCCAGCCCTGCCCATGAACACCCCTACCAAGTACCTCTTCAAATTGTATTTTTTTTTAATTTGATTAAGGGTTCCCCTTCAAGACTTAAAGTGCAAAAGGTTTTCGTCTTTTCCAACCACTACTACAAAAAACACAATAAATGACACTTAGTTTTAAGAATACTATGGTGTTTAGGAAGCGTCATAACTTCCAGCGTCATAAAAGAAAGCTATGACGCTTCTTGAATCTATGGAAGCGCCATATTTTGTTTTTTTTTTTAAAAAAAAACTTCCCGCCATAGGAAGTGCCCCGCTTCCCCCACTTCCTATGGCCCTTCCCTAGGGAAGCACTATAAGAAGTCATATAACTTCCTATGGGACTTCTTTAAAGAAGCGCAGTAAGAAGTATTTTTTTAAAAAAAATAATTTTGCGTAATTGTTTCTTTTTCCTAATGAAACCATATGCATTTATAGTCAAAATCCATAGCAAAATGAATAAAACCAAACAAAAATCATACCAAATCAAAATGAAATAACTCGAAACAAATAACTAATTCATAAAATCACTACTAAATGTATTTAATTACAACAATTGTAATGTACAACTAATTTTAAGTGAATAAACACATATATAAAATTCATGACAGATTTTAACTCTAAAAAAAAAAGAAGAAGAAGAAAACGTACGGACTTAAGCTTTAATATTAAACAAAAAAGACTTACAAGCAAGGAAGCTTCTGTAGGAGGTTGAGACAAGAAGGAAAAAAACATGTTGGAGACCAAGCTTTATACTGCAACAAAATGGCGACCAGATGTTGAAGAAATGCGCTCGTGGAGGAGATAAGAAATCACAAAAAATGGGGGGCCAAAAAAACTTATACTTGCTACAGTAAAAGAGAGGAGGGAGTAGTGGGGACAATGGTGCCGCAACTTCAAAATAGAGAGAAGGAGTGCGAATCATATTATATAGGAAGAGGAGAGTGGAAAGAATGATAAGAAAAGGTGGTGAGTGGGGACGAAGGGATAAAGAGTGGGAACCAATGAAGTGGAGAATTGGGATAAGATTTTGAGAAATGGAGGAACTAAGGGCATGTGAAGAAGAACATTATGGCGGGTTGGACAATTTTTTTTTTAAAAAGTAAGCTTTGTATGGTACTTGCTCAAATAAGTGTCATACAAGGCTTCAGGAAAGCTTTGACACTTACCTAGGCAAGTGTCATATCTTCTATTTATTAAAAAAACATTTTTTTAAAAAGGCCTTAGAAGATGTTTGTTTACCAACTGCCTTGAAAGACCATGGCCTTAAAAGGCGTTTGGAAGGCCACGGTTGTGCCCTTGAATACATGGCCTTAAAAGGCATTTGGAAGCCAAGCACCTTCAAGGCCACACAGTGGCCTTGAAATATTTAAGCCCATAGTGACACTTTGTATGATACTAGATTAATTAAGTGCCATATAAGTCCTTGATTTTTTTTTTTAAATAAGGTTAGTTATGCAAGCACCATAGCTGGTCTTTTATTTTTTTTTATTTTTACAAAAAAATAATAAAGACCTTGTATGGCGCTTGTTTAGGCAGGTTCCACACAAGCCTAAACTAGTTATGACAATTATAATAGGATGCGCCATAGCTTCTATTTTTTTTTTAAAAAAAAATAATATGTGGCACTTCTTTAAAAAAAGTGTCATAAGAGGGGCATCATTAAATCCCTCTTTTGTAGTAGTGAACAAGTGCGTTTCCCAAAATTCAACCAATTTATTGGTTCTTTAAGCTGTCTTTACTTATGTAAGAATTTAAATCTACGAATATTCAACTATTTGCAGGTATAATAGTGTGAGAGTTTTTCCTATTCACTACAAAAAATTCAACTTTTAGCGGCAACTTGAAAGTGTAAAAGTCACCACTAAAGAGCTTTAAGTCACCGCTAGGTCATTGCTGTTATGACCGTGGTTGAAAGTATCTGTGGTGACTTTTTCAAGTCGCCGTTGAAAGTATATTATCAGTAGTGACTTTTCGTCATAGTTGAAAATTAACACAATTGCCTTAAGAAATAAAATCACTGCTGAAAATAGATGGTCGCTGCTGATTCTACTTTCAACGATGATTAATTTGGTTACCACCGATACTACTTTCAGTAATGACAAAGTTCACCACCAAAGCTTCTTTTAGCGGCGACCCTTTAAGCTATTAACAATATTTTTTTTCCTTTTTTATTGAAATGTTATTAAAATTAAAATCTCTAATGTGATTAGAAACATTAAAATAAAATAAGAAATAGCTAATATTGAAAGATATACCAATGTAGAACTAATACTGTATTAAACAAAAATATTTACACAATTCTTTACTATCATTAAAGTAATTCAATCTCCTTAGAGAGAGGACAAAAATATCCAATTGAAAGATAAATATATTCAATAAAAGTATCCCTAGCAAATCTCTTAAATTCCTTAAACTATCTTGAACTAATGTCCAGCAAGAGCATACGTGTTGGCAGTAGTTTATGATGTTCACTGTGGAAGAACAAATTAAGGCATAAGTTAGTCAACTAATCTAAAAAAACACAAACATTATAACATAAGAAGTAGTTATGGGTAACAAGTATTACATTAAAAAATTTCAAAATAAAAGACGTTAAAAACAAGTCATATTTTTTTTTTTTTCATAATATGGCCAAGCTAGCTTGGAGAGTACATACACCAAAACAATCTAAACATCAAAAGCATGTAATGCGTCCTCCCTCATAATGGGAATACATCCCGGGTGAGGAACAGGTAAGACAACCAAATGTTGTACTAAATGATGGGCATCCCTTGCCAAAAAATCGGCACACCGGATTATGTCTCTCGGTGCATATCGCACTTCAATGTCCCAATCAGAAAAAATTAAATCCTTAACAGCATTAATTTCCAACCTAAGAGGGTGGTATAGACCACTATCCTGCATAAGCAAGTGGTATATCTCAAGTGAATCTGTGTAAGCCACAACCTTCTGAAATCCATATTGTCTACATAATTGCAGGCCTTGATGTAAGGCCATAAGCTCAGCAGAAGTTGCCGGGAGAAATCCAAGACGGCGCTGAAAGCCAAGAATCCAATGACCTCTATGATCCCGAATAAGTCCCCCACACGCTGCATTGCGGTGAATATCCACTGACCCGTCAGTATCTAGACGAACACATCCCTCCTGAGGTAACTTCCAGTTCTGATCGTCCTCCTCGCTGTAGGAAAAGATATGATGCTTAAGGTTGTCCCCCACGCTGGATTCCATGAGATGATACAGACCACCATGAATAAGCTCGTTCGGCTGTGCTCGGACTCCTTCCATGACACCTTTACATCTGTTTTTCCATAATAGCCAACACATGGTACTAAATATGCGAACCCATGGCCATCTGTGAAAGTAAGGCTTGGCCCTGGAGTGAGATAGATTGTCTGCAAACCATACCTGCAAATCAGAATGAAAGAAACTAAAACGAGAGTTAGGTGAAATAAAATGTGACCATACTGCTCTCGCAATCTCACAATCTCGAAGAATATGTATAATGCTCTCAATCTGGTGACACAGAAAAGGACACTCATCACTATCTGAAAGGCCTCTCATAGCCCGAAGTGAGTTAGTAGGCAGTCTCTCATGAATAGCTTGCCACAAGAACATCTTCACTTTCTCTGGGACCGGAAGTTTCCATACCTTCTTCCACCGAGCCGGGCCATTCCCCTCCCGCTGAGTAGAAAGGAAAGAGTATGCAGCACGGACACTAAAGTTGCCGTCAGAAGCACTTCTCCAGCAGAAAGGATCTTCTCCAAATTGACATGGCGGAGGAAGTTGCCTTATAAGCTTGACCACCCAGTCCGGTAGGAATTCCCTCCATCGTGTGACATCCCAACCTCCATCCGATGAGACAAAATTTCTGACCTTGGCAGCTGGGTTTAAGCGATGGAAATTATGATCAACATAGTGAATAAGTGGCTCTTCCAATTTAGTCCATAAATCCCACCAAACATTGGCTGTAGACCCACTGCGAAGGGTACGACCAATTCTACTATAGAAAATGTCCCAAACCTTAGTGATGCTCCGCCATACCCCAGAGGAGTTGGTCTTCTTACAGACCATGGGGTAGTCACTATTGCCGCATCCATATTTTCCTTTTAGGCAACGGACCCAAAGGGCTTCTGGTTGAGTTAATAAACCCCAGCAGAGTTTCATTATGAAGGCCATGTTTTGCTTTCGAAGGTCTTTAATACCTAAACCCCCTTCCTCCTTAGGCTGCTTAATTTGATTCCAGGAGATGAGATGCATTTTTCTACTCTGTTGATCTTGCTTCCATATGAAATCCCGGCTAATCTTCTCCAATTCCTCCAGAGTGGATTTGGGGAGTAGCAATGTTTGCATATGATAACTTGGCAGTGTAGACAAGACCGCTTTAATCAAGACCATCCGTCCTGCCATGGTGAGGTGCCGCCCCTTCCAGCCTGTCAATCTCTTCTTTGCCTTCTGAACAATGGGATAGAAAGTAGCTTTGGTAATCCTATGATGAAGCATCGGTATACCGAGATACTTACCAAGGTCACCCGTGATTCCCACAGCCAGTGATTGGCTCAGCTCCAAAGCCCGGTTGAAGTGAATATTGCGGGAGAAGAAAGCTTTAGTCTTGGTCAAATTGACTCGATGTCCTGAAACTTCACAGAAGGATCTCATTGTGTCTCGCATCAACTCAATTTGATTTTGGGTAGCCTCCCCGAACAGTATAAGATCATCTGCAAAGAATAGGTGGGATACTGTGGGAGCACGAGTATTGAACCGAAGTCCCTTCCAATTCCCTTCCCGGACTTTGACGTTAATCAATTGACTAAGGCGCTCCATGCATAACACAAATAAGTAGGGGCTTAAAGGGTCACCCTGGCGCACTCCCCGGGAAGGCCTGAACTCCGGAGATTGGGAACCATTCCAAAGAATCTTCATGGACACCAAACTGGTACACACCATGATAAGGTTCACCAACTCCTCTCGTATTCCAGCGCAAACAAGGGTGGATTGTACAAACTTCCAATCAAGACGATCGTAAGCTTTCTCTATGTCAACCTTGATTGCAACCATCCCTCTTCTACGCCTCCTACTCCGCATGGTATGGATTGCTTCTTGCGCAATGATAACATTCTCAATCCCCTGACGCCCAGATATGAACCCACATTGCTGTGGTTGAATCAAATACTGCATCGCATTCTTCATTCTTTCCGCAATGATTTTCGTAATAATCTTGAAAATAACATTGCAGAGAGCAATAGGCCGGAAGTCCTTTAATGTCGTAGGATTATCAACTTTTGGGATAAGAACAATGTTGGTGTGGTTGATATCTTTGACTTTCTCCGGGTGATGCCAAGTTTCTCGGACTAGTGCACATACCTTGTTCCCTATGTGATGCCACTGGGTATGGAAAAAATGTGCTTGTAGACCATCCGGGCCCGGAGCTTTGAAAGCACCAATCAAAAATGCCGCATTTTTAACTTCAGTATCCTCCACTTCTTTGTGAAGCAAGAGATCATCAGTTGGTTTAAGCGGGGGGAAATCGGCATGCCAATCTGTGGATTGAGGAATCTGGGGATCCCTCGTATAGAGATGAGTAAAGAACGTGGCAGCCATTTCTCCTAACTTATCCGGATCCGTAACCCAATTTCCATCATCATCCTGAAGAGCTTCGATTCTTTGTTTTTTCCGTTTAAGCAATGTTGATGTATGGAAAAATCTCGTATTCTTGTCCCCCCAAGCAAGCCACTTACACTGAGATTTTTGGTACCAGAGGAGCTCCTCTTGTGCACAAATCTTACTATAATCTTTCCAAAGCTGTTGCTCAAGTTTGTAAAGGCCGTTCGAGAGATTAGTTTGCCGCACTCGATCAATGCCTTCCAGCCTTTTGAGGAGATTTCTCTTTTTCCGAGGAAGACTACCAAGGACCCTAGCATTCCATTTGGGGGCCTCCTCCTCGAAAATCAACCTACCATGGTTCCAAGTTCTATTCTCCCAAGCTTTACAGACCACATCAGAGAAGCTGTCTTCCGTGGCCCAAATTGGATGATAGCTAAATCGGCGCTTGCGATGGTGGGGAGGGGCATTAGCCCCATTTGAGACCAGCACGAGTCTATGATCAGATTTATAGCGCAGGTGGTGAAAGACTTTTCCCCGCGGGTGATTGAGCTCCCATTCGAGATTACCAAACACCCAATCTAGTCTCTCTTTAATCCCCTGTTTTTCCCATGTAAAGCGCTCACCCATGAAAGGAATCTCTAACAGACTCGAGCTACTAATGCAATTAGAAAATTGCGTCATAGCCCGGATAGAAGGTGTAGAACCTCCTATCTTGTCTGCAGGGGTCAAGAATGTATTAAAATCCCCGATCACCATCCAAGCACCGTCAACAATTTGTGAAAGGTCATGCAAGGACCCCCATAAGTTCTCTCTTCTACTAATCCCCGGTTCCCCATAAACAAAAGTAACAAAAAAGGAATCGTTCGTTCGCTTGTCTGTCGCTTTGCAGTGGATCAGTTGAGTAGTAGAAAAAAGATAATCAACTTGAGTATTGCTCTCCTCCCATAAAACCCAAATGCCACCCGCGAAACCAGTGGCCTCCAATCTAATCCAATTACTATAACCTAATTTACGGGTGACGGCCTCCGCCCTATTACCACTAATACGAGTCTCAACTAAGGACAAAATATCAATATTATTGGCATGAACTAAGTCTTTAACGATGCGGGGAAAATGCTTGCTCCCCGCACCCCTACAATTCCAAGATGCAATAATCATAGGATAAATAAAACTAGAAAGCAAGAAGTGATACTTACTGATCACCAGAGGCTCTGTCAGGTCTTGAACCATGTTGACTTCTTACAGCAATATTCGCTTCCATAAAGTCATCCCCAATGTCATCGTCTAAGGACGTGGAATATGGAGGCAAAAGATCAGTGCTTGGACCACCACACATGATTCGCTCACATATTTCTTGATTAAGAATCTTATTGGGTGTTGTGGCCTTATTGTGTGATCCTTCTCTCAATGCTAATTGAAGGGATTCTGGCCTATGCGGATGTTGGGATAATAAAATAGGAGTAGGCCCAGCTTGATTCAATGACCCACCTACCACTAAATGGTCTCTACCCCCCACTTGCGTTTTTAAAGGCCCATTTGGACTATGTTTTTTTTCCTTGGCCAAAACGTCCTTTGCTCCTTCCATATGGGCCCTCACCTCTTGCCCAGGCCCAACAAGGGAAGGCCCCACCTCTCTATTTTTATTTTTCCTTTTATTCTTTTCTTTTCCTAAATCCCCTTTCCTCTTCTCCTCCGCGTCAGCTGGCCGAAAGTGATCTGCTTCTTCATTTTTCTGCTCCACTTGAACCGTGTCAGCCCCATGGTCACTTCGTCCCTGCTTCTCTGCTCTCATCTGTCCCGTCACCATACCGCCACCTTCCCCAAGGTCGGCGAGGATCTGGAATCTCGAGGCTCCGCCGACGACCGAGCCGCTCACCGCCACAGCACCTGACACTGGCACCGTCCTCTCCTTCTCCGGCTTGGCTCCGTCTCGCCTTTCCGATTTGCTTCGGTTACCCTGCACCATCGGCTTTCCCTTCCTTTTCTCCTCCTCGTTCTCGTTCCTCCCCGCCGTTCCACTCCCTTGCTGTGGTTTCCTATTCCCAACCCGAGACCGGCGACCATTACTCACAAGCATCCATTCTCCAAATGGTTCGTTGGTGGAAGCTTTCGGTTGAGGCGTTGAGGAGTATCGGTGTGGGATGGTGGTCTGAGATTGTCCTGGAGCCGATTGCTCCTTCTCGCTGTATGTCCAGGAGCATTGATCCTTGTGGTGTCCATACCGACCACAGGAAAAACAAATTAAACCCAATCCCTCATACTCTATTTGGTAAACCGAGTGAGCTGCAATCACGCGTGAGACAAGCTTCTTTTGGAGATCAATCTCGACACAGATCCTGGCATACTTGCCCCTTCCAATTTTCGCAGAGTCAGTCACAATATCAGACGGGGTAAGCATATCTATCCTGATTGTTTTTCCAATGTAATTCCCCAACCTTGTAATGAATTCCTTATTGTAACACTGCATTGGTATATTGGGAATCCTGATCCAAGTGATTATTCGTCCCAGAGGATTGTTGTAAGGGTCAAAATTAGGAGACCATTTTTGTACCAAAATGGTGTGTTGTTGCACCACCCATGGTCCCCCGTAAAGTACTTGTTGATAGAGTTGACCCCATCCTTCTTTCTGGAGGAAACACACCAGAAAATAGTTATTGGGCATGTCCACTAAATCGAACTGAGAGGTCCTCCATATACGGCTCAGGTGTGCCTTCAGCGTGTATACATTGTATTTTCTGCCTAACACAGTTAGGATCAGTGCTGCATTCCATGGACGACACCAGGCATTATATTCTTCAGCCGTCACAGGGACAACCGGGTGGACTTTCATGAGATCTTGCACCTCCTCAGTAAGTGCTGGAAGATCCCATTCCATATTTATTGTATCTGATAATAACTCTTCTTCATCCATACACTCACCTCCATGAGCAATACCATTAAAACCAATAAGGGAATCCTTATAGGAGGTAGTGGAAACCAGAGTTTTCTGTTGAGGGGAATCTTCATGTTCCATGGAGATATCAATCTCTGAAGAAGGTTCCTCTGGCGTAGAAGTGTCCATTGTGATGCGAGTAGAGTTATTCCTTGTCTTCTTATTGCTACCACTGGCTAAGACGTCAGAAGGACGGTCCGGTGGAAGTTTCCGGTTAGGTTGATCATCCATGGTAATCAGAGGTAAAGATGGTGGCGTATTGTTCAGAAGAGAGGAATCCGTTCACCTCACTTACTTTCTCCAAAACAAGTCATATTTGACAATAAAAGCACAAGTCCCTAAGAATAGCTACATCATCTGAGTCGCTTCAAGAAACACGCTTCAAGTCAAGGCTCTTCCACATGCGTAAGATCATTGTAGATAGGGAGAATTGCTCTTAGGTCCCATGAAAGAAAAATAATGAAGAGATGGTCCCTATAGATTGTAAAATGAAAAAATGGTCCCATTAACAACTCTATGAGCCTGCATTGATAACTCTATGGGACCATTTTTTTATTTTGCAATCTATAGGGACCATTTCTTCATTTCTCCTCTTCCTTAGGACCTGAATATAATTCTCCCTTGTAGATATGGCAAAGTTTCGAAACACGAAACTCATGATATGTGACCCAATATCAAGTCAAAATCACAAAAAAAGCAAGTACACATCCTGGAGGAAGTGCCCTGACATTGTACAACCAAAGAAAGACTACTTGCTCTTTGCATTGTAACATACAGTATATAGCTGATTTGACAGTTCAATAGCACCATCGGGATATAATGTGTTTGGTATCATATTTTCAGCCAAAAATATACGCATGATTTCAGTTCAATTCGCACGATAAGGGGAAGATAGCGTTAATTGGGTGTTTGAAATGAAAAATAAAAAATCACAAGGTTGAGCAATTCTTGCGATTTGATTTAAGCTGTGAGGAGGCTGCTCTTTTCAATTGGATTCGTGTGATGTGTTAGAATATTTTTTTAGTTGTATCTAGTAAGTTATAAGATTGATTGTAATTTTATATTTAATATACTTTTTCAACTTCATAAATTTCTTTAAAATATTTTTTTATGTTTTTAACCCCTTAAAATATTTGTCCAACTATACCCGGTATGCTATCATGCTGGTTATATTTTTATTCTTAATGTTCTTTTTCAACTCTAAAAATTATTTTAAAATACTTTTTAGTGCTTTTAACCCCTTAAAATATTTTTTCAGTTATATCCAATGTATTATCAAACTGATTGCAATTTTAACCTTAATGTATTTTTTTAGCTCCAAAAATTACTTTAAAATATTTTTTCAGAAACACCGAATATTTTAAAATAATTTTTAAATAGTTGCTTGATTTTTTAAAATATTTTTCCACCCACTCTCTCTTCCATTATCACAAAAATCATTTATATTCAAGTCAATTCAAACACTCACTTACTCTTACAAAAGTCATTTTTACAATCATCAATCTAAACATAAAATTACATTACAAAATCTGGCTTTTATCAAAAGTACGTTTACAAAAAATTAAATAGGAAAAAATCATTTTCCCATCCACGTTCCAAACACAAACTATGTGTATCTCGGCTGGCATTGGACCCCAACATGAAAAGTGCTCTAACCTAAAAATACCAAAATAGTATGCACGTGTTAACGAGCATAAAAGTTAATAATTTGATTGATTAGAAATAGTATCTAATTATGATTGAATATAATAAAAACAATTTTAACAGCATAACAATTGGAGTAAGCCAGCATGAATATGTGAAATCTCAATCATGCACTAGACTAAAAGGGATAAACATGAGGTTTCAATCAACGAGAATGGAAAAACCTCTTAAACCTTATCTTGTGCTCGTATATATGAAAAAACAGCACTGTTCCTCATGTTTGGGCATGTCAAACTCAATAATGAGGAAAAGCATGGGAAAATCAAAAGAAGAGCATCCAGAGTTGTTCTAAAATGCTTTCCTTGATCAATGCTGAAATCAATTCAAATGGAGGAGTGGGAAAATCAAAAGAAGATGACCTGATAGGAAGGAACATTAAACAAATGTCAACAGCAGTACCAACTGATGAGAAGGGGATGAGGCAACCAGATGTCGTTATGGAAGATATGACTGATAAAGTTCCTACAATGTCGCAGGGCCAAAGGATACATAATAGATCAAATATTCCTAAAAGCCAGATATCATATAAAGCTAAACTTCTAGGAGAGGAGGAAAAGGTACTAGAGAAGAATTTTGATGAACAAATGCTAGAGTGGCTTAATGAAGAGGCGGAATTGGCCCATGTTTTAACAGAAGAACAGAAACAATCACTGGGTTCAATACCTTCTCTGGTTTTACCGAATGAAAAGCTGAAGGAACTATGCAAGTCGTGGAAGGATGCACTGATATTGACAGTTTTGGGGAAAATTTCCAATCTACACATGATGAAGGACAAAATCAAGTGGCTTCTCAGATCAGATAACTTTGAACTAATCGATCTCCCTAATAACTATTCTGTTTTTAGGACAACAGAGAAATCGTTATGCTCTAAACTTCTATTTGATGGCCCATGGCTGATATGGGGACATTACTTGGCAGTATAGAGATGGAGTCCCAATTTTAACCCATATTACAACAAAGTTAGGAGAGTGGCGATATGGATAAGGGTTCCCACACTTCCATTACACATTTACTCAAAGGATTGTATGTTTGAAATTGGCAACCTAATAGGGCGAACTTTGAAAGTGGATATGAACACACTAGCCCATCAAGGAAATAACATACATGCTGTAGAAAGGGGAAAATTTGCACTAGTTAGTGTAGAGGTGGGTCTCAATAAGAAGCTTCAATCCAGGTTCATGCTTAAGAATCATGTGTACACAGTGGAATATGAGGGGCTGAGTGCGATATGTTTTAAATGTGGCCTTTATGGGCACACGCTGGACACCTGTAAGGTAAAAACGTAGAGTACAATTACAACGGCAGAACATAACACTACGGCGATATCCCTGGCGACCGTCAACGATAATATAGAAAACCAGAAATTACCTGTGTCAAGTTGGAGGAGGAGTACAGAACATGGATGCAAGTTAAGCCTAGGGTCAAGGTGCGCCTACACCCCACTAAAATCGACAGGAGATCCCAGCTGAAAATGTCACCCTCGGTCTAATCAAGCAAGAAAGAAGCTGAAAGAGGGAATGGCTTGAGATTCAACGCGCTGCAACAAGTATGGATCAGAGGTCATTTCCAAGGAAAATCTGCCCTCAATCAAGAAAAAAGGGTAGGAAGCACAGTGGAGGAAGAAAGAAGCAAGTAAACAAGCCACAAATGGCGACGATGGAAAGCTTAAGCAATGGCTAAAGGATCAGTCTCAGATTTCGAGGTGGGAGGGACGAGCGGCACTAAAGTTGTGCTAGATGAGGGAGCTTTAGAACAGAGGATAATGGGTGTGGATTTAAGGATGATGATGGAAATGAATCACGTGGACATGGAACCTTTGAATATTCAAACAAGGGAAAATGAGCTTGGGCCAAAGTTGGGGGAAAAGGAACTGATGGGCCAAGAAGTCAAAGGTTGTAGGCCTGCAAAAAACTCTAAACTAAGCCCAATTCTAAGTATCACAAAAAATAGGAGAAATGGTAATTCTAATGGGCTAAAAAAACCATCTTCACATTCAAAACGTAAGTAGGCTGGAAGTGGAAAAGCCCATAACTTGGTTTTTGGATCTACCTCCAAAAGTGGGTCGATTAAGCCGGATCAATTTAAGGAGGAAGTACAGCACATTAGAGGCAAAATTCATCAGAATATGAGGGAGTTTCTAGGCCGAATATTTTGCGGAGACTAGCGGAAGAAAATAACCAAGTCAGTGTGGAGTATTTGAATGAGCTCACACAATATCACCAACAAGGGACCGAATTGGTTGAGCAAAATATGGTGGCCGACATAAAAAATGTTGTCTATTCCCAAGAAGCTTACATGGATGCTGAATCACAGATGGTTGTTGTCACCAAAGAAGCTAACATGGAGGCCGACCAGGTTGGGATAGCTAATGCGGAGACATTTCAAAACCAAGGAATTGTAGTGGATGAACACGGCTTGGTAGATGACGTAGTCAGGCATTTACCAGAGTCAGGACGTTGACGATGTAGCTCCCAGGTTCGTTTCCTTATCTTGTTTTTTTCTTTGATTAAATCAAACATATTAACTTGGAATTGTAGGGGAGCGGGTTCCAAACTTTTCCCCATAAGGGTCCAAGATATGATTCAGGGTAAAGATGTCAAGATTTTGATTCTCACTGAGACCAGGGTTAGTGGGGTTAAGGCTGATAGAATTATTAGAAGGTTGGGTTTTAATACCTGGTTACGACTGGAAGTGACGGGAAATGCAGGGGGAATTTGGGTTTTATGGAATATTAAAGATCTTACGCTGGAGTATATTTCTTCTTCAACCTAAGCTATTCATGTTAAGGTTGTGGTGGCTAATGAAACTAGGGAATTTGCTCTCTCCTGTGTCTATGTTGAACCCACTAGCATTCTTCGTCAAGATTTGTGGGAAGAAATTATTGATATGAGTTATATGATTGATATTCCTTGGCTAGTGTTAGGCGATTTTAATGCCTATTTCTACAATGAAGACAAAAGCAACGGGTCGAGTCCAAATTTTAATTTAATGAGGCAATTTCAAGAATGCATTTCAAGATCTCAACTTATTAAGACGGGAATTATGGGTGAAAGGTTCACTTGGGAGCATGGGATTGTCAAAGAAAAAATTGACTGGGCGCTCATGAATAATGAATGGAATCACTTATATCCCCTAACGAAGACTTATCATCTGAGTAAGTTTGGCTTTGATCATCGACCAATCCTAGTTAAATCTTCTCCTTTGCAATCTCACTGCAGTGCTAAACCTTCTTTTCGGTGCCAAGTTGCCGGTTTCTAGAAGGTTTTGAGGACTTGGTTAAACAATCCTGGAGTAAGGGTTTGTGGAATGAAAAAGTTAACAATTTCTCAAAAGAGGCTCGCAAGTGGAATGCAAGGAATGTGGGTAACCTAATGGTAAGCAGAGGAGGATTATTCAAATTGAAGGCATTGAAAGATCGAGGGCGAGATGGGATAGTCAACATCTTGCACAAACAGAGAATGAATTATGAAAGGAGAATAATAAAGTCCTTGCTAAAGAAGAACTTCTGTGGTACCAAAAATCTAGATGCAATTGGTTGAAATGGGGCGACAAAATAGTAAATTTTTTCATACTACTGCGATGATAAGGAGAAGGTGAAATAGGATTGACGGTCTCAAAAATAATGGTGGTGATTAGATTTTTGATCAGGCTTCCTTAAGGAGTATGACTATCAATTATTATAAAGGCTTTTTCAAAAGTGAATTGACTAATTTTTACTCCATTGATACGCAGAATCGATTTCCAATCTTAACATCTACAGAGCTTGATAAGATTAATGCAACCCTCTTTAAGGAAGAAATCAAATAGGCTACCTTTGATCTAGGGGCTTTTAAGGCTCCTGGACCGGATGGGTTACAAGCTGTCTTTTACCAAGAATATTGGTCCACTCTTGAAGAACATATGACTGATTTGGTTATGGGTGTTTTCTAAGATCCTGAATTTATAAGAGATATAAACAACACCAACATTGTCCTAATTCCTAAGTTGGAGAACCAAGAGACTATTAGGGATTTCAGGCCTATCTCTCTCTGCAATATTAGTTACAAAATCACAACTAAAATGTTGAGTCGTCGTCTTCGTGATATTATGGGGAAAGTGATAGGTGATAATCAGTATAGCTTTATTGTGGGGCGTCAAAGTACTGATAATATAATTGTTGCTCAGGAAGTAATTCATACCATGAAAATGAAAAATGGGAGGAAGGGATGGATGGCGATTAAGGTGGATCTGGAGAAAGCTTATGATCTTCTTGAATGGCATTTCATTTATGATACTCTTAGATCTGTGGGTGTGGATAGGAAAATCTGTCAGATTATTATGACATGTATTAAAAGTCCGTCTTTTCAAATCTTATGGAATGGGGAAGCTACTGAGAATTTTGAATCATCCCATGGAATCAGACAAGGCAATCCTTTGTCTCCTTACATCTTCACGTTGTACATGGAGCAGCTTAGTCACATAATCCAAGATGATATTGCGGCAGGCGAATGGGTTCTGATAAAGCTGAGTAGGAATGGCCTTAAAATCTCTCACTTATTCTTTATGGACGATCTCATTTTATTTAGAGAGGCCTCTGATAGCCAAGTGGAGGCTATGCTAAATTGTCTACAAAAGTTTTGTAATATATCGGGTCAAAAAATGAACAAGGACAAGACCAGGGTGTGTTTCTCAAGGAAGGTTCATTTCTCTAGAGCCTATGATCTAAGTCAAAAGATGGGTGTTTATTTAATTGGGGATTTGGGGAAGTATCTTGGCATTCCTCTTATTCATAAAAGAATGTCCAAGATCACCTTCATGTCCCTTCTGGAAAGAACTCCCAAGAAGATTTCAGAATGGAAAAGAGGTTGTTTGAGCTTTGCGGGTAGAATCACTCTCATTAAAACAGTTCTAGCTACTTTGCCTTCTTATCAGATACAGACTTTGCTTCTTCCTAAAGGAGTTTTACTGGAAATGGAGCGAAAAGCAAGCAATTTCTTTGGAATGAGTAGGATGACCAGAAAAAACTCCACCTCATTTCTTGGGATTAGATTACAAGAGGCAAGAGAGAGGGTGCTCTGGGGATTCGTGATATGTGTAAACAAAATGAAGCTTTCATTATGAAACTATGTTGGCATGTGATGAATAATACGGATAAACTGTCGGTTTGTGTTTTGAGAGAAGTATAGGTGGGACCAGGTAAATGGCCAGGTGGCTCGAAGGAACATCTCTTCTACCTGGAGAGGTATCTTCTCGATTTGGGATAAATTCTAAAAAGGAGTGGGTGTTTGAGTCGGCAATGATGTTTCAGCTTCTTTTTGGTATGACAACTGCTCGGATTTGAATCAACCCTTAATTGAGCTAATTTCAGGCTGAGAGGCCTTTATGGATAGGACTGAAAGAGTGCGTGATTATGTTAATCCCGGAGGTGAATGGGATGTTGCTAAGATGGGAAGATGGTTCAGCTCTCACATTATCTAACGAATTGCATGTGTTCATCCCCCCTGTGATAACAGAGGAGCATGTAAGTATTTTTGGAAGCCTTTTTCTGATGGTTGTTTTTCTGTTAGTTCTGTCTATCACTTTCTTTCTGCAGGTTCTTCGAATTCTAATACAACATTTTGGGGGCTGCTATGGAGATGGGATATCCCTGAGAAGATCAAATCTTTCATGTGGATTGTGGCACATAAAAGGGTGTATACAGCAGAACTCAGAGCGAGGAGGGGATTATCTAACAATGCATCTTGCCCTTTTCATTGTGATCAGGACGAAAGCTTGATGTATCTCTTGAGGGATTGTGACAACACTCGTGAAAGGTGGATCTCCATTATAAAACCTATCATGTGGGAGAATTTTCTTAATTTAATTTACAGGGAACGGAGTAGATCGAATGGAACCTCAGGCATGAAGCTAGCATGGACTTCACCAAGAAGATCAGATGGGCAACTCTATTTGGATACGTATGCTGGGGTATCTGGGTGAATAGATGCAGGAAGCTGTTTGGAGAGGAAGCAGACATTGACTATCTAAATGCCAACTCTAGCTTTTTTCGGGCAAGCTGGGATATGGATTTAAGCGCTCATTGTAACTTTTATACTCACACAATTAATGGAGGGGGAGGCCAATGAATTAGAAGGCCAGGATTTCATACACTAGAAGCAGATGGTTCAATTCTTCACTCAGGGCAAAATGCAAGTGCCGGAGTCATTAGAGGGGAAGATGAAGACTGGGTATGTGGATACATGTGCAAACTTACACAAATTCCCTCGGTGGTAACTGAGATTATCACAATCATCCAGGGACTTTAAATCTATTGGAATAGCAATTTAAAGAATATTAGTCTTTTTACCGATTGTATTGAAGCTATGCATTTACTCATGAGGGGTTGTGATGATAACCACCCCTTTAAGGAGGTCATTGAAGAGGCTAGATTTTGGTTATCTAAGAAATGGTGTGTCCTTATTCGCCATTTCTCTAGAGAACAAAATGTTCATGCGGACATTTTACCTAGATTAGCTCACAGTGGTGGAGAGAATTTTGTTATCTTTGATCAACCGCCACCTGCTCTTGTAATAGGTGGTGGTTGATGAAGGATTCTTAGATAGGTCTTCTTTGGAGTCGCTTCTTGTATTAATCTTTTGATGGATTAATGAATTCCAGTTTTAAATAAAAGAAAAAAAAGGAAAATGTCAATACATAAGGAGCTTGAAAAGGCCCAAAAACTAGAAGAAGCAAGGAAAGACCCTGAAAAAGGAGAGGTTATTGCGGAAAAAGCTTCATGGAAGGCAGCAATGGATAGGGCTGCAGGAATCAAGGCTCATTATGAATCCAAACTATTAGAGAAAAGCATAAAGAAAGGGAAGAAGAGGCAATGACAAGAAAGCATGATTTTTCTTGCAATGAAGAAAGATCAGAGATATTGGAAAGCATACAATTCCTAAGTTCATGAAGTTTTACTCATTGGGTGCGCAGAACAATTGATTTATTTAACATGTAGAGTCTTAAAAATCATTTACATAAAATCCATATTTTAAAAAAAGCTGAAAACGAATCTTCAATCTATATTGTTAATCATGAAAATCAATAGACCCAAAAAGAAATATAGGAAGGGGATCAGGAAGCTCACCTACACTGCATGAAGTAGGAGCGTCCTTTTGCAAATCCTTGAGCTCCTTCAAGTAACTTCAGGTGATGCCCACAATAACGCTTTATCAGCAGTTATATCGTGAAGGCCAGACACCAATAAAATAAATAGTAGGCACAAATATATCAAGTTCCAATTGAAGCATCGAAAACAAGAGAGACAGGGAGCAAAAGCTGGATTACCCGAAGTTGAATTGAAGCAGTGAAACTTGGAGATGAACAAATTGATAATAAAGCTATGGGAGAATGAAAACCAGAGAATTAATTAAGGGTGTGGCTTTCTTTGCACTAAAAGACCAAACTTGACAACAAAATCAAACACAACAGGGAAAAATAGAAGAGGAGGAGGAAGTAGTAACCTGACTGAGGGAAACGAGGGCGGAACAAGGATCCACAACGCAATCTGTAAGACCAATGGCGGTAAGACCCTCGGTGTTGAAGACTTGAATGTCGGAGAGGAGATTAGAGAACGCAAATGGAGACGAGAATGCCGGAGACCAAAGTGGGCATCTACCCTCTGGCGAGCGGCAGAATTAAGTGTGGTGTGTGGAGGAAGAGGATTCATGAGATAACCTAAGATGTTAAAGTAATTTTTGAACGAAAAAAAAGTAGGAAGCTGAAAGACAAACCCTGAAAATAAAATGGAGGGAATTTGCGAAATTTTTGGAGGGAAAATATGTTTAGACGTTGTGAACAAAGGGAATATGCGAATGTCTTGGGGCATGCTTTTTCACACTTATATAGATAGATAAAAAAAAATTAAGCAAAATTTTAATAGAAAAATTATAGTTTTAATAAAATAACTTTAAGAAAAAATGTAAAACCCATAATGATGAAGAGCCAATGTATTATCTGGCAAAAAGTGCCCATGTATTATCAACTCAAAATCAAATTGGTTTTTTTTTTGCCACGCAAAATCAAATTGGTTAGGATAGGGTTATAGTTCTCATTTTTTAACTCATTAAATATATTTCACTTTACTTTTCTAAATTATAGTGAAGCTGATAAAGATCCAATAACTAAAGGAAACTCACCAAGAACTAATGTTTAGAAGAAGAATAATTAATTTTTTCAATTATTTTATTTTTATTTATTAATTTTATTATTTAAAAGACTCATTTTGTGTTTCCTAGATTATTAGGAAGATTATTTATAAAAAGGATGGTGGATTAGGCATCAGGGACTTGTGTAATCAAAATGAAGCCTTTATTATGAAATTGTGTTGGCAGGTTCTTACTAATAAGGATGCCTTATGGGTGAATGTCCTTAAGAGTAAATATAAATGGGATCAAATGAACGGACCGATTACTCGACAGGGTGCTTCTTATACATGGAAGGGTATTTGTTCAGTATGGGAGAAATTTCAGGAAGGTGTGAAGGTTAAAATTGGAAATGGTGAGAAGGCCTCTTTTTGGTTTGACAATTGGTCTAACTTAAATAGACCTTTGGTTGACCTTTTTCCGGGCTCGGAAAATTTCATGGATATTAATGAGAAAGTCCAAGACTATGTGAACCAGTGGAACGGGTGGGATTCAACTAAACTTAGTCAATGGTTTCAATGGCCAATCATCGAGCAGATTACGAGCATGCACCCCCCTTGTGAGGAGAGGGGAGAGGATAAGCATTTCTGGTTGCCAGCTGCGGATGGTAAGTTTTCTGTTAGTTCTGCATATCGTTTCTGTTTTGCAGGTAGCCGGAACCCGAATCAAGTCTTTTGGAAGCAGCTATGGAGGTGGAAGGTACCAGAGAAGATTAAATCTTTTATGTGGTTAGTGGCTCACGAAAAGGCCCACACAGCTAAACTCAGACAGCAAAGAGGTCTGTTGGAAAATGCAAGTTGTCCATTCGGATGTAATGAGGATGAAGACTTGATGCATCTGTTGAGGGACTGTGCTAATGCTAAGGAGCGGTGGATTTCGCTGATAAGGCCAACACAGTGGGCTAAGTTCTCTAATCTGCACGGGCTGGAGTGGATACAATGGAATCTTAAGAATGAAGCGGGAAGGAACTTCACTGCTAAAGTTAGCTGGCCTACTCTATTTGGGTATGTGTGCTGGGATATATGGGTCGCTCGTTGTTCGAAGCTGTTTGGAGAGGATTCAGAAGGGGGAAACCAAGGTGGTCTTTCAAGTCTGTACCAAGCAAGTTGGGATCGTGACTTAATCAGTTGCTGTCGCTTCTACAAACATGGCACTGCAGAGATGGAAGCTGATTTGAGGGGAAGAAGGGGCTTTGCTACTTTGGAAACAGACGCTTCAGTTTTGGATTCAGGCATGGTAGGTTGCGGAGGAGCGATCAAAGACGAAGAAGGAAGATGGATTTGTGGTTATGTTAGTCAGATTATTCATGTGCCGCCGGTGGTGGCTGAGATAATTGCAATTATTCAGGGACTTCAAATTTGCTGGAACAGGAATCTGAAAAAGATTATGATTTCCACAGATTGCCTGGAGGCTATCAATCTTCTCACTCGTGGATCAGTAGGGACCACCCCTTCTGGGATGTGATTGAGGAGGGAAGGCGGTAGCTGTCTAACGATTGGCAAGTGTGTCTAACTTTTGTTCCTAGGGAGGAAAACATTCTAGCGGATTATTTGGCTGGTTTAGCTCATAGTATGTCCGTTAACTTTACTATCCTTGATCACCCGCCACCTTCATTCCACGGGATGGTAGATGATTATGGATGATTGTGTTGCTTTTGGGTTTCCTTTGTGCAACGTGTACTATTGGTACCCAGTCATAGGGTATTGTAATCCAGCTTTCATTCAAAAAAAAAAGATTATTAGGAAGATTTAATTTAAAATATCTTTTATAGTGAAGCTGATAGAGGTCCTTGATATAGTTATTTTTATATGGCATCTGACACTCAATATTTTAGAATATCTTCTTTTATTTTTGAGTCATATTAGGATTAGAAAGTTTCTTTATTTGAGGGTCAAGGTGTACTTAATTATTTTCATATTATTGAATAAAAAATTTATTTTGCAAGTTTACTTTTGAGTTTGTATTTGGGATACAAATCAAATCCACTATTTTTGGATTTTGTTATACAGTTCCCACGTCAAAAATTTTCAAATTGTATAACTTAAATATTGAGATTAATAGTTCAATAAGGGCAAATTAACCCAATAAGAACTGAGAAGCAAATAACATCACTTACTGTAATAATTCCCATTTCTAAGATTGTTCATGTTAGAAGTCATAGACGGTGGCATGATATTGTTGAAGAAACAATACGGTAGAGGAATTCATTGACTATTCTTCACCCACCTTCACCCACTCATTGAATAACTTCTGTTAATCACGATCACTCTGTCTCCGTTTTGTGTATATATATGTATTGTAATCTTCTCATTAGATGAATGTGTAAATATAGTTTCATATATGTTCTTTTACTTACATGGTACCAAAGCCTTCCTGAGATTCTAGCTTATTCAGTTTTTCCAGTGACCTCCATTGTTTCCGGTGACTTTCGTGTGTGAAGCTTTCAAATCTTTGTTCGTCAGGTTCTCTTCTAGGAACACGCGTCCCACACCCATATCCCTTGACCTCTGGTCGGCCTAACCCTGAAATGGCATCCCCATACGACGACACGTGTTGCCTCACACGCCTCCAGACTACCCGCTGCCTGATCCACGCGCCGGTGAGTGGGGTATTTTCCGGCGAGATTTTCTGGCGCGTCCTAGGTGTTTTCTGATCGTCTTCTCGAGCCCGTTCCATTCCCGATGGCTGTGTCATCTAAATCTCACCTTGGATTGTTGGGTATATCTTGGTATTTGTCTCCATTGCGACACCTTTCTTTTTGAACTTTGTTGGGTATTTTTCCCATTCAGTAATGCTGTGACTCTTGTGGCCTTTACTTCCATTTTGTGATTGAGTTCCTGTTGGACTCTTGTGGCTAGCCTCTGATTGAGTATTAATATTATACTCTTTGATTCCTTTGATTTAATACTCCTTGCTCCTCTGATTTTGATACTTATTTTTCTCAAACAAATTTGTGACTTTCACTTGCTTGTCATTATGGCTGACTCTAATCACTCTGATATGTTGCCTATGTCTGCTAAGATTACTACTTCACAGTTGAACTGGACAAATTATAGTGATTGGAATCAAACTGTTAGAGTATATATTTTGGGCATTGAAATGGAAAGTCATTTAACTGAGGATCCTCTTTCTGGTGATGAAACAAAACTTTTGGCTTAGCAAAGAGCAGATGCTCGAATTCTGTTTCAAATTCGAAATTCTATTGAATCACGGATTCTATCTTCTGTTAGCCATCGTAAAACTGTCAAAGAACTCATGAATTATCTTGATTTTATGTTTTCTGGAAAAGGAAATATTACTCGGATTCATAAGGTCTGTAAAGGTTTTTATCGTTCTTAACAACAAGATCATTCATTGAAAGATTTCTTCTTAGATTTCAAGAGGATGTATGAGGAAATGAAAGTACTAATGTCTCCTCAAGCCGATCTGTCGACTCGTATCAAGAATTTGTAACTTCAGGCTATCATAAGTTTCCTTGAAGCTCTCAACCCATCTTATGAAACTCTTCGTTCCCAAATTTTGTCTAGTCAAGAGCTTCCTTCCCTTGAAGATGTTTTCTCATGGGTTCTTCGTGCTGATAATATGATTCATTCTTCTGTTGATCCAAATGCAAGTACCCTAGCTGGGCGTGGTCTCTTTGAATCTAGGAATTATGGGTATAAACAAGGCACCACTTCTCTGACAATGAATTCTGGCATTATTATCTGCAATTATTGCAAGGAACCTGACCACATTAAGAAATATTGTTGAAAATTGCAAAATAAACAGCAGCGTGATCAACAGCGTGGACTTGCTCATATTGCCCAGACACCCGGTCCCTCTTATTATGGATCTGGATCTTCTTCTGCAGGGCCTCTAGCCACAGGTACTTTGTCCTCTGGTCTTACTACAGCTTCAACTAAGTGGGTCATTGATTCCGGTACCACCGACCACATGACAGGTAATCATCACTTGTTCTCTTCATATGTCCCATATGCCAACCCTTCATCCATATTTGTCGCTAACGGTTCTCCAGTCCATGTTACTGGCTCAAGCACTGTTAAACCAACTGCATCTTTCTCATTATCCTCTGTTCTTAATGTTCCTGATCTAACCTTTAACCTTTTATCTCCAAGTAAACTCACTCGTTATTTGAACTGCTTTATCTCACTCTTCCCTGACTATTGTTTAATTCAAGATCTATCGACGAAGCAGATTATTGGTAGAGGTTATGAATCCGGGGGGCATTACATCCTTGATGATCAGGTCCCACGCTCTGTTGCTTGTTCTAGTGTGTCGTCTCTATTTGAATTTCATTGTCGTCTAGGTTATATGTCGCTATCGTCTCTTCAAAAGTTATATCCTCAGTTTTCTTCTTTGTCTACTTTAGATTATGAGTAATGTCAGTTTGCCAAACACCATCGTGTTCATTTGGCACCTCGAGTAAATAAACGGGCTGCGTCCCCCTTTGAGTTAGTACATTCTGATGTTTGAGGTCCTTGTTTAGTTCTATCCCAAACTGGTTATTGTTATTTTGTCACTTTTGTTGATAATTTTTCCCTAACCACTTGGCTTTATTTAATGAAACAGCGTTCTGAATTATTTACTCATTTTCGCAATTTCTGTGCTGCAATTCAAACCCAATTTAACACTCCTGTGAAAATCTTATGAAGTGATAATGCAAAAGAATATTTTTCTGCCCCATTCACCGATTACATGCAAAGTCATGGTATTCTTCACCAATCCTCTTGTGTTGATACCTCTACTCAAAATGGTGTTACTGAAAGAAAGAACAAGCATCTCTTAGAAAATGCTCGAGCCCTCTTGTTTCACTTCTCAGTACCTAAACATTTTTGGGCTGATGCTGCATCTACTGCTTGTTTTCTCATCAATCGCATGCCTTCGACTGTTCTTGGTGGACATATTCCATATTCCATTCTGTTTCCTACCACTAAGTTGTTTCCTATTTCTCCTAAAATATTTGGTTGTGTCTGTTTTATTCGGGATGTCCGTCCTAGTATTAGTAAACTTGATCCTAAGTCCATACGATGTGTTTTTCTAGGCTATTCTCAAGTCCAGAAAGGTTATCGATATTATTCTCTTGATCTCCATCGTTACCTTGTCTCCACTGATGTGACCTTTCATGAGTCTTCTCCTTTCTTCACATCTTCGACCTCCTCTGCCTTTCTATCCATTATTGCTGAGTCTGATGATGTCCTGGTTTATCGTGTCCCTCCATCACCAGTACAGGCTGCTTTACCAGAACCTGATGTCATCAATGATGCTGATGTACCACATGTTTTGCCATCACCAGTCACTACTTTGCCGACAGATACTGGTCCAGACTCCCAAGATTCTTCTATTGATCTTCCTGACCCAGTTAACCCTACTTCTACTGTTGATCCCCTTCCTGACCTACCTATTACCCTCCGAAAAGGTACCCATCCTCGTTGTCCTCCCAGAAGATATGCTGAATGTACTTATCCTATATCTTCCTTTGTCTCTTACCAGAACTTGTCCTCTTCTTCATATTCACTTGTGGCCACACTTGATTCCATCTCTACCCCTACTACCCTTCACCAAGCTCTGACTCATCCTGGTTGGCGTACAGCAATGAAAGAATAACTCATGGCCCTTGACAGAGCTGGTACATGGACCCTTATTGATCTACCTCCTAGGAAGAAAGCCATTGGATGTAAATGGGTGTTTGTTGTTAAAACCAAGGCTGATGGTTTTTTAGAACGGTTAAAAGCTCAGCTTGTTGCCAAAGGATATGCACAAACTTATGGTATTGATTATTCTGAAACTTTCTCTCCTGTGGCTAAACTATCCTCCATTCGTCTTCTTATCTCCTTAGCTGCCACCTATCACTGGGATTTGCATCAATTGGATATTAAAAATGCATTTCTAAACGGCGATCTCCTAGAAGAAGTTTATATGGAGCAACCACCTGGGTTCGTTGCTCAGGGGGAGAATCGGAAAGTGTGCTATCTCAAGAAGTCATTGTATGGTCTAAAGCAAAGCCCTCGTGCCTGGTTTGAGTGATTTTGTGACGTAGTCAAGCAATTTGGATTAAGTCAAAGCAAGTGTGATTACTCTGTATTCTACCAGCAATCTGATACATGCATGATTCTTTTAGTAGTATATGTTGATGATATTATAATTACAGGAAGTAACATTTTTGGAATCTCATAACTTAAAGTCTTCCTGAATTCTCATTTCCAGACAAAAGATTTAGGGTCATTAAGGTACTTTCTTGGTATTGAAGTTTTGAGAAGTAAGAAAGGTATTCTTTTGACTCAAAGGAAGTATGTTCTTGATCTTTTAAAGGAGACTGGAAAACTTGGAGCTGCGCCAAGTAACATTCCAATGATTTCAAATCCATTCCTAGATCTTGATGCTAGTATGTTTGATGAACTTCCTGATGATTTAAAGAAGAAGATTGATCCAGAAAAATTGAAGCCATTCCTATTTCCTGAGAGATATAGAAGACTCATTGGGAAACTAAATTATCTAACAGTAACTCGTCCTGATATAACCTTCTCAATTAGTAGGCTCAGCCAATTCATGGCATCACCAACGGTGGCACAATGGGAAGCTTTAGAACATATCTTGCATTATTTGAAAGGTTCTCCAGGTCTTGGTATTCTTTATACAAATTATGGGCATACTAAAATTGAGTGTTTCTGTGATACGAATCATGCAGGATCTAAGGCCACAAGACGTTCCACTACAGGTTACTGTGTGTTTGTTGGTGGAAATTTGATATCTTGGAGAAGTAAGAAACAAGGAGTTGTGTCAAAGTCAAGTGCAGAAGCGGAATACAGAGCTATGTCATAGTCAGTATAAGAAATTGTGTGGGTATTTCAACTCTTCAAGGAAATTGGCATTACCACAACATTACCTGCAAAACTATGGTGTGACAATAAAGCAGCACTTCATATAGCATCAAACTCTGTGTTTCATGAACGAAAAAAACATATTGAGATTGACTGTCATTTGATTCGTGATAAGATCAAAGAAAATATTATATCTACAGGACACATTCGATCTGACGACCAACTGGAAGATCTTCTAACAAAAGCCTTACATGGGACACGGGTTAAATATCTTTGTAATAAATTGGGCATGATTAATATATATGCTCCAATTTGACGGGGAGTGTTAGAAGTCATAGACGGTGGCATGATATTGTTGAAGAAGCAATACGGTGGAGGAATTCATTGATTATTCTTCACCCACCTTCACCCACTCGTTGAATAAACTTCCGTTAATCACGATCACTCTGTCTCTGTTTTGTGTATATATATGTCTTGTAATCTTCTCATTAGATGAATGTGTAAATATAGTTTCATATATGTTCTTTTACTTACAGTTCACATTCAGAAATCTAGGTTGTAGCTGATCCATTGTTAATTATTATTGATGTCAAGCTTGCAGTGTAACTCTGCATGAGCACGAATGCTAATAGTAGCCAAACCATTAACACAAATCTCGAGCAGCTCTTCACTACAACCTCTCCTGAAATTTTTGAACAATAGTTTGAGCCATACCATAACGAAGTATTGAAAGATGTGTTAGATACTTTAATTTTTTTTATTATATATTGTATTATATTATATTGCTTATCTAATTAAAATATTCTAAACGCACGTGGTCCATTAGTCAGTTTTATAAGTTTTAAACGAGTAGAGAATGAATAAGTGTGTGTTTGCGACAGTTTTATAAGTTTTAAACGAGTAGAGAATGAATTAATATAAAAGTCAGTTTTTGTAATGTGATTTATGTTTTTATGTTTGGATGAGCGATTTATTTTTGGACAATAAGTGCTTATATATCGTGATTTATGGTATACGGGATAAGTATGTGAGAAGAGTTTTATCTCGACTTATGTAATAAGTGATTTAATAGAAAAGCTACAAGTGAGGAGCTTATTTAATAAGTATCTTATTCTACCCATAATGCAATTAAAATAAGCTGAACTAAGCACTGCAAAAATGCAACACGTTTTTATTTGGATTTATTGCCCAAAAACGAGCTTATTTCTACCCAATAAGCTGAACCAAACACACCCTAAAACACGAACGTATTGCATTCATCATTGTGCTACGATACATGTATACAAGTCTCGTGCTGTGCATGTGAGATCCTTGTGTAGCTACGTAACTGACTCTGCGCAATATTTGGTGCTCCTTATTGTTCGGATATTTTGAATATTTACAAAGTGATATATTTAAATAATATAACAGAATATCTAAATAGCATGCCATGATCTGAGGTAACATTTCATTTGTTTTTACATTCTCCCTCGAGTTGGCGCATATAGGTTGACAATACCTAACTTGTCGTTGATTGTTTGACACTGGTCTTTGCCAAGAGGTTTTGTAAAAAATATCTGCAAGTTGTGTCTTCGTGGATATTTTGGTGGGGTTTATCTCTTTACTTTGTACTCGTTCTCGAATGAAGTAGCAATCCATCTCGACATGTTTCGCTCGTTTATGGAAGACTTGATTTGCAGCAATGTGTAAAGCTGTTTGGCTGTCATAGAAGAGTGTGGTCGGTCTTACTTGTTGTTCCCCAAGTTCTTCTAATAGCCATCGTAACCATATTATCTCACTTATAGTATTTGCCATAGCACGGTATTCCGACTCGGTTGATGATCTTAACACTACACCTTGCTTCTTTGATCGCCAAGACACCGGAGAACCACCTAGAGTGAAATAGTACCTTGTGCAAGATTGTCGAGTGGGTTTGCAACGTCCCCAATCAACGTCGCAGTATGTGTAAGAAAGGATAATTAGTGTTGTTGAAATGATTGCTATTATGTTATTATAATTATTTTAGTATAGTTTGTTATTTAGAGTTAGTCGAGTGTGGGCTACAGTGGGGCCCAATATGTTGAAGGTTGTATAGTATAAATAAGGGTCTCTGTACATTGTAAAGAGAAGTTGTTCTATTAATAAAACTGATTTTCTCCAAAGTTCGGTGTTGAGGTTCGGATGTAAAGGGCTTTTCAGTATGCCATTGGTTCACAAATCCCATCATTTTGGAGTAAAACCCCTTCGCCCAGTGTGCTCTTTAAATATCATAACACACGTTCCACAGCGCCCATGTGCGTACGTATCGGACAACCAGAGTATTGGCTGAGTACATTTACTGGGTAGATCAAGTCTGGACGTGTTACTGTGAGGTATAATAAGCGACCGATCAACCTTCTATATCTTCCTTCATCCACTAGTTCATCATCGTCTAGAGGATCTAGATTACAGTTTTCTTCCATAGGGGTTGTGCTTGGCCTACAATCTTCCATTTCAGCATCCTTGAGGATATCCAGGGCATACTTCCGTTGACTTAGCACAATGCCGGATTTAATTTTTGTTACCTCAATGACCAAAAAATACTTGAGAGGGCCAAGGCTTTTGATGCTGAATTTCTAGTGTAAATATGTCTTGACCTTGCTATCATTTCAGGACTGTTCCAGTAATTATCATATATATCATCCACATAGATTAGGACTGCCACGAACATACCTTGTCTTTGATAAACGAGCAAGGAATGGTCCGCTTGGGACTGTATAAAGGCCGCTTGTTGGAGCGCTTTGTGATACCAATTTCTCGATGCCTGTTTGAACCCATATAGAGATTTTCTGAGTTAACATACTTTGGTGTCCCCCTTCTTAGCAAAACCGTGTGGTATTTTCATATAAACCTCTTCCTCTGGCACTCATTGCAAAAAAGCATTGTTTACATCCAATTGATGCATATCCTAACATCTCTTGGTTGCAATGGTGAGAAGTGTTTTGACTATAACGAGTTTTACCACCGGTGCAAAAGTTTCATGGTAATCGATGCCTTCTACCTATGTGTACCCTTTAGCTACAAGCCGGGCTTTGTAATATTTTAATTCTCCATTTGCTTTGAACTTCATTTTGTACACTTATTTAGAGTCAATGGCTTTCTTGCCCTTGGGTAGGTGTTCTAAATTCCACGTGCCATTTTGTTCTAAGGCCTCTATCTCATTTGTCATAACCTCTCGCTAGCATTTGTGATGTACTACTTCAGCAAAAGTTTTAGGCTCACCAATGGTAGTGATGGCCATTAGAAAAGCCTTTTGTAAGGGAGAAAAATGATTATAAGAAAGAAAGTGAGATAAGGCATGTACCTTCGAGTTACTTGGGACTAGGTCGGACCGTGATGGGACGATTGAGCTGGGTAGTTCTACTGTATAGTCATTAAGTCGTTTGGGCAATTCACGGGGACAAGAGCTTCGGTGAGGTGAGTCATAGTGGTAGAAATTATGTATGGTGGGATCATTAGATTCATGCAGAGACATATCAGAGGGTGGCATGTGTGGTATGGTCGGTTGAGGCATGGAAGTGGTGCTTAGGTGGCCGTGGGGCCCATTATGGTTTAATGGGACATAGGTGGCATTATCTTTATAGTCCCATATATTAAGGATGTTGGGTTTGACTAAGGTTTTGATGATGTCATCAGTGTTGGATCCAAAAAAGGGGTATTCATTCTCAAAGAAATGACGTCACGTGAGACAACAATTTGTTGCCTTTGAAGATCAAAAATCTTATAACCCTTTTACCCAGAAGGATACCCGATGAAGACACCTCACCGACCTCGGGCTGTAAATTTGTCTTGGACAGTCAAATCTTGTGGTAGGCGAGAAACCAAAAATTCTCATATTGACATATTTCGGTTTCCTTTTGAAAAGGATCTCAAAAGGTTTCTTGTTGCATGTTGCTTTTGTTTGTGTACTGCTGTGAGGATTTATTCTCCCCAAAACTTCTTAGGCAAATGGGTTTCAAATCGTAATGCTCGAGCCACTTCAAGGATATGACGATGCATATGTTCAATGACACCATTTTGTTGTGGTGTATATGTGCACGTGGTTTGCAGTTGTATGCCTTTTTCCTCATAGATTTGTACCATGGAGTTGGACTGAAATTCTGCACCGTTGTCAGTTCGCAAGCATTTTACCTTCTTTTCAAATTGTGTGTCAACCATGTTTAGGAAGGCTGGTATGAGTTGATTAACTTAAGATTTATTTTTCATGAGATAAACCCATATTCCTCTATAGAAGTCATCAATGATTGTGACAGAATAGCGAGCGCCATAAAGAGAAGGAATCTTGTAAGGTCCCCATATATCACAATGATCAAAATAAGAGGCACTATTTATTGAACTCTCTGGAAAAGTTAAACAGGCTTGTTTGGCTCTCATGCACAAGACTTTATTGAGCCATTAATAGACATATCATGGGATAAATTGAGTTGTGCAAGCTTTGAATCTGAAACATGGCCAAGTCTCTTATGCCAAATTGGATGGTTTTCTGGTTCTCTGACAGCATGTACTTTGAATTCTGATTGTGGTGGTTCGAGGATGTATAGCCCATCATGGTGCCTCCCCATGCCAATCGATCAGGTTCCTCGAGCGTAAGTCCTATATATATCACACAAAAATCTTTTGTAAAGTATACAACACAATTATAATCTCTAGCAATCTTGCTTATAGAGAGTAGGTAGCAATTGAAAATAGGAATTTTCAGGATATCTTTTAATTTCATGCCATTAAATAGTGACATGGAGCCGGATTCATTGACGGGGATTCTCTGTCCGTTTGGGATCTGAACTAGTTTATGACTTCCTTTCCTACTATCACTTATCAGTGTTCCATTACAGGTGATGTGGTTAGTGGCTCTTGAGTCGATAATCCAAGGCTGATCAAAAGAAAGTCTACCTGCCATGTTCACATTAGGTTGTTCTGGTTGTGTGTTTCCTGCAGTGAGGCCTTCTCTTGCAAAATACTTTGTTAATTGTTCGAACTGATTTGCTGAAAGGCCTAGGATTGGACTATCATCAGACCCAACAAAGGCTGTTTTGGGGCTTCTTAATGAAACATTTCGCCTTAGCTTTCATGATTCAATCTTTTCCAGTCTGCTGGATATCCAATGATTTCATAGCATTGGTCTTCATTATGCCTTATGCGTTGATAGTGTGAGCACTTTGGTTTTTCCTTCTTCCAACTGCGTCTTTCCTGGGATTCCACTGGTTTCGTGGGTGATACAAATTAAAAACTGCTGCTTCTCCAGTTGGCCATTTCATGGAAATCTCTCATTGCTTTTCATCGTCTACTACTAGATGGTAGGCCGTGCCTAAACTCATCATTGGTTTCGTACTTAGGACTACGTGCGGACTGTGTGGAAGCTTTCATCGAGACCCATAAGAAAATCGTACAACTGGTCACGTTCTCGTATCTTTGCCAATTCGTTCTAGGTGCCGCATGTGCACCCCCCACATCGACACTTTGGCCACGGCATTAGAGACTCTATCTCATCCCATAAAGCTTTAGGAGAGTCACTTCTCTACACAGTTCATAGAATCTGGGGGCATTCCCTTTACCGAAACGTTCCTCGAGATCTATCCAGATCCCGAGTGGGGTCTTTGCATATCGTACGCTACTTCAAACTTTTTTTCCCATGGTGCTTTTGAGCCAGCCCTTCATCATCACATTACACCTCATCCACAAGGCGACATCAGGTGAATCTATTGTCGGCATCTTGATTGAGCCATCGACGAAGCCCATTTTATTCTTGGCGAAGAGAGCGTTAGCCATATCGCTCACCCATTCACTATAGTTTCCTTCATCTAGAAGTTCACTCACATAAATCTGTCCTGGATTGTCGATGCATACAGGTAATACAGTGATGAAGCATCGTCTCCCCCCCCCCCCCTTCAGTTTCACTTGTGTTTGGTCTCTCGGAGCCGTTCGCGTAAGCCATGATCGTCTTTTAGGATCAATGCTCTAATACCATATAAGTTTTAAAGGAGTAGAGAATGAATAAAACGAGCATCTTACATTCATCATTTTGCTACTGTATACAAGTCTCGTGCTGTGCATGCGAGATCCTTGCGTAGTTACGTAACAATATATGGTTCGACTTATTGTTTGGATATTTTGAATATTTACAAAGTAATATATTTAAACTTTAAAGGGCTAAGGTGCAGATTTAGCATTCAATAATTTCGTTAGGAGTATCTATAAGATTTATTTATTTTCGAGTGCAAAAGTAGATATAAACTATTTATTTGGGAGCAGATTTAGCATCGCCGTTAAAAACACTTAACTTCAGTTATTTTTTGAAATGTGGGTCCTATCAATCTTCTCTCTCCGTTTTATTTTAATATTTTTTAATGGAAAAATATTACTTAAGCCACATGGAAAAAATTTCATTTCAGATAAACCCCAAAAGATTTTGAAATATCACTGCGCCCCTTGGGTTAAAATGAAATTAAGTTTTGTTAGTAAAAATAAATTAAGTTTTGCAGTCAAATTTCAGAATCTTTTGGGCATTAACTGAAATGAAATTGTTTTCATGTGTCCTAAGTGATATTTTTCCATTAAAAATATTAAAATAATATATAGAGAGAAGATTGGTGGGACCCACGTTTCAAAAAGTAAGTGTTTTTAACGGTGTTACTAAATCTGCTCCTAAATAAATAGTTTATGTCTACTTTTATACTCAAAACTAAATAAGTCTTATGGATGTTCCTAACAAAATTATTGAATGCTAAAGTTACACATTCGCCCTATATTTAAATAATGTAACAGACATTTAAATAGCACGCCGTGATCTGAGTTAACATTCTATTTGTTTCTACAAGTTTAGACCCCGTCTATATTAGGGTGTTTATTTATTCCATTTAGTCATTTATAATCTGCACATGAGGTTATTAATATAACAATAGGTTAAGTGTTGTGAGGGACACTAAAAAAAAATTATCACCGCTTTTGAGGGTTTCACAACTGGTGACATGTACAGCTTTTTCCAAGTGTCATCATTGTGCCTGCACCCCTGTCAAAGTCTCTGTCATCCTTTTCTACTAATAGTGTTAGTGCTCGTTTGGAAGAGCTTATTTTTGGGTAATAAGTGCTTATAATTCGTGATTCACGGTATACGAGGTAAGTATGTGAGAGGAGTTTTTTCTCGGCTTGCGTAATTATAAGGACTTATTTCTCAAATTTAAGCTCTTCCAAACATACCTTTATATGATTTCAATTATCCTTAATTTAGATCGTGGGTTATGTGGATTACTGGTTCAAGAATATCTAACATGGGGTGAGTGAGGTATTTCGATTTAATTCTTCCGATCCGTTGCCGCTATGTGTTGTAAAATTCCATATATATATATATATATATTACTCCCTTCGGTTCTTAATATAAGACATATTAGAGAGTTGATTTTGGTCTTAAATATAAATATAAGACATATTTTTCATATTTGTCAATTTTTTTCTAATTTACATCTATTGATGTTCCCTCAACAATAATCAAGAAGGAAAGTGGATGAAGGAATTAAAAAAGATGACTAAGGTATTTTAAAAAATATATATTATATTATCTAACTTAACTAACTTCCTTAATTTAATTAAATTAGGTAAATATGTTTTATATTAAGTATCAGTAGTTAATTATCACATGATATACATACATACAGATATATGTATTAACAAGGACATGGAATCAATCAAAGGATGTAGATAAAGAAGTGAATTTTAAAACTTACGATCAGGAAGCACGGCCTGCAATAGTGGAAACCAAAGAATGGTGACTCCGTTGAGCTGTGTGGTTGAAGTTTGGGATCCTCTTTCAGGAAAATTGTTCACATTTCGTTCCATAATTGATATAACGAAACCAATGAAGATAGAGGCGATGGCTATGCTAAGCCACAAGCCCCAACTAAAGGGTTTCACAAAAATCCAGAGAGTTTGGTGACTCCCATGTTGAACTTTTACCAACATCGACACTCCTGTCTCTGTGTATGGCAACGTAAAGCCCACAAACCTTGAACGGTTCGCCACGATCGTCACGTCTCCAACCACAGCATCGTACTGATGCTCCATGAAATGAATATGGGAAGGAGTTTAGGATTTGGAAGGAAAGACACACGGTTTTTACGTTTATAACCTTCAAATATCTGATTTACGTTTATTAAAAAAATAGTTATAATTAGTTAAGAACAATAAATATGTATTTTTTTTCTAATTATACCCTTATTTATAAAGAGGTTGGATAAGAGAGAAAATAAATGCAACAAATATGATAAGGGGTAAAGTTGGAAAAAACACAATAAATATTTTGACAAAATTAAAATGGAACGTATATTTTAAAATACGCCCATTTATAAATTTAAAACTTATATTTTGAGACCGTGGGGGTATATAGCTAACCTTTTGGGGGATTTGTTGGAGGAGTGAATCGTATGTGCCTGCACTTTGTCCTGTTTGGTTAACGAAGGGAATAAACTGAGGAGAAACCTTGAAAGGTAATTGCTTTATTACGGCATTGAAGACATCGATGCAATACCCTCCAGAGACTTCGTACTTATTTTCACGAGGTTGTCAACGTAATTTCACAAATTGAGTGAAACCGTCTTTCTTTGGTACACCTATTCTCATGAACAAATTCGGTGACTCGCCACAGATAGTTTGAGAGTTTTGTGGCAGAAGAAGCCAATAGAGAAGAAACTTCAAGAGCTTGGCCATTTCATCACTAATGAGAAAACGGTTCTTGATCATCTTCAAATTTGCTAATATGCTTTTATATACACAGAGAGAGGCCTGGTGAGCAATTAAACTGGTGGATTAATTAAACACTTAATGGAAATTGGGAAAATTAAAAATTTCCAGTGAGAAATTATATATTGTGTCAATCATTTTCTTGACCAATTCATATTTGGAGTATTCAATATCATCATCCTTATCAATTCCTCCACGCAAACAAGCAAGCATTGAAATAAAATATCATTCTTATTGGGTGGAGAGACTAATTATAGCTATTTGCTACTTCCTTAGATAATTAATTTGTAAAGATTAAAAAAATTTAGTTAAAATAGTTATTTGTAAAAAAAAAAAGTGTGTTTGTTTCCCTAAAATTAAATATCATTTTTAGTCATTTATATGAGATATCACTCCTTTAATAGAAAATTTCATTTATAACATGTGCCATCAACAAGAGAGTAGTGAAAAAATTATAAATTTAAGACCAAAATATATAAACTCTCCTACTAAGTTTTGCATTTGAGAGCGGGGGAATTAATAAAGTCAAGGCGCAAGATATTTTTTTTTTCATGAATTACTTCACCAATATACAACGTGTCAGTATAATTGAATCATCCCAACGAAGAGATGACTGAATATTCTTTATATTTGACGAAGATGGTATTTGACTTACTTTGCTACAACATGATTTTTTTATCCTTTTAGTTAATAAATGATAATGGCTCGGCCATTTGCATTTTTAAAAATTTAACTTATTTGAAAATATTTTTTTAGCATTTAAAATTGCAACATTATCATTTTTTGTTATTAAAACTAACGTGTTAAAAGACTTAAAAATACGATTTATATAATTAAAAGACTAAACTCAAAGCTCCTATAAAATTATATACCTACGTGCACTTTTGATAAAATTTATAATAAAATATTAAATATCCTTTTTTAGTTTTCTTTTGGGGCTTGGTATGATTTTCATTTTCATTTGTGTTGGTCTGATCTATATTTTCTAGGCTTATTATTATAACTTTCTCTTTTTGTTAAGTATAGATATCCTCCTATTGAAGGCAATCATATTTAACACAACATTAGGATCTAAATATAAGTGCCCCTCTCAACGGAGATTCAAACATTTATTCACTATACTGTAAAAGACTAGGCCATTCTGCTAGAACTAGTCTGTTGGTGGTTTATGATAACTTTCGAAAGTCCAGCGACATACTCTATAGTTTTGTGTATTCAAAAAAAGTATATGTTACATTTATATGTTCACACTATATTTTATAAACTGGCACTTATATAAAAAAAATATTTTGTAGAATTTTTTGCTTGCTTCACGGCCCCTCCAAAATAATAGCAGTAATAATTTCATTATATGGATCACTACAAAAAAAGCCTCAATTACCCACGGAATCTGAGACGGAACCATGTCCGTGGGTAATTTCAGACGCATCTGGGACGCAAATTCCGTCAGGAAAATCAGAGACGGAATTGCCCACGGAAATGCGTCAGTAATTTGCCACGGAATAATTCCGTGGGCAAGTCCGTCGGAGAGTGACCATCAGCGACGGAATATCGTGGCTAATTACTGACGGAAGAATTTCGTCAGTGATTTCCGTGGCAAATGGTTTTTTTTTATTTGGAATAATAAAAAACCGAACACATACACAGCTCCCACCCGAAAAATTTCCCCAACCCACGAGCCGAAAATTTTCCCTCCAGAACTGCCCGCGTGAATCATCTGAAGAAATAGCCCCAACCCATTTTCTGAGTTCGATTCACTGCTCCAAGAAATTATTTCGGCGATTTGCACCTCCTGCGCCGATTTCAATCCGGAATCGGCCGATTGCTCTATGGAAATGGGAAGAATGAGCTTCTCCGAGACAAGGTGAGTGGTGTGGCTTCTCATCCGAACTAATCCCTTTGCTCAGTGTCGGATTTCACTGCCTCAGCACTCTCTCCCTGTCTGCAATCTCTCTAATATCCCTCCCTCCCTGCGGCGTTGGTCCTCAGTCGGTAAGTCCGGTACACTCATTGATTAATTCATTGGGTTTTTAAACTCTAATTTGATGTTGACCATTTATTCAATTTTTGTGATTTCGATTCAATAGGCAAGAGCAGCTCATCTTTCTCGCCGTCTAAGGAGAATCAATGAACCCATCTTCAGTTTTCTTCTTCTCTCGTTCATTGATTGTGTAGGGTATGTATGAATAGCTTCTTTTTCTTGGTCTGATTTCCAGAATGCTTCTGCTTTGATTATGTGCATATTCTTCTTTGCTATGGTGTCTGGATTGTTGTCAATTAAATAGGATTGGTCTTGCAATATAGTTTCGGATTGTGATTTTCAATATTCTTGAAGCTTGTTGATTGAATCACATAAGGTGGTGGATGAACTATGTGATATGTGAAATTATTTTTCCAATGATAGCAGATAAGTGTTGTTTTAATTACTAAAGTTAATATAAAAGTTATTACATACATAGATACATACATACATATATATATATATGTAGGTTGATATTTAGGGGAATCAAAGGTTGTTTTAACTGTGAATACAGATGTTGGGAGATGATATGTAATATGTTGAAAAAATTAAACTAAGAATTGGTTAATGCCTTGATTGGTTAAAGTATACTTTGAGGCCATGGTTGATTATAATTTTTCTTGGGATAAGTGTTTGGGTTAAGGGCTAGTTTCCAGAAGAGCAGCTAGAACTAGCCAATGGTAAGAAAGAAGAATGAAGGTGACTTTAAAAGTCCAAGAGCCTTTTGAACAAGACTATTTTTCCACTGTGATATGCAGGGCAGTGTTTGCTTTCTTGAATTGCTTGTTATTATTACCCCAAGGCCATTTATTTGGATAATGGCTTGTTGAACTGCTTGCATCCCATTTTGTATTGTGCAATTTGCTATCTGTAGTCTGTGATGGATGAATGTTTTAGATCTTCATGTGTTGGTGGTGTCCTTTTTTGTGATCAATTGAAGATATTGGATATGGTTTATGGGTGGTTTGAGCTGTAATTGTATTAATGCTTCCATAGATGTGTGCCGTCTCTTTCATTGGTAACTACATGGCTCATCAAATTTCAAAGCCAGAAGGGCTTTCTTTTGTCAAAATTAAAATTCCAACCTTTTATAGTTCAAACTCAAATTTTCCACGTTTCTTTCTCTATACCTACATTATGGGCATGTACATGTAAGATCATCAAGTCAAGATTTTGTTAATGTTTTGTTTGGTTTTGATTTGTTTGTTATTCATGATCTTATTTTGGTGACAATGCCATTTATATATGAATTAAAAGTGAATATTATAAGATTTACAACACTTCTTATTTAAAGTGTAGATATATTTTTGTGGCCAATTTGTACAAAGAGGCACATGTTCGTAGTTATTTTCTTATTCTACATGTTTTTTGTGGCCTTTGGATTTTAAGTAAGGTTTTAATATCAGACTGAACTACTCAGTTTAGCTGGTTGAACTATTGGAGAAGTGCATAGTTCACATCGAAAAAAGGTTAGTTCAAAAAATTTGTTTATAAAGACAGTTTCACATTACTTTTTGAGCTCAAAGTTGCCCTCCATCTAAGACTTTGCTGCAATTTGGGCATTAGATGATTCTAGGAGTCTCAAATTTGCAAGTTAATGAGGGCTTATCTATAATACAAGTACTTCCGTGCTCTGTCATGCTTAAATAATTTATGCAGAAATGTAAGTTTATAATGTAAGTCTGCTGTGTATTACCTCCATTAATGTTAAATTTGGTTCACTTACTAATATCAAGGGGTTTGTACGTTCCTGGTTATATAAAAGGTAAGAAAGAACACTAATTTAAAGGCATGGACTTGGCTGAATATTTTATTTTCTTTTTACAAGGTTGATTAAACTTGTTTGCCTTAAATATTGTTTTAGTTTATACTGTCACAGATCAGATTTGAAAATATAGCCTATCAAACCTTTTGGTTTGAAATTTTTCGTAATTCACAAATATAAAACCTAACAGCCAATCCATGTTTAGGGTTTGGTTGTGTTAAATGTTTTCTTGTCATTGGTTAGGATTATTAGAGTTTAACCCACTTGCATTCTGAAACTTAGTGTGTTTAGAATTAATTGCTACATATTTATTGTTGCTAAATCTGTTTCTGAAGTGTCTTGGTTAGGATGCACTATACATTACTAAATTGTGAATTTTTGCTGAGTTTTGGGTCCTTTTGCTATGACATTCACGTCCTTATAAGAGCTTAAAGGGTTCTGAATTTTAATTGTGTTTTGTTGTGCAAAATGCAGCAGTCAAGTACTTTGAACTTTGACTATGCTACAAAAAATTGTCCTTCATAAGTTCTGCTATGTATTGTTCTGATAAGCTGTTTGATGATGTTAGGTTGAATCTGAGTAAGTAAACGTGTTGGGGACACAAAATTGAAAGTGATAGCGCTATTGAGGTAGTTGCTTCATATAGGTTAATTAATTCTTAAGTTTCAACACATCTTAGTGTCATGTAAATGTTTTTTGTCTTCTTGATGCTCTCTTGACATTAGTATATTGATTCAAATGGCTGGTAAATTACCGGTATGCCTTTTTAGTTGCATATATTATCATGACTTTACATATATAGTCCCATAGTTTTCTTTATCACTCTATACTGATGCAAATAGTGTTCATGGCAGCATCATATATATACCTTTTGCCATACAATGTGATTTAGAACTTAATTTTGTCTGCTCCGAAGCTTATTTAATATTTACTTAGAATTCCTACTTCTTAGAATGGAAGTCCCAGAACATCGAAGATGGATGTATAACAGAATTAATCCGAGTACTAAATGGGTGACGATAGAGTTCGAGCAAGGTGTTGATGGGTTTCTTGCATATGCATATCAATCACAGTACTCTCAAAAGTGGGGAGAGCTTAGGTGTCCATGTGTGAAATGTAAATGTAGATATTATCTACCTTTTGATGATGTTAAGGTGCACCTTTATAGTAAAGGATTCATGTCGGACTATTATGTATGGACTAGTCATGGTGAAACACGAGTAGTAAATCATCTGCCCATGTCTCCAATACCATGTCCCCTACATGCCTCACATGGGGCACTTGGAGCCCATACAAGTCCATATAAGACAATCGTGATGGATGCAGCTGGGCCTAGTTTTAGGGATTACTATAATGAAGGTGTTGAAGAGATGCCAAATAGTACAGGAAGAGAATTTTATGACATGTTACGTGCTGCACAACAACCATTGTGGGAAGGTTGTGAAGAATCTCGGCTTTCAACAACGTTACAATTATTAAGTATTAAGGCAACAACAAACATGTCTCAACATGCCTTTAATTTAGTTTCCCAACTTATGCTTAGGACACAACCTAAAGACACTCTTATGCTTCCAGACTTATACCAAACAAAGAAGTTAGTGTCGAGGCTAGGTCTAGATTATAAGAAGATTGATTGTTGTGTGAATGGGTGTATGTTATATTATAAAGATGACACTCATGCAACAAAATGTAAGTTTTGTTGTGAGGAATGATATTCCTTTAAGAAGTGTCATAGAAGAAAAAAGAAAGTTGCAAGGAAGCAATTGTTTTTCTTACCTCTCATTCCAAGGTTACAAAGATTATTTGCTTATGAAAAAACCGCAAAGGATATGAGATGGCACTTTGAGAATCGTTGAGGTTCCAATGTTCTCTCTCACCCTTCTGATGGTGAAGCCTGGAAAGTTTTTGATAGAACATATCTAGACTTTGCATATGATCCAAGAAATGTGAGGCTTGGATTGTGTGCGGATGGATTTGTACCATTTGGCCAATCTGGAAGGCAATATTCTTGTTGGCATGTTATAGTTACTCCCTATAATCTACCACTTGAGATATGCATGACACGGGAATATATGTTCTTGACGTTGATTATCCCTGGTCCTAATAATCCTAAGGGAAAAATAGATGTGTATTTGCAACCACTGATAGATGAACTAAAGTTATTGTGGGGTACGGGGGTGTCAACATATGATGCCTCTTTGAAAAAAAACTTTCTTATGCGTGCTGCATTATTGTGGACAATAAATGACTTTCCAGCTTATGGTATGTTGTCTGGTTGGATGACCATAGGGAGACTATCATGTCCTATATGTATGGTGAACTCAAAAGCGTTCCAATTGAAGTATGGGCGAAAAACATGTTTCTTTGACTGCCATCGTCAATTCCTTCCTATTGACCACCAATTCCAGAGAAATAAAATATCTTTTTTGAAGAATAGAGTTGAGAAATTAGTGCCACCGCCCCGGTTGAGCGGAGAGGAAGTTTGGCAAAGAGTTAAAAATCTACCCAAGGTGACTGAGTATGGGAAAAATTTGCCAATTGAAGGGTATAAGGCTACTCATCATTGGACAAAACAAAGCATATTTTGGGAATTGCCTTATTGGAAAACTAATCTCATTCGACATAATCTTGATGTCATGCACATTGAGAAAAATGTCTTTGATAATGTGTTTCACACTGTTATGGACATAAAGGGGAAAACAAAAGATAACACACAAGCTCGAATGGATGTGAAAGAGTATTGTCGAAGGAAGGACAATGAACTTGTTGAAATTAGAGGGAGAATGGTGAAACCAATCGCAAACTATACATTGAATGTGGATCAAAAACGACATATTTGTCAATGGGTGAAGAACTTGAAGCTTCCTGATGGATATGCATCTAACCTAAATAGATGTGTGGATATGAAAGAAGCAAAGTTGTACGTAATGAAGAGTCATGATTGCCATGGGTTCATGGAACGCTTGCTTCCTATTGCCTTTGCGACTTTGCCGGAAAATGTCTTGAATCCTATAGTGGAGCTTAGTCAATTCTTTACACAACTTTGTTCCACAACTTTGTTGCGAGATCAACTAGAGTTGTTAGAGCAAAATATTGTTGTGACATTGTGCAAGTTAGAGAAAGTCTTTCCCCCAGGGTTCTTTGATTCAATGGAGCATTTACCCATCTACCTTCCTTATGAAGCTAAAGTAGGAGGGCCTGTCCCATATAGATGGATGTATCCATTTCAAAGGTACTTGATTTGACCGTATCTTTGCATCTTGGGGTCAAATACAAGATTTTTTTTAATCCAAGAATTGCAGTATAATGCAATACTCGGGTCGTCTCTCTTTCTCAAGGAGCCTTTAATTGAATCCTAGGTAATACTAAATGTCATGCAAGAGCAAATTCAATAAAACAAGGGAAAATTGATTTTTGGGTTTTTCTTGTAAAAAAACAATAAAAAAATAAAATACAATTTAATTAAATATATAAATAAACACACAACTCAAATTAATTTAAATCATAGGCAAAGTCTATATATAAATCCCACAACACAAATTTAATCACACATTATTCAAACAAAATATTGGAATAGGAAAAATAAAAACAAAACTCCCCTGATTCAGATTTCATGTTCACGCATGTAGTCAAAAGTTGCAATATATATGATGATGTTAGCATACATGTATGATGATGTCATCATGCATTAATCCAATGAACGAACTGCAACACGTATTGACACATTTCTCATTCGCAGATCCTCAAACTCGTGGCTCCAGGTGGTGTAACTCAAAATTTCAGTTGCCTCAATTTCTGCAACTCGGACTGGTGGTTGATGATGAAGAGCTCGCCAGAATTGAGGAAGAGAGTGATGAGAGGTCGCCGGAAATAGGGGCTGGAAAACTGCAAAACTTCACCGGAAAATTGGAAACCACACAGGAGTCACAGAAAAACCGATGGAAAATGATAATGCGGTATTTGCATGATGAAAGGACGATGGTAGGAAGAAAATAAGACACAACGGAGGAGAAAATGTTTCACAAGAAATCAAGCTTCGCCAGAAGTGGGGGCCGGAAAACTAGAATAGTTCTCCAGAAAATGCAAAACTTGCTGAATTATCACAGAGAGGAGATGAGGGTGCTGCACTTGTAGTTTTCGATGGCTTTTGGTGGAGAAAAATAGAGAAAAATAGAAGGTGATGGTGGTTGGGATGAAGGTGCTGCTGGACTGTGAGCAAGATGATGGTGTGGTGATGAAAATGAAGAACGTAGTGGTAAGGAAGGTGCTGAGGCTGGTAAAGGTGAATGGTGGTGATGAAGGGAAGAGGTCGGTGGTGTAAGTGGTGACCTCGTTCTTACTTCAACCCCCGTTCTGTAGTACCTCGGTAAAAGAAAATGGAAGAGGAAAATTGAAGAAGGAAGAGTTGCAGTCGGGATGCTCTCATGGTGGTGAAGATGGGGGTATATATAGTGAGATTGCCGCCGTCCATTTCCCTTCACCAACCATATTGTTAGGTGCAGTCTGAAAGCAAGCTGCAACACAAATCTTTCCGTGATATGCGCGCATGTAATTTCTTCATATTCCAGAAGCTTAATGACAAAACTCCCCCAGATTTTGCTTTTCTGTCGGTTTGAATGTTGAATTTGTGGCTTGGGTATTGTTTTGTAATTTTCTCCAATAAATTTTCCTCATGAAAAAGCTGATGGGTACTTTTCTGTAATTTGCTCTGGCCCTTTTCTATAATTTTCCTTGTCTTCAAAATATTAATTCAGACTCCAAAAATCACCAATTGTGTCCCAAAACACCTGCAATGCAAAATTAAGCATAAGGTAGTATTAAAAGTTCAAGAGATCATATGTATAAATATTTAATAATTATGACCATTTTACCCTTTTATTACAATTAATTCAATACAAATGCCTCTAATTAAAATGAGTGCTTAATCATGCGATAATGCCCTGGAAAATACATTAAGAGTCCCTATTTAATTAATTAAAAATATATAAAATTATGGTTAAATCAGTACTGAATATTGTTTTATGTGACTTGACAAAAAATATTTGACAAACCTTATTAAAAAAATGTCCAATAGAGTTAACTATATGTATGTTTCTTTATACCTTAAAACAAAAGGCACGGAACAAAGCTCGGGTTGAAGCATCTATATGTGAAGCTTATATTGCTGAAGAGACTGCCTTCTTTTGCTCGCACTACTTTGATCCAGGTGTTCCACCAAGAATAACAAGACCTATCAGAAATGACGATGGTGGAGAACCAGATTTGCCAACTATTTCAATTTTTAATCATCGAGGAAGACCTTCTGGGACTTGTAAATCCCGTTTCTTAGGGGATGAAGATGTGAAAGCCGCGACCACATTCATTCTAATGAATTGTGACGAGGTGCAACCATATATGAAGTAAGTGATGTTAAATCCTGATAAATTAAAATTTGTGTCAAATATATGATGGTTAACACATAACTTGCAATGCAGTTTTTTTGTACATATATTAAAGGAAGAGCACCCTCAAATTACAGATAATGAGATAGAAGCTCAGATCAATGATAGATTTGCATCATGGTTTAAATGTCATGTAAGTAGTTAATATTATGAACGAAATACCTACAACAAACTTTATTTGACATGATTCTTATTGATTATGTCACTTAGGTTGAAAATCCTGCCAACAATATTGCGGATTCATTTTTACATGACATTGCTTGGGGCCCAAAGCGAAGAGCGAGAACATGGCCTATGTACTTTGTGAATGGGTACAAGTTTCATACAGCTGAAGTTGCCCGTAATAAATCAACCAATAATAGTGGTGTATGCATCAAGGGAACTGACTATGCACAAGCAGAATATGACTTCTATGGCATTCTACACGAGATTGTTGAACTTGAATATATGGGTGTCCCTGTGAAGAGAGTGGTGTTATTTCAATGTGAGTGGTTTGATCCAACACCGAATCGTGGTACAAAGATTCACCCACATTATGGGACTGTTGAAGTTCATGCATCACGGAGGTATAACAAGTATGATCCATTTATTTTGGCCCAACAAGCAATGCAAGTCTACTACATGCCTTACCCTTGTTGCCGTCAAAAGGAAAATTGGTTAGCTGTTATTAAGATAAAGGCTCGTAGCATAATTAACACTCCTGCATCTGGAGTAAATGTGGGTCCATTTCAAGTGGATGACCTTGAAGTCATACTACCAATAATTGTTGATGATGATGAAGTCACTATGTCAATAATTGACACTCTTCCAACTGAAATTCGCTATGAAGATGTAGATATGCCGGTGGGTAACATGGAATATGAAGAAGAAGAAGAAGAAGAAGACGAAGAAGAAGAAGAAGATGATGATGATAATGATGAAGAAGATAATGATAAGGAAGAAGGTGATATAGATGATGAGGTTGAAGATGAACATGAGGAAGAAGACGAAGATGAAGACGATGTCGAAGAAGATTAATGTTACCACATTTTGTTGTAATGAAGTCATTGTTGTTACCATTGATTGTATTGACTTTTAATTTTCTTTTTATTCTGAATATATTTCGTCATCATTTATTTATTTCTTATTACTAACTCAAGTCTCACAATGAATTTGTAGATGTCAAGCCGTCGCTCAAAGAGTGATATCAGCCCTTCGAGTACCCCACAATCATTTCTTCCCCAGCAACGTCCTAAGTTATCTCATCCTCAGACAACTATTTCAAATCCGGCTATTCCTAGGGTTGTTAGACCATCGTTGTCATTTGTATCAGCGCCTCAATTGCATGAACCACTTATCCGACCCTCATTACCACATCAAATCCTTAATCCCATTGTGAGACCCACATTACCCACCCAATTGCATCATGACTCAGGTGAACCGTCATTCCCATTGCATGAATCAATTGGTGGACACTGGTTATCATCTGGCCCTTCTCAATCTCCAGTCCCATCTCCTCCAATACCATCTCCTGGAACAGAATCTTCACACCCCCTCTCCACAGGGTCCTCGTGTTAGGTACTCACCTTGGGGTCGTGATCTTGATGGTAGAACATGGATATATCCTAAGAAAACAACGTAAGTCATGAACAATCTTGCTGTAATTTGTATCTTCATTTAGTATATATTAAATCCATTTTAACAATGATAATGGTCTTTTTACAATTGATATTAGGTTCAATCCTGTTGTTTGTTCTATACGACAAATTCTTCCGGTAATTCAAGGGAAATTTGACTACCCATGTCATTGTTGGAAAGCAACACCTGCCAATTATAGGAAAATGTGGTTTGAAGAATGGGCGGTATATGATATCTTCTATTTATATTATGTCTACTTGTTTCCTTATTCTTTTGGTATTTTTTATCCTTTTCATATATCATTTATGCAGAGAAAATATAAATGGCTGCCACAATATGAAGATGATGTTAAGAGAATATGGAATGCAAAGTGTTCAGAAATTTTGAGAGGTACAATGCATACTATCAGGCAGGAGTTGTTTCACAAGCAAGTTAGACCTAAGTGGATTCCACACGAAGTGATGAATGAGTTAGAGAGACTGTGGACAACACCAGAATATAAGAGCAAGTGTGAGATAGCAAAGACCAATCGAGCCTCTAGCAAAGGAGGCACTCAACACAAGGGGGTAGTATTCCGAATAGTGAGCATAAAAGGAGGATGGTAAGTATTTATCTCTAATTGGTTCAATCATTATGTATTTGATGCTTCGTATAATACATTTTTATAAATACTTGTAGGCTGAAGATTTGGGAAGAGAGCCTTCTGTGTTTGAATTGTTCAAGAAGACTCATTATAATGAGAAAACTAGAGAATTTGCGGACCATCGTGCAGCTGCAACTCATGTAAGTATATGGTTGTTTCTGACTCACTGATATCTGTTATTAAATTCTCATAGAATATGGTTTTCTTTGATGGTTGGATAAACCCAACACACGTAGAAAAAAAGGTGGCCTAGCTTTGAAAGAGTGGTTTACATAGAATATGATTAAGATATATTGAACACATCCAAATGGGTTGCCAAAGAAACAAGAAGATGATTAATAATTTGGTCAAAACATGGGGAGGGAGTAGCAAGAATAGCATACATGTACATGATCTGTCACAGAAAAAAGACAAAAAGATACATTATTATGGTTCCTTTATTTGTTGAATATTTATCTCTAGGTTCTGTTTCATTCTCTCGTTGTTGTAACTCCCAAAGGAGAATATGCTGTTATAATTATTCCTTCTGTTTATAGAATATGCTATTCTCTCATTGTTGTAACTCCCCAGCTTGCACCTGAAGCCCCAAAGAAGAATATGTTGTTAGAATTATACCCTTCTGTTTACAGTAAAACTATGATAGCATACCTTGTCATTTTGCTTATAAGCTCTCTTAAGTTGCAGAACAATTCTTCTCAGTAAAAGATCACCCACCTCAGGAAATTTAGTGTTCACAACAACAACAAATGCCGCAAATACATCTGGAACTCTTTCTAATACTCTTTCACGAGTCCATTAATACTCTTTCTAAGAGCATCCCATGTTAGCCTCTGGTACTCAACATTGCTTTTATCTTGAACTTCTTTCATCATGCGAGCCAGCTTAAAAGGAAGGATATAAACTCCTCCGCTTCTACCCAAATTAAATTTATCACCATTTGGGTTTCCTTCCAGTGTTGTTGGTTGTCTTTGAGGATTTGAATCCTCATCTAACCTTCCATGTCCATCTTCTTTAATCCTGTTATCTTCTTGTTGCTTTCTCTCATGCTTATCCCTACGGTACTTCTCACTGTCACCATCCCTAGAAATTCTGTTCTCCCTATCTCTATCTCTTCTTGATTTCCTGTCAATTTCATCCTCTGAATCATATCTTTGCTTCCTATGGTAACTTTCACTGTCACCATCCCTAGTAATTCTGTTCTCCCTGTCTCTATTCAGATTATTGCTGCCATGTATGTGTGGGTAGAGTTTCTTCTCTGTTTTTGTTCTTGTTTATGATTCCTTCTCTCTTGCTGCTGCTTGTGGTCAGTTAGAGTCCTATACAAATTCTCTCCTCCTCCTTGTCGTTGTCATGTGTGTGGAAGGGTGTATACAAAAAGCATCCCCTTCTTCCTCCTCTTATGCGGTGGTGGTGTTGAGTATGTTAAATGTTCCTTCTCTGTTTTTTTTCCAGAAAGTTGCAAATTTTTTATGCAGTAGAATGTTGTATTTTTCTCCTGTTTGGTCATGTGTGAATTGCAAAATCTGTTTGGTATTTGATTGAGTTCAATTGAATGTTGGGACCTTGTGAAACTTCATTAATGTTTGAGTGTTAGATGATTGCTAAACGGTGGAGTATGATGTTTATTATCAATTAAAAGTGTTAAGAAATTTGATTTAGGTGGCTTTGCGATTAAACAAACATGTTTGAAGTTGCTTGTCAACAATATGAGATGGTGATGATTGTTTTATGACTTGATTTTACACATGGTACTTGTGAAATTGTATAGAAGAGAAATTTTGTTAAATTAAGATTGTTGAAGTTTATGAGTTGATTTTACATAATGCATATGAAGTGTTTGATTAATTGCACGAGAAGCAATTCTATTTACTTGAGAATGGAATATGTTGGTGAAGGTGCTATTGATTAAATTCTTATATAGCAATCAATTATAAGAACAAGAACATGTAGGGCATATCCTTTTCTCTTTATGGTCTCCTTATATGATAAATCTGATCTGGAAATAAATTTGTTATGATGTACTTATTTTATGTACTTTATGTTTGTAGGATGAATTTATGAGACTAAAGGCATTAGTTAGTTTTGAGACAGGAAGTGTCCAATCTAATCAGGATGAACTTAATCTGTGGCTAGAGGTTACCGGTGGTAAGAACAAGAAGGGTCGAATCTATGGGCTTGGATCTGAAAATCAAAATATTGTTTCTTCTGCCTCACCTCCTTCCATAAACTCGATGGGGGATTCTAACGTTCAAGAATTGCACACGAGGATAACACACCTCACACAAGAGACTGAACATCTCAGACAAGAAAATCAGCACCTTAAACAAGCAACTGACTTGATTATGACTGCCTTGCAAGGAATAGGGATTCAATTTCCTAATCTCTCTAACAATGCCAATGCTCAGGCTCCCTCTGCTACCAATGCAAATGAAGAAGATGAAAATCAGAGTTGAGAACTTGTAGCTTTCTTATGTTTATTGTTTCCATAGACTTGTTACTGTTAACTTCTTTCTATTAAGTCTTTTTCTACTGTTTCAATGACTTCATTTTTGTGACATTTTGACTTGTTTAGTTATCCACATTTTAAGTTCAATGATTATGCTATTTTGCTCAACATTTTAAATTGTGTTTTAAAAATTATTGTCATGCAAATCATTAAAAAAATGGCGCAGGAAAAAAAAAACAATTACATAATGATTTAAAATTTCGGACAGCAAATTGTCATGCAAATCATTAAAAAAAATGCCCCAGAAAAAATTAAAAAATTAAATAATGATTTAAAATTTCGGACAGCATATTTAGCCACAGAATTCCGTCTCAAATGCGTCGGGAATTAGCCACGGAATTCCTTCTAGATGTGTCGGGAATTAGCCACGGAATTCCGTCTCAGATGCGTCGGAAATTAGCCACGGAATTCCGTCTCAAATGCGTGGGAAATTAGCCACGGAATTTTCCGTGGGTAATCCGTGGGAAATTAGCCACGGATATTTCCGTGGGTAATCTGTGGGAAATTACCCACGGAAATTAATTTCCGTCCCAAAACTCGTTAGCCACGGTTTTTTTACCGACGGAACGTGTTCCTTCCGTAATTCCGTCGGTAATGTTTTACCGACGGATTTCCGTCGGTGATTTCTGTCGGTAGTGATTTTAGCCACGGAATTCTGTGGGTAATTTCTGTGGATAATTGGATGTTTTTTTGTAGTGGATTCTTCCATAATCATGATCAGGTGTTGACTTTTTACTGTGATACACAAATTCCCTACCAAAGTGACGTGGTCTTAATAAGCTGTCATATTTCGTCCCAAAAAATAAGCTGTCATATTAACTCAGTGTTCATCTGCATATAATTGGTTTAGCTCTTTGCTTTCGCAGACTGATTAAATTTAAAAAATACGATCAATTTTCAAGTTTTGCAAACATGGATATCAAACAAAAGTCTGGCACAAGAAAAAATCTCAAACAAAGGAAAGAAAGATCCATAGTTTTTCATATACCTAAGATCCAAGACAAACTTGAATGCTTCACACAACCTAATTAACTAAGTGGCAAAAGTCTAAACTTAAGAGAACCAATGGGGTTGGTTCTAGTGGAAGGGGATAGTTCCTCACGACATGGTGAATCAAGATTCAAATTCCCACCGAAAGAGGTGCACATATTTACTGCCTAACAATTAATTATGGGAGCAATCTTTTAGTAGCCACTTAGGGAAGAGATGCCACTAATGTCCTTGCGTGGTTATATTCTGCATGTCGTCCTGATCCAATATTTTCTCCGCTTCTAGAACCTTCTCCATCATCATCATCATCATCAACATTTCTTCTTGTTGTTGTAGAACCTTCCTCTGACATATTAGTTACAGAAGAAATCCGACAGCGCAGGAATTTTTCGCTAGACATTTTCATAAGCATAAATTGTCTTCTCCAAATTAAATGCGATGTTCGGAGACTAACAAAGCTAACAGTGAAAGAATTCCAAATACCACAAACAACCCCGCAAAGCTATATGCAGTGAGGCTGTCACTATCATCATCTAACGTTGTTGGAGTAGATTTGCCATCTTCATCTTCATAACCTTTAAAATATCTCTCCTCAATCTCGTCCATTTCATTGCTCTCACTTACATTTAGTATGGCATGAGAAAAGTGCGAGGTTAAGTTGCAATTCTTAGTAATTCCTGAAAAATTATGCAAATGTTTGAACAGAGACATGTTAGGAATAGTTTTGGAATTTACAACCATGTTAATTAGACAAAGGGAGGAAATTATTGTTATGCAGCATATATAACACACCAATGCAGATGTTTTTGCCATATTCTCGTATCCCAAATATATGTCATTTTTTGAAAGTCCTAGAGTACAAAATACTCTAATAAGTCCTAAATGTATAAGTAATTAAGATAAAGAATTTGTTTTACTCCTAAATATAATATCTCAATCTATTTTGTGGGACAAATTTATAATTCGTTTTCTAAAGTAAACAATCCTATTGATTACATATACTAAAAAGGGGCTTTTCATCAATTATGCAGTTTCTAAAATAAATTATTAAATAAGATATTTTAAGGAAACAAACACATACATATTTATCACAAGTAACTACCTACACTAATTTCATTAATATTTGTAAATTAGTTATATCTAACTCCTATTGTCCTACATTTAGAACTAGAAGGATTATAATTATAATTTACCACTTTGGTCCTCATCATAAATACTTATAATTCATTCTCACATATTAAAGAATGTATTAAATTGATAAAATTTTTCAAATTTATCACTTATAAAGGTTTTTCCTTCTCTGCATTTACAAACCATTCATACATCTCTCCCTTCTTTACCTGTTTCCAATGAGAATTAAATAAGGGTAAAATTGAAAAATAATCATTAATAACTCTGCAAGCAACTTATATTTGGGAGAAAAAATTTATAATGACTCACTCCCTCTTATCCTTAATATAAGACATAGTTGGGGAGTTAATCTTAGTCTTAAATATAAGACATAGTTTTCATATTTGTCAATCTTTTTCTAATTTATCTCTATTGATGCCACTCAACAATAATTAAGGAAGAGAAGGGAGGATGGAATTACTGAAAATAACTAGGGTGTTTTAGAAAATACATGTTATATTAACCAACTTAACTAACTTTCTTAATTTAATCAGATTAAATAAATATGTATTATATTAAAGACCGGAGAAGTATAATAACAACCAGAGTGATATCTCTATATCATTAAATACTTAATTTTTGGAATCAACAAGCAGAGAGGGAGAGAGAAAGACTAATTATTAAGGGCAACAAAAACTATCAATAAATAATTAACTTAATGTGTAACCTAGTTAAACCTAACTTATATTTAGGACTAGAGTCTCGACCCTCGAGGTGATATTTTAAAAAAACGAAAAAGTAGAAAGATAGGAAGGAAACTCACAAAGCCAAATCCACCGGTGCGATGCCTAGGCCCTACCACGGCATAATTGGAACCATATTCCTTAAGGAATACTTTAAAGTAGGGAACTTCACCAAAAATGGCATCCACACCACCATTAAGACTTCCTTTGTCTAAGGCCTCCTTAAATTGTTTGATGCCAAGATAACTCTTCAACCTTGACCTATCAACCTTCAAGCTATCGACCAATAAGCCTTCGACGAATGAGCCATGGCTGTATCCTACGTAAATGTTGGGGTCTCTTCTAATTTCATACTCACTAGGGTAACGTGATTGGAGCTGATGTACGGTCAAGATTGAAGACAAGCATGCTGAGTAACTTTGCATGAGTACAAATACTAGAATCAACCACAACACAAGCACAAACCTAGAGCAACTCTTGGCCAATGATTCTCCTGCAATTAAATAAAACAAAACAAGAACACGGGACAGAAAAAGGATCAGTTAGTAAGAGTTACCACAAATATAAGTCTTTATACAAAAATTTTAATGGCCAGAAGGGCATGATATATTTTTACACTTAGAAAGTATCGGTATCATGAAAAAATTTATAAACAGAAACCATCGGTACTCAAAATAAGATCTCTATAGTCAATAAAATTTTTTAAATAAGGACTTTCGCCAATTTTCTCTATATAATTGTAAACTAATAAAATGGGGATATATGTGTGTGTGCAAGGGGAATTGGGGTGTCTGTTACCCTGTTCTAAGCCGTTGATTGCAAATCCAGCTAGTGGCTAGAATTCTCATTATATATAGGACCTGATAATTTTTTTTTTTGGCCAAAATTGTTGCCAATAATGTATTCAATATTTTGTTTCCGCGTTGTGGTAGAATTCCAACCATCAGATTTGCAATCAACGGCTCAGAACAGGGGCAGCAGACACCCCAAATCTGTGTGGAAGGTTTAAAAGACTCACTTTCAGGAAAAACTGCTTGCACTACGGGAAGCCAGAGCCCAGAGGATAGAAATCCCACTAAGTTGTTTCTTAATGGAAGACTTTTAAGTGTTGAATCTTCCTTGTTGACATTGCGTTCCATGAATAGTATGACAGCCCCTGTAAAAATAAAGACCATGACAATGCACAACCACATGTCCCAGCTAAATGGTCGTACAAAGATCCACATGTTCAAGCGATGACCATGTTGAACTTTCACAAGCATCCTCACATCAGACTGTGCATATGGCAACGTAAAATCTACGAAGTTTGACCTATTTGCCACAATCGTCAAATCTGCAACTGCTGCATCGTACTATATATTCATACAAAAGAAAATCGAGTGTTCAAGTTAGAGACTTTTCGTGTATATATCAATTCAAGTGTTGATTACGGTGAAGAATAAATTTAAACACCCTGTGATGTAAAAATAGTGAAGAGAATGGTTATTCTAAGCTTAACCAACCTTGTCATACAGTTAGCTAGTCTGCATGAACAATAGAAAGAGATGTCTTAAATTATATTGCTACTGAATTGAAAAGTGAGAAAAATAGACAGTACCTCTATGAAATTAGATTACAAAACAAGATCTATCCTTAAACTGAACAAGATGCTAGTTTAAGGATTAACAGTTCAAACGTTCGAATCATGATTAAACCAATCATCATGATTAAGTTAACATATTTTATAAAAAAAATGTCAAAAACAAAGGTCAATCCTGCTCTAACCAATTAATTCCGCTAGCAAGTCTCAGCTTTTTAAGTCATACTCTATCCAAGCCTTAGTATAATATAATAGCCAATTGACTTTTGTTAAGGAAGCTATACAGTTAGATTAAAGTAATTATATTTATCGTTATTAAGCAAACCAGTTAGTCTGATTTATAAATTGATATATATAATCTAATAATACGAAACACAAGCTATAATTAAGTAATTTATATTACTTTCTTAATATCTCTACAAAAATCAACTGACTCTTACCGGATGTAGTACTAATTATCTCTCTCTCTCTCTCCCTTCTTTAGCACCAATACCTTAGAAGATATCAATCGTAAATTGCTAAAACAAGGCCACCTGTCATGCCTAGATGACGTTTCAAACTCAAGCCCAACGTTGATATACTTGTGTGCATAGAGATCTTGTTAACAAAAACAGTGATACATATACATACGTGTATACACACTCACACATACATATGTAGCCTCACACATCCAAGATAGCAGTGTCTAACCTTTCCTTGGTGAACCTGGTAGACGAGAGCATCGAAACCCCCAGTAGGGTTTCCATTGCTGTCCACGAAAGCACGAAACTCAAAAGAAATATTGTAATTTGAACGCTGAAGGTAAGCTATGGTAGCCAAGAAAACGTCAATAGAATAGCCAGTAACATTCTCTAGCTGTGTCTTGTTCAAAGGATTCAGTTGTGTATCCACAAATTGGATGAAGCTTAATCTCTTAGGTACGCCAATTATCAACTTCTTGCCTCCTAGAAGTGACGACCCTGCCTTATCTTCGCTTCCTCGAATCTGAGCTGTTAACAACACAACACAATAAATCATTATAAGGTAACTATGGTAATAGTGATTGGGTTGGCCATCACATATAGAAGTTATGTGAGCAAGAAAATGTGTGAAGAAATTAAGAAGCTAGCTAGCTATATATATAGTCTGAGTTTGCTATAAAGCTACATACCTTTAGAAAAGGAGAAAAAGGCTACGAATATATGTATGTGTGTGTGTGTAAACTAATGTGAGCTGTTGATGTTTTACATGAAATTAATTAAAAAAATAACAATATTCATAATTTGTGAATTATGCACATTATTAGATTTTTTTTCTTTTTTACCAACAGCTTATCAAAGTTTTATATATTATATATAAAAATTAAAATTATTTAATATCATTCTATCATTCATGTATTATTTATTTTCTATTGTTATATCTCGTATGACATAAGATATTTTCTGCAATGCTGCAACTATATATTCAAGTCTTTTTACTGAACAGGAGAGATCATTAATTATGAGAGTCAAAGAGATTTGAATCCTTGACTTTAGAGCCAGCTTTGATCAAGTCTAAGCTAGCTTTGGTCTATTCAAGCCTTAAAATTTTATAATACAAAAAGTCTCCCTGAATAATACTGCAGGATGGAGATGGAAGAAACCTACAAATTAAATTTCAAGGAAGTTGCCATGGCTATACGTTAATTTGACCATGTTAATTAGTCTATTCCTGGCCTCACAAACACGTTTAATTTAACTTTGACATTGTGGCCTTGAATTGAAAAAGAGAGAGGAAAGATCATTAATTTCAATAGCCAAACTACTTAACCTTAACCTGTAATAGGCACTATTATAAAAAGGGGTTTTAACGTCTCTATTTTGGTACTTTTAACGTCCAAAAGTTGAGGGACGTCTATATGATGGATGTAGTATGTTTAAAGAAAAGACGTCCCAAAAAAATGGGACGTCTAAGGTGAAACTTTAGACGTTTCGATTTGGGACGTTAAAAGGTTTGATTTGTTTTTAAAATGATTATTTACATTCTGCATTACCCAACAATTTCAAACTACAGAAACATAATAGAAAATGGATTCATAAACCACAATATCTGTTACAAAATGGTAAGGATATCCAGCACTACAATCTTTACTATATATACATACAATATCAACTCATACAACCTACTACTATTGATTGAATCATATTTTTATATGAATTTTCCATGATTAATTTGGGATTTTAATGTATTTTCTAGGACATCATTGCATTATTAAGCATTAATTTTGGTTAAGGACATTTATTTTGAATTAATGGGAATTAGGGGCAAAATGGTCAAAATTCATTAATTATTATTTTTTTTTTATTGTCCCTTGAACTATTGATATTACCTTGTGCTTAATTTTACATTGTATGTATTAAAGAAGAAAATTGGAGATTTTGGAGGTCAAATTAATGTTTTGAAGATTGAGGAAAATCACAGAAAGGGGTCCAGGTTTTTGTGAAAATTATAAAATATGAAGAAAAAGGACAGTATAAAATTACAGATAAGGACCCAAAAATTTCAGAAATTATGATTTACCTACCAAGATTTCAAATATGTGCCATTTAGTCCCTCCTCCAAAGTTTTCAGTCTTTCACATAGGTCCCTGGTCAAAACGCAAGTTTTGACCAGGGTTACTATTCATCATCTGCAACCGGAGAAAACTGAAAACGCAGACCCAACAGGCTAAAAGAGCAGATCATTAGGGCCACTGTGTTTGGGCTTCTGCATCTGGAAACGGGCTGCTAGAGGGGGATCTGGACCTGTGAACCCGAGGGAAAGAAGGAGAAAAACAGAGACGCCGAGAATAGATGGATAGACCCGATCCGAGACGCAGGGAGAGACGCAGCTGAGGAGAGTGATATTATAACAGACATAGCCGCACAACGCATCTTGATCTTTAACCTTCGCCTCTTCATCTTCAACCTTCGCCTCTTCATCTTTAACCTTCGCCTTCTTCGTCCTCTCTCGCCGGCGGCGAGACCCACCACCACAGGCCGCCGGCGAGCATCATCCCGTCACTCACCACCACAGAAACTGACGCAAACCAGAACAGAGCAGAGCAGATCCGAGAAGCAGAGCTGCCACGAGTTGGAGGGAGCTGGATTGAAGAGTAGAGTGAGCTGAGATTGGAGTCGACTACCACCAACGCCAGCGAGATTCTCTTAGCTTCACCGCCGTCAATCCTGTAGTCCAGAGAGTGACTCCTCTAATTCTGAACTCAGTCGTGGCTCTATGTGGAAATTTCAGCTTGGGCTTAATTGATTAGTGCTAATTGGTTTCTTTGATCATTGTTTTATATGGCTGAAATTATGAAATTATTTGGTGGAGCTGTTTCTATGAGTAGCAGTGGCTAAATTTCCCAACTCTTGGTGATGATGAATTGTGCTTGAGTTTATTGGACTATAAAATGGAGTTTTATTATCATTCCATTAGTCTAGAATTATATATATTTGAATTGCCTAGTTTTAAGAATTTTTATATATGTAATTCTGGAATTGAGATTAATGTTAATTGTCTCTTTTGATTTGATAATTGCAGTTGAAATTGAATTTTACAATGTGAAGATTATATATGTTTGAATTTCTTTGTGGTTACAATGAGATTATATTAATTAGCGTGTTATTGTCTAGTTAATGTGGTTGATTTGTATCCTTGAGGGGCTGTTTAGCACTCAAATCCAAGATGATTCATGTTACATTATTCTAATTTCAATTGCACATTAAGTGGTTTTAAACAATATCTCAAGAGATAGTAGTTAGCTATGTTTGTAGGAGTTACTATTAATTGGGAATATTGGACTCAAGTGTTATCTTGGGGTTGTTTTTGAGACTTGATGAGTTTTAATTCCCATAATCTTTTTAAGCAAGGATTGTCACTTCTTCATTACCAAAAACATTCTTTATTCATATTTTCCATTTCATACCATTCCATTCACTCATTCTCCATTTTTTATAAAAAGATCAAAAATAGTAAATTAACTTTTAATTAACATTTTCATTTTTCTTTTAATTATTAATTTCAAAAACAAAAAAATCGTTTCCCTTGTTTTAATTGCATTTACATGATAATTAGTTCACTTAGGTAGTTCAATAAAGACTCCTCAAGTGAGACGACCCGACTATTGCATTATACTGCAATTCTTGGATAAAAAATATTTTGCATTTGATCCCAAGGCGTAAAGATACGGTCAAACCTTTCCCCAAGTGGTGACAACTAGCAAATTTCACTAAAACTAATTAAATAATCTTAATTTACCCCAAAAAAGAATAAAATATTCTAAATATAGTAAATTATTTTTTGACTTTTTTTCCCCAATTGACATAGGACTAAACTAGAGTCGGTAATGCTCAACCCACTAGCCTATGAGTTAGGGTTGGTACTTTTGTAGCCCGCAAATTTGCTTGCCGCACAAGCCTGCGCTGTTTAGCCTATAATTTTTTTTTTATATTTTTAAAATTAAAAAAATATGGTAATGTTGCAAAATTCTAAAACCCCACACTTCCACTGTGACCTCGACATCTCTCAAATTTTGTATCTTGATTGCTTCATGATGATTTAAAATTTTTTGTTCATAAACTATGTCAAATTTGGTAACATTTATCTTTTGAATTATAGATTATTTTTTGACTTTTTATAAGTGGAATTATTGATGCCAGGAATGTAAATTTGATTACTTATATATATGTATTTTGGATTTTCATTCAATTTTTTAAGAAGGGGGGAAAGAGAAAAAAATCGCGGGTTGGTGGGCCAACCATGGCGAGTTATATGGTTGATATTTTATTAGGCCCACACCACACAATCCGCAAGCTGGCTTATATTCCAAGCTCTAGACTAAATTAGGATTGAGCTCACTACCTCCCTCATATAACGTGATTACTTTGTCACTCATATGCTTAATTATTTGTTTCTAATGGGAGATAAATAATTTTGATCAACATCTTTTTAAGATTTTACCTGAAAAGATTATAATTATCTTTAGCATAAATATTGAAAAACTACAATACATTTGAGTGGATCTAGTAAATATAAAATAATGAAAATGAAAAGAGGTGGAGGATGAAGGAGATGGGAGGAGGACGAGGGCCCTTTGATACAACAATGTGGGAAGCTAGTGAGTCGTAGGCCTACTCGTGTCTCCTCATTACCAAACATTATGCGCTGTTCATTCTTTGTTCTTTTTTACCCCCCCTCTCTCTGATCATCCACTCATCATCCTCCACACCCATCTCTCTCTCCCCGTGATGCCACAAAATTTATGCTTGATTTGTTCTCTTCCTCTATATCTCCTACTGATTCACTCCAATGTGGATCCCCTTTTCTCATTGGCTCCCAATAGCTCCCTCCATAGTCAAGCTACCAGATTTGTTGTACCACGAATCATATCTCACGCATAAAGAGAGGTATATATGGAAAAACACATGAATTTGGATAGGATATCAAATCAAATAAACTTTCAACATATTCATTTCAGTAATTCTTAATACAGTCTTGCATTTCAGTGCCTTACATTATCAAAAATGTAATGTTCAGAATAATTCCTAGTCTATAATCATCTATCACACATCGATCATTAAGTGATCATCTTCCTTGACAAGGAAACACACAATCATTGATCTCTTCCCAAGGATTAAGGCATAAAATCAACTTTCAAGGAATAATGGAAGAATACCTTGAGATTTGCACCAACACTCTGCCTTTGTGAGTCTAATGCACCTATTTGTAAGGGATTCAGTTGTTTCTGTGCTTGGCTTAGCAGTTTTGACAACAGCTACATGATGCCAGGAGTTGTGTGTAAAAAGCCGTTTGCATCATACAAAACCTAATCGACATCCAGGTGTTAGTTAAATCACAGAAATAAATTCAAAATTAAATTCCATGATCCACATTCTATTAGAAAAATTTACAGGACATTTCTTGGTGTGGATGTAAGATAGTCCCGTTTTCGCCTTCATCAACATCATGAGATTTGAACGGTCCACGTTTGAAGTTTATTTGTAATTTTCAAATGATGACATTTTTTTTAAGAGTGATAAAAAATTATCGTTATTTTAGATTCACAAATTACCAAGGAACAAAAAATCGGACCGGGTAAGGAACCGGTCACGGAACAGGTTTAAGGGTTAATGGGTCAACCGGAGTCTAACCGGTGGTCAAACCGGTCATATTAAAATATTACAATTTATTAGTAACAATATATATATTAATATATTTTTAAACTTCTATAGATAAAATTAATTGATTATGTTAGGTTTGATTAATTGAAGTAAAATTAAAATTGTTAAAACTTTAATATAAAAATAGATAATATTTAAAATATTTAACTTTTTAAATATATATTGATATATGAAACTTATTTATATTAGAAAAAAATGAAAACTATTTATAAAAACATTACTAAAACCGTGAGAGAGAGAAACTAATTTAATGAATAGTACAATTCCTATTACCTACACTCTACCTACACTCTAGTTCTAGTGTCAGTCTTTAATTGTCCCAAAACACGTTTTCCTAATTCCTATATGACAATTTGAAAAGTACTGAACCCAATAGTCAACACGCAAAGTTTAATGCATTGATGGATATGTTTTCTCTTTCCTCTTCTTCACTTCGACAGAACCCAATAGTCAACACGCAAAGTTTAATGCATTGATGGATATGTTTTCTCTTTCCTCTTCTTCACTTCGACAGTTTGACGTTTTCACTTTAATGGGTTCAAGAATCTGAAAATGAAAATAGTCGAAATATCTTCAAGCCTTCAAGCAATCGCCGACTCACTGTAGCTCACCGTCGTCGTCTCTCACAGTGGCCGCTTGCTCCTCTCCGCTCGCCGTCTTCGTCGTCGTCACTCGTCGTTCAAGCAACCACTACCGTTAGTCGTTCGAAATTCACAGTTCAACCAGGGGCTACGGCACAGGGTCGGTCGTTCAAGCAACCACCGCCGTTCGCCGTTCGCCGTTCGCCATTCAACAAGGGGCTAGGGCACAGGGTCGGGGCTCGTGAGGGAGTGGAGTTCTGAATCTTTGACATTATGATTTCTTTTCGCGTCTCAGTGTCTCACACGGTTCTGAATCTCTGATTTTTTTTTATTTCAAATTTTTTTAGTGACTCGGCCAAACCGCCTGACTCAGCGGTTTGGTCAAGTCACAATGAAACTGGCCGAGTCGACTCGGTCAAGACCGAGTCGACCCTCCTCCCCTCACAGGCAGCTGACCGGACCGGACCTGGGACCGGTTCACCGGTTTTCCGGTCGGACCGGCCGGTCCGGTCCGGTTTTTCATTCCATGCAAATTACATCTCATTTACATTGACACTCAATATTTGAGAAATTTTAAACCTTATAAACGGTAACCTGCTGCTCAAGTTTAAATATATGCCGATTGAAATGTTGTTGAAGCATCTCGTTGGCATAATTCACACAAAATTGTTCAAAGCTGTTTTTCTGGAAGTCAAAACTTGAAGACATTAGAACATAAGCATACATTGACTAGAGCATTAATAATAACATTATACAAATATAAAGAATATTTATGGATCTCCCGGTATGCTGTTTGCCAGCTCCAAGTAACTAGTTAATTTTTCCTATGAGCCACCCAAACACACTTGCATACATAAATTGTGCCAGTACATCTCTTGTTTCAATTGCCTGAATAAGAAATTTTATTGGGCCATTAAAAATCACTGGATATAGTGCATTTAGGAGCTCCAGAAAATTGATAAACAAAATTAATACACAGACCTTCTTCAATGTCAAACTTTTAGCAATAGTATCCTTGCCAGCTTGGACTTTACAAGTAGAGAAAGTTACTATTAAGTCTTGGGAACTGCAACCCATCAGCATGGCTGCAATGGTGACAGCTGCCAAAAGAAATACTCTATCCGATCCTATTTATAAGCAATTTTTTCTCTCATGGAGTTGGTCCTTTTTATAAGCAACTTTCACTTTATATCTGAAAATGTAAGCTTCTTTTTTCCTATTTTACCCTTATTAAATACATAATCCATAATTAATTATCACACACACCAAGAGTTATATTAAGGAGAGAGAGAGACTAAATGAATGAAGTCAACAAAACATTAAAAAAATATATATTTTACTATCTCTCATACTTTTTGTAAACAAAATTTTTAGCAATAGTATCCTTGCCAATTTGGACTTTACACGTAGAGAAAGTTATTATTAACTCTTGGGAACTGCAACCCATCAGCATGGCTGCATTGGTGACAACTGCCAAAAGAAACACTTCTTTCAATGATATTTATAAGCAACTTTCATTTTGTATCTGAAAATATAAGCTTCTTTTTTCTATTTTACCCTTATTAAATACATAATTTATAATTAATTATCACACACACCAAGAGTTATATTCAGAGGAGAGAGAAAGAGACTAGGTGAATAAAGTCAACAAAACATTGGGAAAATATATATTTTACTATCTCTCATACTTTTTATACATTCTCTCTCATATACATTTCTCATAAAGAGGGGTATATATGGAAAAAAATATGGCATTTTTGACACACTTATTGTTTTTAACTATCAGTTCGTTTTACGTAATAAAAAAAAACTTATAAATAGAACCGGAGGAAGCATATGTGGAATGATTGTTCATTCTGTAATGAAGTGTAGAAATACTAGCTAGTTGTGGGAGCGAGTGGCTCTGCAAGTGGTGGAATGCTTTGTATGAATTTGCAAGTGACGTCGTTGTGCATTTGTTGTTGTGATTATTACGTTATAGTACATTGACGCTTACTCTGTTTGAAAACGATGCCTCATAAAGACGGGTCCCATTAATTATATTCTCACGTGGTTTCTCCTATTCTATCTATAAGCAACTTTTCTTTTAATTGTATAAAACAAACTGATAGTTAAAAGTGATAAGTGTGTCAAACATGTTATGTTTTTCTATATATGTGCCTATTTATGAAAAGAGTATATGAGAGAGAATAGATAAAAAGTATGAGAGATAATGAGTATTTAATAAGGATAAAATAAGAAAAAGAAGCTTAATTATATTTTCAGAAAAAAAAAGTGAAAGTTGATTATAAACAAGACCAACCCCATAAGAGAGAAAATTGCTTATAAACAAGACCAACCATGGTGAGTCATCATCCCCTCCGCCGTGCTCGTCCTCCTCTGCCAACGTGGGAGAAGTGGTTGCTGTTAGGGTTGTCGAAGAAGAAGATGGGGGTAAATTTTTTTTTTTTTTGCAAAATGAAGATGGGGTAAATTGGTCTTTTAAATATATATTAATTTTAAAATATTATTATAAAATAACCCATTGCACCTCAACTAAAAAGCTTACCAAACATTATTCCGGTAATTCTAATTGCATTACATTCCTATTACATTATATTGCATTGCAGGTGGTAATGAGGTTGAACCAAACGGGCCCATAAGGATCCAAAATAAAACATTGTTACCATACTCCTATAATGCTTTTCTATAAGTAACAACTACCCAAATCATATAAAATAAATTAGTGGTTAAAATTAGTTAAAAGCAATGAATATACAAGAGGTATAATTTTTTTTGTTGGCAAAAAAGAGAGATATATACTTTTTTTTTTCAAACATACCTTTATTTATGACGATGATGAGAGCGAGAGAGAATGAGTGGGAAAAAAGATGAGAGAGAATAAATGAAAAAAAGAGATAAGAGAAATATGCAATTAATTAAAGGTAAAAATGAAAAAATTGTATTAAATTTTTAGACAAAATAAAATTGCTGCTTATATAAAGGTCCAAGCCTATAAGAGAGAATGTTACTTATAAATAGGATAAGATTGAGTAATTCATACAAAGCAAGGGATGTTAGTTAAGTCATTTAATATGTCTTAAATTAAAAAAATTTACTTACTAACTTACTCTTATTAAAGAATGTAGTTTTCAAATATGCATTTATTATCTGTAACCCATTCTATTGTAAGGAGTATTTCTAAAAAACAAACATTAATTATATTATCAACCTCTTATATTTTAGACCAAAATTTATTCGTAGAAGATTTCTTATATTTTGAATTGGAGGAAGTAACAAGATTGCATCCTCTCTAATTAACTTATGTGAACATGTTTTGATATATATCTCTATATATCGATCCAAGCCTTGTGTCTATTATTAACACATTAACGCAATTCCATGTATTTTTGACCTTGAAAGCCCACAAAAACGTGTGGGATCGGCTCAAGATAATAGACCTATCGCTAAAACCAAGGGGATGGGGATACATGAGCATTATATATATATTAGAGCCAACTTTGCATGTAATGGTGTAGACTGACTGATGATTGGTCCCATAACCTTTAAATATATATCATATACATATGGTCATGTGCCCCTCCTCTCGTCCTTGATATAAGTAATATTCTCTTTTTTGGGTTGGTTTTTTTTAACCAATTTTTTCCTTGTGTCTCAAAATTTAAACTATTTTTTTTTCTTTTTTACCCTTATTAAATACACATCTTTATATCAATTATCTCTCACTTACCACTAATTCTCTTTTATTTGCTCATTTATTACGCGTTCTCTCTCACATTTTATACTCATACTTTCTCATATTTGTTATTTATTCTCTAATCTATGCTCTTTTCATAAATAGGAGTATATTTGGAATAAACATAATCTTTTTGACACATTTATTGTTTTTAACTACTTTTAACTGCCATCTTGTTTTGCGCAATAAGGATAAATGTTGCTTATAAAAATGACTGGATGGAGTACATATATCATTATTTTGGGAGCCGTTTAACTCAATTGACACCAAATACCAAGTACCTCTTTATATTGTTTTTTTTTTAATTTGATCAAGGGTTCCCCTTCAAGACTTAAAGTGCAAAAGGTTTTCACCTTTTTCAACTATTACTACCAAAAACACAATAAGTGGCTCTTAGTTTTAAGAATACTATGGTACTTGGGAAGCGTTATAACTTCCAGGGCCATAAAAAAAAGCTATGACGCTTCTTGAATCTATAGAAGAGCCATATCTTATTTCTTTGTTTTTTTTTAAAAAAAAAAGCTTCCAGCCATAGGAAGTGGGGGGCCCTTCCCTAGGGAAGCCCCATAAGAAGTAATATAACTTCCTATGGGACTTCCCTAAAGAAGTGTCATAAGAAGTATTTTTGTTTTAAAAAAATAATTTTGTGTAATTATTTCCTTTTCCTAGTGAAATCCTTTGTATTTACAGTTAAAATCCATAGCAAAATCAACAAAACCAAACAAAAATCGAACAAATCAGAATAAAATAGCTCGAAACAAATAACTAATTCATAAAATCACTTCTAAATGTATTTAATTACAACAATTGCAATGTACAACTAATTTTAAGTGAATAAACACAAATATAAAATTCATGACAGATTTTAACTTAAAAAGAAAAAGAAAATGTATGGACTTAAGCTTTAATTAAAAAAAAAGACTTACAAGCTAGGGAGCTTGTTTAAGAGGTCGAGACAAGAAGGAAAAAAACATATTAGAGACCAAGCTTTATATTAAAACAAAAGTGACGACCAGATGTTGAAGAAATGCGCTTGTGGAGGAGATAAGAAATCACAAAAAATGGGGACTAAGAAAACTTCTACTTGCTACAGTAAAAGAGAGGAGGGAGTAGTTGGGACAATGGTGCCGCAACTTCAAAATAGAGAGAAGGAGTGCAGATCGTATTATGTAGGAAGAGGGGAGTAGGAAGAATGATAAGGAAAGGTCGTGAGTGGGGACGAAGGGATAGGAGTGGGAACCAATGAAGTGAAGATTTGGGAAAAGATTCTGAGAAATGGGGAGCTGAGGGCATACGAAGAAGAATATTATGGCGGGTTGGACAATTTTTTTTTTTTTTAAAAGTAAGCCTTGTATGGCGTTTGCTCAAACAATTGTCATACAAGGCTTCAAGGAAGCTTTGACACTTACCTAGGCAAGTACCATAGCTTCCTTTCATTAAAAAAAACTTTTTCTTTTTTTAAAAAGGCCTTAGAAGACGCTTGTTTACCAACTGCCTTGAAAGACTATGGCCTTAGAAGGTGCTTCTTAAAAGGCGCTTGGCTTCCAAGTGCCTTCTAAGGCCACGACTGTGGCCTTGAAATTCAAGCCATAGTGACACTTTGAATGGTGCTAGATTAAGTAAGTGCCATACAAGTCCTTGATTTTTTTTTAAAAAAATAAGGTGAGTTATGCAAACGCCATAGCTGGCCTTTTATATTTTTTTACAAAAAAAATAATAAAGACCTTGTATGGCACTTGTTTAGACAGGTACCACACAAGCCTAACACTAGTTATGACAATTATAATAGAAAGCGTCATAGCTTCTAAATAATTTTTTTTTAAAAAAATAATCTGTGGTACTTCTTTAAAATAACGTCATAAGGGTAGAACTACGGACTGGGCAGGCGGGTTGGGCCCGTTAGCCAACCCAAATTAACAGGTTCGAGCTGGAGAAATCTGGCCCGTTTAAAAAAGGGGCTAAACGGGCTGACGCAGGCTGGCCTGCTTTATTTAATTTTTTTTTTTTACTTTTTTCTCAAATACCCTTAGTCCCTTATCCCATTTTCTTTGATGATGTGTTTAATTAATTCCCCATACTTTTTATTTGACATTTATGGTCATATTATATTGATTTATTCTACTATGATTAAATTTAAAAGAGATGTGTTTATATAGTTTTGTGATGTGAATAGATGAAAAAAAGGAAAGTAAGAATGAAATTGACTTTATAACATAAATGACAAATGTATAAAAGAAAAGATGTGTGATATGAGCGGGTGAAAGAGAAAGAGAATAATAATTTAAAAAAAAAAAATTTTGCCGGCCAGCGAAGGGGGCGGGCTGGTAGCCCGCAGCCCGAGCTGGCTGACCTGCCACCGAAGCTTCTTTTAGCGGCGACCCTTTAAGCTATTAACAATATTTTTTTCCCTTTTTATTGAAATGTTATTAAAATTAAAATCTCTAATGTGATTGGAAACATTAAAATAAAATAAGAAATAACTAAAATTGAAAGATATACCAAATGTAGAACTAATACTGTATTAAACAAAAATATTTACACAATTCCTTACAATCATCTAAGTAATTCAATCTCCTTAGAGAGAGGACAAAAATATTCAATTGAAAGATAAATATATTCAATAAAAGTATCCCTAGCAAATCTCTTAAATTCCTTAAACTATCTTGAACTAATGTCCCGCAAGAGCATACGTGTTGGCAGTAGTTTATGATGTTCACTGTGGAAGAACAAATTAAGGCATAACTTAGTAAACTAATTTAAAAAAACGCAAACATTATAACAAAAGAAGTAATTATGGGTAAAAAGTATTACATTAAAAAATTTCAAAATAAAAGACGTTCAAAACAAGTCATATTTCACATCTTTGGATCTTTCATAATAAAAACACAAGTCCCTAGGAATAGCTACATCATTTGAATCTCTTCCAGAAACACACATCAAGTCAAGTCTCTTCTACATGTGTAAGATCATTGTAAATATGGCAAAGTTTCAAAATACTAAACTCATGATAATGACCCAATATCAAGTCAAAATCACAAAAAAAGCAAGTACACATCCTGGAGGAAGTGCCCTAACATTGTACAACCAAAGAAAGACTACTTGCTCTTTACATTGTAACTTACAGGATATAGCTGATTTGATAGTCCAGTAGCACCTTCGGGACTATGACACTATGTGAATCTAGGCTGGCATTGGACCCCAACATGAAAAAGCTCTAACCTAAAAATACCAAAATAGCATGCAAAACGTGTCAACGAGCATAAAAATTAATAATTTGATTGATTAGAAAGAGTATCTAATTATGACTGAATATAATAAAACAGTTTTAACATCATAACAATTGGAGTAAGCCAGCATGAATATGTGAAATCTCAATCATGCACTAGAGTAAAGGGATAAACATGAGGTTTCAATCAGCGAGAACGAAAAAACCTCTTAAACCTTATCTTGTGCTCGTATATATGAAAAAACAGCACTTTCATCATGTTTGGGCATGTCAAACTCAATAATGAGGAAAAGCATGGGAAGGAAAAAGGAAAATGTCAATACATAAGGAGCTTGAAAAGGCCCAAAAATTAGAAGAAGCAAGGAAAGATCCTGAGAAAGGAGAGGTTAGTGTGGAAAAAGCTTCATGTATGGAAGGCAGCAATGGCTAGGGCTGCAGGAATTAAGGCTCATGATGATCCCAAACTGTTAGAGAAAAACAAAGAAAGGGAAGAAGAGGCAATGACAAGAAAGCATGATTTTTCTTGCAATGAAGAAAGATCAGAGATATTGGAAAGCATACAATTCCTAAGTTCATGAAGTTTTACTCATTGGGTGCACAGAAAAATTGATTTATTTAACATGTAGAGTCTTAAAAATCATTTACATAAAATCCATATTTTTAAAGAAGCTGAAAATGAATCTTCAATCTATATTGTTAATCATGAAAATCAATAGACCCGAAAAGAAATATAGGAAGGGGATCAGGAAGCTCACCTACACTGCATGAAGTAGGAGCGTCCTTTTGCAAATCCTTAAGCTCCTTCAAGTAACTTCAGGTGAAAGTCCTTAAAGACGAAACCTAGAAACCATAAATGCCCACAATAACGCTTTATCAGCAGTCAGATCGTGAAGGCCAGACACCAATAAAATAAACTGAAAGCACAAATATATCAAGTTCCAATTGAAGCATTGAAAACAAGTGAAACAAAAACAAGAGAGACAGGGAGCAAAAGTTGGATTACCTGAAGTCGAATTAAAGCAGCGAAACTTGGAGATGAAGAAATTGATAATAAAGCTATGGGAGAATGAAAACCAGAGAATTAATTAAGGGTGTGGCTTTCTTTGCACTAAAAGACCAAACTTGACAACAAAATCAAACACAACAGGGAAAAATAGAAGAGGAGGAGGAAGTAGTAACCTGACTGAGGGAAACGACGGCGGAACAAGGATCCACAACGCAATCTGTAAGACCAATGGCGGTAAGACCCTCGGCGTTAAAGACTTGAATGTCAGAGAGGAGATTAGAGAACGCAAATGCAGACGAGAATGCCGGAGACCAAAGTGGGCATCTACCCTCTGGCGAGCGGCAGAATTAAGTGTGGTGTGTGGAGGAAGAGGATTCATGAGATAACCTAAGATGTTAAAGTAATTTTTGAACGAAAGAAAAGTAGGAAGCTAAAAGACAAACCCTGAAAAAAAAATGGAGGGAATTTGCGAAATTTTTGGAGGGAAAATATGTTTAGACCTTGTGAACAAAGGGAATATGCGAATGTCTTGGGGCATGCTTTTTCACACTCATATAGATAGATAAAAAAAAAAAAAATTAAACAAATTTTTAATAGAAAAATTATAGTTTTAATAAAATAACTTTAATAACTTAAAGAAAAAATGTAAAACCCATAATGATGAAGAGCCAATGTATTATCTGGCAAAAAGTGCCCATTGTATTATCAACTCAAAATCAAATTGGTTAGGATAGGGTTATACTTCTCATTTTTTAACTCATTAAATATATTTCACTTTATTTTTCTAAATTATATTGAAGCTGATAAAGATCCAATAACTAAAGGAAACTCACCAAGAACTAATGTTTAGAAGAAGAAGAATTAATTTTTTCAATTATTTTGTTTTTATTTATTAATTTTATTATTTAAAAGACTCATTTTGTGTTTCCTAGATTATTAGGAAGATTTAATTTAACATATCTTTTATAGTGAAGCTGATAGAGGTCCTTGATATAGTTATTTTTACATGGCATCTGACACTCAATATTTTAGAATATCTTCTTTTATTTTTGAGTCATATTAGGATTAGAAAGTTTCTCTATTTGAGGGTTGAGTTGTACTCAATTATTTTTAGGTTATTGAATAAGAAATTTATTTTGCAAGTTTACTTTTGAGTTTGTATTCGGGATAAAAATCAAATCCACTATTTTTGGGTTTTGTTATACAGTTCCCACGTCAGACACTTTCAAATTGTATAACTTAAATATTGAGATTAATAGTTCAACAAGGGCAAATTAACCCAATAAGAACTGAGAAGCAAATAACATCACTTACTGTAATAATTCCCATTTCTAAGATCGTTCACATTCAGAAAACTAGGTTGTAGCTGATCCACTGTTAATATCGATGTCAAGCTTGCAGTGTAACTCTGCATGAGCACCAACGCTAATAATATAACAGAATATTTACAAAGTGATATATGGTGCTCCTTATTGTTCGGATATTTTGAATATTTACAAAGTGATATATTTAAATAATATAACAGAATATCTAAATAGCACGCCATGATCTGAGGTAACATTTCATTTGTTTTTACACTCTCCCTCAAGTTGGTTGGTGCATATAGGTTGACAATACCTAACTTGTCGCTGATTGTTTGACATTGGTCTTTGCCCAAGAGGTTTTGTAAAAAATATCTGCAAGTTGTGTCTTCGTGGATATTTGGTGGGGTTTAGCTCTTTACTTTGAACTCGCTCTCGAACGAAGTAGCAATCCATCTCGACATGTTTCGTTCATGGAAGACTTGATTTGTAGCAATGTGTAAAGCTGTTCTGTCATAGAAGAGTGTGGTCGGTCTTACTCGTTGTTCCCCAAGTTCTTCTAATAGCCATCGCAACCATATTATCTCACTTATAGTATTTGCCATAGCACGGTATTCCGACTCGGCTGATGATCTTAACACTACACCTTGCTTCTTTGATCGCCAAGACACCGGAGAACCACCTAGAGTGATATAGTACCCTGTGCAAGATTGTCGAGTGGGTTTGCAACGTCCCCAATCAGCGTCGCAGTATGCCATTGGTTCACAAATCCCATCATTTCGGAGCAAAACCCCTTCCCCCAATGTGCTCTTTAAATATCATAACACACGTTCCACAGCGCCCATGTGCGTACGTATCGGACAACCAGAGTATTGGCTGAGTACATTTACTGGGTAGACCAAGTCTGGACGTGTTACTGTGAGGTATAATAAGTGACCGATCAACCTTCTATATCTTCCTTCATCCACTAGTTCATCATCGTCTAGAGGATCTAGATTACATTTTTCTTCCATAGGGGTTGTGCTTGGCCTACAATCTTCCATTTTAGCATCCTTGAGGATATCCAGGGCATACTTCCGTTGACTTAGCACAATGCCGGATTTAATTTTTGTTACCTTAATGCCCAACAAATACTTGAGAGGGCCAAGGTCTTTGATGCTGAATTTTTAGTGTAAATATGTCTTGACCTTGGTTATCATTTCAGGACTGTTCCCGGTAATTATCATAGATATCATCCACATAGATTAGGACTGCCACGAACGTACCTTGTCTTTGATAAATGAGCAAGGAATGGTCCTCTTGGGACTGTCTAAAGGTCCCATGTTGGAGCACACCGGTGAATTTGTGATACCAATTTCTCGATGCTTGTTTGAACCCATAAGAGATTTTCTGAGTTGACATACTTTGGTGTCCCCCTTCTTAGCTCTCATTGCAAGAAAGCATTGTTTACATCCAATTGATGCATATCCCAACGTCTCTTGGCTGCAATGGCGAGAAGTGTTCTGACTATAACGAGTTTTACCACTGGTGCAAAAGTTTTATGGTAATCAATGCCTTCTAACTATGTGTACCCTTTAGCTACAAGCCGTGCTTTGTAACATTCTCCATTTGCTTTGAACTTCTTTTTGTACACTCATTTAGAGTCAATGGCTTTCTTGCCCTTGGTAGGTGTTCTAAATTCCACGTGCCATTTTGTTCTAAGGCCTCTATCCCATTTGTCATAACCTCTCGCTAGCATTTGTGACGTACTACTTCAGCAAAGGTCTTAGGCTCATCATTGGTAGTGATGGCCATTAGAAAAGCCTTGTGTAAGGGAGAAAAATGATTGTAAGAAAGAAAGTGAGATAAGGCATGTACCTTCGAGTTACTTGGGACCAGGTCGGACCGTGATGGGACTATTGAGCTGGGTAGTTCTACTGTATAGTCATTAAGTCGTTTGGGCAATTCACGGGGACAAGAGCTTCGGTGAGGTGAGTCATAGTGGTAGAAATTATGTATGGTGGGATCATTAGATTCATGCAGAGACATATCAGAGGGTGCCATGTGTGGTACGGTCGGTTGAGGCATGGAAGTGGTGCTTAGGTGGCCGTGGGGCCCATTATGGTTTAATGGGACATAGGTGGCATTATCTTTATAGTCCCATATGTCGAGGATGTTGGGTTTGACTAAGGTTTTGATGATGTCATCAGTGTTGGATCCAAAAAAGGGGTATTCATTCTCAAAGAAAATGACGTCACGTGAGACAACAATTTGTTGCCTTTGAAGATAAAAAATCTTATAACCCTTTTACTCAGAAGGATACCCGATGAAGACACCTCATCGACCTCGGGCTGCAAATTTGTCTTGGACACTCAAATCTTTGTGGCAGGCGAGAAACCAAAAATTCTCAGATTGACATAGTTCGGCTTCCTTTTGAAAAGGATCTCAAAAGGTTTCTTGTTGCCTGTTGCTTTTGTTTGTGTATTGCTGTGAGGATTCATTCTCCCCAAAACTTCTTAGGCAAAGGGGTTTCAATCCGTAATGCTCGAGCCACTTCAAGGATATGACGATGCTTATGTTCAACGACACTATTTTGTTGTGGTGTATATGTGCACGTGGTTTGCAGTTGTATGCCCTTTTCCTCATAGATTTGTACCATGGAGTTGGACCGAAATTATGCACCGTTGTAAGTTCGCAAGCATTTTACCTTCTTTTCAAATTGTGTGTCAACCATGTTTAGGAAGGCTGGTATGAGTTGATTAACTTAAGATTTATTTTTCATTAGATAAACCCATATTCCTCTATTGAAGTTTTCAATGATTGTGACAAAATAGTGAACGCCATAAAGAGAAGGAATCTTGTAAGGTCCCCATATATCACAATGAATAAGGTCAAAATAAGAGGCACTATTTATTGAAGTCTCTAGAAAAGTTAAACGGGCTTGTTTGGCTCTCATGCAGGGGTTACAAGACTTTATTGAGCCATTAATAGACACATCATGGGATAAATTGAGTTGTGCAAGCTTTGAATCTGAAACATGGCCAAGCCTCTTATGCCAAATTGGATGGTTTTCTGGTTCTCTGACAGCATGTACTTTGAATTCTGGTGGTGGTAGTTCGAGGATGTATAGCCCATCATGGTGCCTCCCCATGCCAATCAGGTTCCTCAAGAGTAAGTCCTATATCACACAAAAATCTTTTGTAAAGTATACAACACAATTATAATCTCTAGCAATCTTGCTTATAGAGAGTAGGTTGCAATTGAAAATAGGAATTTTCAACATATCTTTTAATTTCATGCCATTAAATAGTGATATGGAGCCGGATTCATTGACGGGATTCTCTGTTCGTTTGGGATCTGAACTAGTTTATGACTTCCTTTCCTACCATCACTTATCAGTGTTCCATTACAGGGGATGTGGTTAGTGGCTCTTGAGTCGATAATCCAAGGTTGATCAAAAGAAAGTCTACCTGCCATGTTCACATTAGGTTGTTTTGGTTGTGTGTTTCCTGCAGTGAGGCCTTCTCTTGCAAAATACTTTGTTAATTGTTCAAACTGATTTGCTGAAAGACCTAGGATTGGACTATCATCAGACTCAACAAAGGCTGTTTTGGGGCTTCTTGTTGGACTTTAGGTCCAAGTCCGCCCTTGATGGGCCGAACTATTTGATTAGGATATAAGTAGCCTAATCAAATAATAATAAAATCAGCATTAATTGCAGATTGGGAATAATTCAGCAATAATTATGAATTTGTTAAATGAGGAACAAATCACCATAATTAGGGAATTAATTGAGAATCAATTAATTGCTGTCTTGGAGGGCAAGAAGGAGTGTACACGTTTCCTAATTAGTGGCCTCCATAAACCACTATAAATAGGGTGTGCCTCCTCAATTGCAACTCACCCCGCCATTGAGTTTTCTGGCAATTCTCTTCTCTCCTACCATCTTTCTGGTTCTGGTGATCTGCTGTGGGAATCACAATTAGGCTCTAGTAGTCTAATAATTGTGTGGGCACAAGTATGGAGCATTGGAGTTTCGACCCGGATCCGAACATGGATTCGCCCCGGTACGCCAGTTCTCCTTTTAATTATATCTTTCTTACATTGGCATCAGAGCGTGTTGATCTTTGTGGCTGTGATTATTCTATGTGAATAATAATATGATATAATTTGTTTATATCTCCATCATATTTTTTTCCGCTGTGCTACTGTACATATGTAAATATATATTGTACATATTTCTTCTCCTCTCATTCACACATAATTTATATGCTATTGTCGTATCAATATTCTTCGGCCTGCTCTCCTCTCATAATTGATTAAATAAGGGATTGAGTTTTATTACATATTGACATGAAGCATATATCGTCCCTGTATATATGCATGCGTGAAGCGTTAACGTGGCTGGTCAATTTCGAAAGTCATATTGAATGCTGTTTTTTTTTCCGAAAACATGTGTGTATGCATTATGTGGGTTTCTTTCTTTGTTTTACATACTTCTAAATACTACGTTCATGATTGTTGGTCGAATATGTTCGCTCCTCTGGTCATTTTCATTCATGCATCCTCTTCTCCTCATCTCTTCGATCATATTAAAGGTGAGTCTTTTGGGACCTATGTGGAACCAAAAACAAGAGCCTTTAACCCTCAAAGGCTAGGAAAGCTTTTGAGATATAGAGGACATACATCTAGGTCATATTACACCATGCCGTCAACGTCGAGAAAAAATGGGGTGTTTGAAACTGATTGTTTTTTCCCCAAATGAAGCCATGGATGTGTAGATCTCGAAGAGATGATTCCAACGATGCTTGGAACGCGTCAAACGGAGTTCGGATGAGGGAGAAATAAAGGAAAGAAGTTCGCGGGTCGTTAGTTGCCGCCGCAACTTCACTCGTGATTTGATCAATGAAACATAGGTTTTAAGATCAAATAAATGCCATGGATTTGTAGTTCGCTGAACTACGATTCCAATGACACCAAGAACGCGAGAAACGGAGCTAAAACGAGGGAGATATGGCCTCCCGAAGTTGGCTGGTTGTAATGACCATCAGAGCTCCAACCGGGTCGGGTTGACCCGGATAGAGGTTGAAGATGATAACGTGGAAGTCAATGCCACGTCATCGGTCAACCAATGCCATGTGGCACCAATGAGAGGTCGCCACGTTATCGTCCAACGCCACGTTAGCGTCGGTCAACGAGGCCACGTCATTAGTTAACCAGCCACGCCTACCGAGACACGGCAATGCCACATCATCGACACGTCAACAGTGACAGGTCAAGGTTGACTATTCAATGTTGACTGGTCAACGGTTAACGTTGACCGATCAACGATCAACATTGGTCAAAGTCAACAGTCATTCGTTGACTGTTGACAAAAAAAAAGAGGGAAATTGACAAGTGGTGCGTGGGGCCCACTGGGACCTCCGTTTGACACGTGGCAAGCATCGTCGGAGAGAGGACGGCGCGTGGAGTCGTTTGGGCAGGCAGCCTCAAGGCGACGCGTGTACTTCACGCGCCACCGCCGAGCCAACGTTGGAATTTTCCAATTTTTCAAGATTTTTTAATCCAGAGACCTTCTAGGAGCGCGTGACGGCGCATTGGACCTTCGATTGAGACGCGGTTGGTTCCTAAAAATTCCTAAATTCGAGAGCTTCAATTTGATATATAATTTGCATATATTTGAAGCACGTTTGGGTGTAATTTGAGTCAAAAAGGTGCTTATGTGCATCTAGAGATTCCCAAAAACATTGAAATTGAATCAATATTGATTCTATTATTTTTTGGGACAGGTTGGCTTGCTTTTTAAGGGTAATTTCAGCTGCAACATAAGGTTAATGCTGAAAGATTCTTTAAAAGTAAGGGATTATTCAAATGAGTTTTTTTAATATAAAATCCTATCCAACCTTGACTCAAACTCTTAGAGATAAAAACCTGAAAAATTGTAGCAACTTAAAATTATTCAATAATTATTGAATAATAAGTTTTCCCATGCTTCTAACCACATTAATCCACTTGGATTGAATCAATGACTTCTAAAAGTGAATCCTTTATAACAAATGTTGTGACAAAGGATAAGACAGATAGAGATTTTAGAATCATCTCATCAAGTGGGAGGTATGCTGCAATTATATCCAAGTAAGTGGATGTAAACATGGCAAAGAGGAGCCGAACATTGTAGCTAGACGCTACATGAGTTAATATGATCAGAAGGGCCTATGAGAGGGAGAACCTAGTTAAGAGACAACAATAAGAGGCAAAAATTTTTTATTGAATGTTCTTTTCATTGAATCACTAGTACAAAAAAGGGTTTTTAGACCGCAACATTTAGACCGGTTACATTGGATAAGGTCTAAAAAATATGAACGGTGGCATTTTTGTAATTATGATAAAATATTAAAACCGGTTATTAATATAACCGGTCTTAAAAATACTTTTAAGACCGGTTATAAAAATAACCGATCTTAAAAGTAATTTTAAAACCGGTTACAAAACAACCGGTCTTAAAATATATACAATAAAAAAAATAAAAATATGCGATATATTTTCTAGACCGGTTTTAAAAATAACCGGTCTAGAAAATATTATCTGAATTAAAGACAATTATAAAAATAAAATGTTTATTATTGTTAAGACCGGTTGTAAATAAAAACCGGTCTTAAAAATTCAAAATTTTAGACCGGTTATTAATTAATAACCGGTCTTACAAAGTTTCAATTTTTAAGACTGGTTATGTATTAATAACCGGTCTTAAATATATATTTTAAGACCGGTTTTAAGATAGAACCGGTCTTAAATATTACTTTTAAGACTGGTTGTAATTGAAAACTGGTCTTAAAACTGACCTGAATTTCAAAACCCGCCTAAATTTAGCTCTGAAATTTCATTTCAAAAGTCAAGCACATCAGCGAAACCTCTGCGTCTGTTCGCGGCAGTCCTCCTTTCCCCTTCTCTTCACCATCCTTAACTTCACCGTCGTCAATGGAGATTTACTGTTGAATTCATTGTCGGAAGGCTATCGTCGTTTGTTCCCTTTGATTGGTTTCGTTCTCAACCTCGTTTTTATTGTCAGGTTTGTGTTTCCATTTCGTTTTTGGGTTTTTCATTGAAATTGTGAGATTACTTATCCTCCATTTTCTTTGTTCGATTCCTGCAGCAAGTGGCCAAGGACTGTTCAAATCCAGAGGAATAAGAGGATCCTCAAGCAAAGGTTTAAGGTATGGTTGTATATTTTGGTGGTTTTCCATTTGCAAACAGCAGCCGCAACATGTGAACATGAACGAACGTACATATTGGATTAGATGTATTTCAAACAGCTAAACTAATGACTAGTATCATTTAGAATGAAGTTGCCAAGAAAATAAGAAAGACGGAATTATTTGTTCACTAACTCTGATTGAATTCAACCTCTCAATTGGGAAATCACAAAATATCGTTTCAGCCTTAAGGCTAGCTAGCAAGTAGGTGGATATGATGTTGGCTTTTATCATGTTGCTTCTCCAATATGTATTGGAATTTGGAAAATTACACTTGAAAACCCTAGGGAGAAAGATGTCAAAATAGGATCAAATCTGCAAACCCAACTCAGGACTGTGAAATAATATAATCATCACTTTGAAGTTTCTGAGAACTAGCTTGGGATAACATTTGGTAGGTAAATAAAGTTGTTACTTGTTAAACTATATTGTTATCTTCAATATCAAGCAACGCTCTAACACTTGTCAATGCATAAGGAGAATTTTTTGTGAAATTAGTTTTTTATTACCTTAATTGTTGCCATTTGATAAATTAAAGTCATTACTTATTATAGTTCTATATATATTGAATATAGATGATATTGTTACCATCTGAATAAATCTTTATTACTTATGACCAGATTAATTGCAATTAATCATTCCTCCTTCAACTTGTGCATTGCAATTATTTGTTCATGTTTGCATAACTTGAAAATTGCCTTTGTAGATAGTGCCGTGTTATAACAATAAGCACCGTGTAGCAAAATTGCCTTAAATAGTGTTCTTAAAGTGTTTTTAGACAATGAGTCATCCTAGTGAGGGTACTCCCGATCCAACTAATCCAAATCAAAGCGAGCCTAGCAATGCTCCGAGTCAGGAACACAATGAGCCACGTAACCGGCCTAGACGAAGGGGTAGGAGAGCCACCCGATTGAGAGACATTCCTCTCAATCGGAATACCGAGGGAAAGATTCCGATTGAGTTTTATAAATATTGGAAACCAATCGGGCCTAATGCCCAACGGTATAGGAGTTTTGTCGGCCTCCTAGCACACAACAAGCCTACCATCTTGATAGAGCAGTGGAGAAATGTTGATAGAGGTGTGAAGCAACATATTTGAGAAACTATCCAGCTCACTTACGACATTCCTGAGAGTGAAGTCTTGTATGACAAGACAATGACGTATTGTGATGAACGCTAGAGGAAGTTTAAGAGAAATCTAGCAACAATTACGTGCATATCGAGGTGGAAGAAGGTCAGCCTCTTCTTAATCTGTGCGAGCAGTATTCTTTTATTGACTAACAGACTTGGCAAGAATTTAGACGGCTTCGGACTACTCCAGAAGCATTGGTGAGTTGTTGACTTATTTTGCAATTGATTTGCTTATGAATTATGAATTGTCTTTATTGATTTATGTACAATGACTTAATTTTGATTTCTTATTCGCAGGAAAAAAGGAAAAAGGCCCAAGAGAGTGGTAGAAAGAATGATTGCCCCCATACAATGTCTCGTGGGGGGTATGCGAAGGCCGAAAAAGACTTGTTGGCGGCCAAACGGAAGAAATTGGAAGAAGCAGCTCAATTCGATCCTTCTGTTCTTCTTTCTCCACCATCTCCGATATGTCGAGAATAGAAGTGGTTGTTCGCTCGCCAAAAGAGGAGTGGGTCTTATACGAGTGAACAATCTCGTGTAGTCAATGAGAAAATTGTAAGTATTGTTGTTAACTTGTTGTTATTAATTATTTAGTAAACAAATTTCATTACTATCATTTGTCATCTGTCTTATAGGAGGAGCTTTAAAAAAAACAAGTCGAGGGATCGTTTAGGTCGGATGGGAGGAATGACATCCTGACCGTAGCTATAGGAAAACCTGAGCATCCCGGCCGTGTCAGGGGGATTGGAGGAGGGGTAGGCATAAGGGATTATTTTGGAGCACCCTCACGCCGTTCCTCAAGTGGTATGGTAACTAGGGAGGAGATGGAGTATATATTGGCCACTGTGAGGGCGGAAGCTAGGGCCGAGACAGAAGCATCATTTGATGCACGGTTTGAAGAAAGATTCAGTAAGATGAAGGAGGAATGGATGATCTTGACGAGCACAAGAGAAGCAAATACCAGTGATCCCCAGGCTCATTCCCTAAACCCTAAACAGAGCACTAAAGGGAGTTGCATTGGTCAGTCATCAGAGGGTCCTGGCAGCCAAATTGGTGAGCCTTGTGACTTGTTTGTGGAGGATCCTCTGAGATGATTGGTTGCATGGGGGAGCGTGCACAACTTGGGATCAACTGTCCACCACCAAGAAATAAAAGATGATCAAGTCAGAGTGACAGTTGAAGAGGTGATCGTTGCAGATGCACCTCTCCCTATCCCTGTTGATGACTTCAAGCAGGTTGTGGGCGATGTCATCAACTCTTTCATCTTGTGGCCAAAGAACCTTGTTTCTGATCGAGCTGAGGAATCCCCGCCTCTGCCTCCACCTCCACCTCCCTCCACTCAAGATGTTTCACGGCCTCCATTGAATGTCATGCAGCAAGTGATTCTGATGGCATATGATACATCTTTTAGAACAAGAGATTGGCCTACTGAGTCAGCTGTTGGCAAGTCAGGAGAGCATTGCTATCTTGAGAGGGATGATTTAATGTCCCTGGTAGCTCCTCTACAACAGCTTACGATTGCGATTGTCCAGCTCTTTTTAATGTAAGTATCTTCTCAAATTGGAAGTTAATATTTTACAAATTACGCCGTTAAACTTTGATTTAATGTCCCTGCTTGAATTATTGTAGGTTGATGCATCGCAGGTTGGTTGACTCTGGAAAAACCGATAAATTTGGACTCCTATGCCCTCATCAACTCTACGACAAAGGGACCACTTCTTCTATCAGACACACATACTTATCGCACAGGCTTAGTGAAACCGCAATTGAGTGTTTCTTGGCTCCATATTTGCATGGGTAAGACAAATTTATATTTCATACTATACATAATATTTTATATTTGCTTAAAAGTTTTTCCTTTTTTCAGTGATCATTGGTAGTTGGCTATTTTATGCAAGAGGAGTTATTCTGTCATCCTCTTATGCTCCCTCCACCACAGCAAGCCAACTAGTGAATTGAAGAAAAGCTTGAACTCGTAAGTTTTCTTGCATTATTAATTACCTTTCGTGTGCAAAATTTATGGAATTTGTGTAAAATAAGTAACCTTTGTGATTTTGATGATATAGGGCTATGCGGACATTCCAACACACTTATGGTAGGTCTATGCGTGAGGTAAGAAACCCTACATGGATCTTGCCGAAGGTTAGTTACATATTGGTTTGTTTTAATAAGAATATATTCAATAATAAGTCATGCTTTAATTTTATACTTGTTTTAACGATATCATATTATTTTTCAGACCCGTAGGCAACCACCGGGGTCCAACTTGTGTGGGATGTATATTCTGAGGCACATGTATAATATTATTACCCTAGGCACGACAGAACTTACTGAAGAGGTAAATGTATATATATTTCAAAAATTTTGTACTATTATTTTTTTAAGTGAATTTAATGTTTTGCCTGGCTTTGGTGTTTCAGATGTTTGAACTTGCTGACCCTTTTCCAGAAGAAGATATTGAGCACATTCGCAAATGTTGTGCTGAATTCATTTATGAACTTTTACAACAGTGAGTTCTTATAAAACTAAGGAATTGTTTTCTGTATATTGATGAATTGACATGGTGGTTAATTGGGTGCAAATATTGTTGGTTGCATGATTTGACATGTTTGTTGGTTTTAAGATGATTTTTGTATATTTTGATGAATTCACTAGCTTGTTGGTTGCATGATATATATGACATGGTTGGATTCATTTATGCCTACTGAACATTGTAACTGGAACTGGTAAGTGGAAGGATAATACAAAAGGAAATGGTAAGTGGAAAGTTAAAGCAAAAGGACATTGTAAGTGGAAGCAAACTGAACACCATATGGAACTTAACAAGTATGGCATTGCAGGTAGCAATTTAAGGATGCGTTCTGGTAAAAACCTAATCACACAAATTTAAAAAAAAACAAAATATAACACTTTTAAGACCGGTTGTTGAAAAGAGCTGGTCTTAAAATTAAAATTTTTAAGACCGGTTAGTTTTAGAACCGGTCTTAAAATTACTTTTAAGACCGGTTATTTTTAACAACCGGTCTTAAAAATTTCTCTAAAACCCCTTCCACCAGAGGTTTTTTAAGATCGGTGCTCATGACAGCCGGTCTTAAAATTGTTATTTTTAGACTGGTTATTAATATAACCGGGACTTTTAAGACCGGTTTCAAAACCGGTCTTAAAAATGACATACTTTTAAGACCGGTTGTATCAAGACCGGATCTAAAATCGGTCTAAAAAGTCAATTTTAACCGGTCTAAAAACCCTTTTCTGTACTAGTGAATTTATGATTAAATTCTTTATTTTTAGAATTGAATTCAGTATATTCTCTTGTTTTCTTGAACATTCATACTAGTTAGATGATATTGTGTTATTATCTTGTTAATATAACTGCTCTTTGATTGAGTGGGAGTTTTCTGGAATGCGTCTAGAAATCCACAAGGGGAATGTGTTCAATAAAGATTTTGGTTAAAAGGGTGATGAGCTAACTAGCATGATTGGGATGGGAGTCAACATAGTTGTCTCCTGAACATGAAACTAGTGAACTTATTATCTAATTATCCTTTGTCTTGTTTGAACAAATAAGATTTGTATACCATAATTGTATGAGTGACTAATTATGACCAAGTTTATTTGACTGAGCTTATAAAGGCAAACTCAAATAGAGATATCTATGGAGTTATAAACTCTCAAATCTCTTTCATTCAAGAAGAATGAGATGTTAGGGACATCCTACCAACTAGTCTTCAGCATTTAGAGGCTGAAGCAACTGAAGGATACAAGAGGTTTATGCTATCAAGCATAGAAAGAACAATATTGCTCAAACTTATAATGGTACGAGCAATGTAACCTTATCCAAGCCGTGTGGATAGTGTTGGAAGATAATGGAATAGGTGATCTTCTTCCATAAAGTTAAAACTAAGTTAAGTTTTAACATAGTGTACTAAGTCCTAACATGTTGTTTAGGCAACACTTGAGGCAGATGTCAAACTAAGAAGTTGAGACAAATTAAATGCTAAGTTCTTTCTAACAAACAACAAGTGTATGTTGTAATAAGACATCTCCTAGTGAGTGGGAGGAAGCTATGTCTCCCAGTGAGTGGGAGTGAGCCATGTCTTCCAGTGAGTAGGCGTATATAAAAGTAAAGATTGCCTCTGATATGCATATTATAACCTTCAACAATGTGATTCACTACATTGAACTTGAATGTGAAAGACTGAAAGATTCAGGATCCATCAGTTAGACAAACTTAGCTAAAGAGTGGGAGGATTCATCCTCTACGCTTATGGGCAAGAAACCTATGAGGTAAACTTGATCTAGAGGAGGTCAAATGGTTTCTACAAAGATGAAAAGCTACATTCATAATCCTTAAGGGTTGTAAAATGTAGCAATCCACATGAGTTGTGGATATTTCAGAGAAGCATATGGCTTCATGTCAAATGCAAAGCAATAAAGAGATAGAATCAAGGGATTGGAACTTGCACGTTAACTCTACATAGATAAACCACCTTGATTCACTCCATGCAATTGCAACTGACAGAATCACATCTTTGCCATCTCTTTAGTTAAGGATCGATGGAACTATGATTCTCAAATCCTTCATTGGATTTTGATGTTTCTTTTAGGGATAAAAGATTCCATATCTTGCCACATGTACACCTTGATCAAAGGGAATGATCAAACTAGCAAAAGAGTATTTGCTAGACAACATGTGTTAAAAGGTTAATACCCTTATGAATAAGTTGAAGACTTATTCTACCTGGCAAGAAAGACAAAGAAATATTTTTTGAGAAAATCCACTGCAATGGGCAAAATATGACGTTAGTGAACTAATGAACGTAAGGGCTAAACACAGAACTTAGTGTTTTGTTAACGTCATGGACGTTTACATGAAATACAGTAACATTTACTTGATTCTAGGCAAGTGTAAAGCTGTTAGATAATGGCTGAACTAGTCAGGAATCAGTAAACTGAAAGAATAAGACCTTTCGAACTAACAAGGGTTTAGGACACCCATGTGATTAGTTCAAACAATTTTGTGTACAAGAAAGGCATTTTTAGGCAACTATCAATACCTAGAACCCTTCAACATAATAGAGTTGTTAAAATGGAGAGATAAACCTCTCCTTGATTTGGTTATGAACATAATGGCATCAATGAGGCTATCAGCCATATGTTGGTAGGTGGACTCATAGCTATTATATTCACACTTAACCAAATGCCTTCTATGTCAGTCACGACCTTACCCTATGAATCATGGATGGGCCTTAGACTATGGCCAAGCTCGTTAAGACCATAAGGGTCATCAACTTTATATTCACAATTCTTCTTATGAGTAAGGAAGATTAGGACTTAGGTATACAAGGTATCTCTTTATGAGATGACATGAGAATTTGACATGACACGTCTTCATTAGTGAAAATGATAGCGGTTCAGTGACTGAGAGAAAACCATGGGACACAACGTTCATAAAACCCAGATTTCCTAGCAGAAAATAAGCATTAATCACAGTAAATCTCTTTAAGAGATTCACAAGTGATAAGGAATAACCAAGTGTTCATAAGTTCACTGATCCGAGTGGGAGGATTGAGACCATTTTCACAATGAAAGAGGTAAGAGGTAAGTTACGAGAGAATTACCTCACTCATATATAGGAAAAGAATCCTATGAAATCCACCTCGGAGCAAATTGTCATCTAGCGAATGACTATAAGGGATAGATTCCCTAATGAATTGAATGCTCTCTTCATCATTTAGAAGGTGATGATAACTACCTATAAGTGTCTGAAAGACACTAGAAGGACCTGCTAAGATGAATTGCAAAGTGTCATGCAGGAGGATTTGGATTCCTTTTAAGCCAAATACGTGTTTGGGTAATTTGTCACCTAGCCAAGAGGCAATTGGGAACAAGTAGGTTCTCAAATCTGTTGGGGGCATGTAGAACCTAAAACACTTAGTGGCTAAGGTGTAATACAATGGAAGGTTGTCCGTTGTGCATTTTAACTGTGAATTTTGGCTATGATAACAAGCTTAGTCTTGAAATTGCATCAAGATGATGTAAAGATGACCTTCCAATTTGAAATTTTGGAAATTGGATGATAAACTCTACATGAAGCAGCTTAAGGGCTTTATAGAAACAATCACCCAAATAGTAGTATATGAGGTTTTCACAAGGTGAAATCCTCACCAACTTCGAAATAATCGAAGAACACTACATAAGTCACAAACGGTCTAGTGATGATTCTTTGTGAAGTCATCATTTGTCAAATGACATATGAAACAAGTGTCAAGTGAGTCAAAGGAATAAAGGATCAGAGAATCCTTAAATTCTGAGTTGAGAAAGTCATGGGTTGAACAAATATCTTGAATGACAAGATAAACGGAGATTACACAAGAAAGATACAGTCTTTTCCACCTAAGACATGTACAAGTGTGATCCTTAGACATCTTATGATGTCAAACTACAAACCCATAGACACCCCTGAAGTCAAGGGCATAAACCTAAAGAGGTTACATGTCCTATGAGGAATCCTACATAAGAAAGGTGGATAGAGTCCCATGTGAGACTATAGTTGGTAATATGAATGTACACATCGGTGTACATAAGACCAAATGTTTTTTATCAGACTTCGAAGTTGTTTTTGGTCTTGCTGTGAAATGGGTTATGAGAATAACCATGGATTAAGTCATTAAGACAACAACTTTCTTTTTGAAAGGATACTCTAATACAAGACCTAGGCAAATGGTAATGGAGTAAGGAAATATACAAAGTATTTTTTCCTGTTATCTATGGAAATAAAACGCAGGGCGTGTTCTGCCATCATTCAAAGTGCCATATGGCTAAAGTAATTCCTATGAGAGATTGGGAATGAATGGTGGATGGAAGGATCCAAGGGATAACATCTTATGATGAGGATCTTAAGTATCACAGCAAGGCGAAACATACTTTTTGATATATCTCTATAAGAGATATGCTTTCAAAGAGGGAAAGCGACAGTTCAATGACCTTCTACTGACAGAATATTGGTAGATCCCTTTAATGAGCCCATAGCTTGATTTTCATTGAGTTAGTGAAAATCTTAGGGCGCAAATAAAATGTAAGGTCGTGAACTTCTTTTATATGAAGATAAAAGAAATAGTATGTAAGTTATGGGTAAATACATATAAGGTATACAAGTTTGTATGTCGTACAGGTTAGAAAAGGTTGGTTTACTCACACGAACAACCATCTTCCCATGTTTTGTGGGGGCATGGGAGGGTTAAACGAGCAAATGATCACCATGAGATGGTTAGAAAGAATCTTTGCATTTGAGTCGCCTCGGTTCGACTGAGATGAGATCTACATGTGTGCATATACACAGAAAATGGATCGAAGCATGAATATAGACCTGTAGCCAGGCAAATAACTCTTTTTCACAAATAAGATTGTAACAAGAGATATTATGAAAAAGAAAGTTCTAGGTTCGAATGTTGAGTACATTTTGGAACTAATGTCTGTACGGTGAAAGATAAAGAAATCGACGTACACCTCACCGTAGCATGCAATTCATACTGCATGTGCTTAAGAGTTAAACTGCAACACGGGATGTAGGTGAAAGATCCCTAGTTCACTACAGTGTGAGTCCCAGGAAGGAAAAATCCTTCCACGATGCCCTTAAGACTTAGACGGCATCATGAAAGCTTGGTTTGGTAACAGCTACTTTAGCTGAAGCTACATGATCACACTCGATTCGGTCAGACTAGTGAAAATTAGGAAAGCGACCAAGTTAAGATGGACTGATGTTTAGTCAAAAAAGAAGATTTACTCCTAGGTACATAAGATGTGCTAGTATCTGTGGTCGATCCCTTACTAGCTCTATGTGTAGCTAGTAAGTGCGGATACTATGTGCGTGGAAGGCAATCTGAGTTAATCAACATATTAACTCGAGAGAGATTATATATGCCATGAGTAATATGTATGGGAGAATCTGGGGCATATGAGGCAATGAATATATGGCTTATGGTTATATATAAAGGGTGTCCTTGGATGCTAATCTGATATGAAGGATTTCTAGTATCACAAGCACCAAATCTTAAAGACGTTTTTGCCCACGCAGTCACGGCAGACACCAAGTATGAAACAAGAAAGCGTAACGCACGCATGATGGGAGGCCTATCAAGTGCGAGTGGGAGATGTTGGACTTTGGGTCTAAGTCCGCACTTGATGGGCCGGACTATTTGATTAGGATATAAGTAGCCTAATCAAATAAGAATAAAATCAGCATTAATTGCAGATTGGAGAATAATTCAGCAATAATTATGGATTTGTTAAATGAGGAACAAATCATCATAATTAGGGAATTAATTGAGAATCAATTAATTGCTGTCTTGGAGGGCAAGAAGGAGTGCACACGTTTCCTAATTAGTGGCCTCCATAAATTACTATAAATAGGGTGTACCTCCTCAATTGCAACCCACCCCACCATTGAGTTTTCTGGCAATTCTCTTCTCTCCTACCATCTTTCTGGTTCTGGTGATCTGCTGTGCGAATCACAATTAGGCTCTAGTTGTCTAATAATTGTGTGGGCACAAGTATGGAGCATTGGAGTTTCGACTCGGATCTGAACATGGATTCGCCCCAATATGCCAAATCTCCTTTTTTAGTTATATTTTTCTTACACTTCTTAATGAAACATTTCGCCTTTCATGATTCAATCTTTTGCAGTCTGCTGGATATCCAATGATTTCATAGTATTGGTCTTCATTATGCCTTATGCATTGATAGTGTGAGCACTTTGGTTTTTCCTTCTTCCAACTGCGTCTTTCCTGGGATTCCACTGGTTTCGTGGGTGATACAAATTGAAAACTGCTGCTTCTCCAGTTGGCCATTTCATGGAAATCTCTCATTGCTTTTCATCGTCTACTACTAGATGGTAGGCCGTGCCTAAACTCATCATTGGTTTCGTACTTAGGACTACGTGCGGACTGTGTGGAAGCTTTCATCGAGACCCATACGAAAATCGTACAACTGGTCACGTCCTCGTATCTTTGCCAATTCCTTCTAGGTGCCGCATGTGCACCCCCCACATCGACACTTTGGCCACGGCATTAGAGACTCCATCTCATCCCATAAAGCTTTAGGAGAGTCACTTCTCTACACAGTTCATAGAATCTGGGGGCATTCCCTTTACCGAAATGTTCCTCGAGATCTATCCAGATCCCATGTGGGGTCTTTGCATATCGTACGCTACTTCAAACTTCTTTTCCCATGGTGCTTTTGAGCCAGCCCTTCACCATCACATTACACCTCATCCACAAGCCGACATCGGGTGAATTTATTGTCGGCATCTTGATTGAGCCATCGACGAACCCCATTTTATTCTTGGCGAAGAGAGCGTTAACCATATCGCTCACCCATTCACCATAGTTTCCTTCATCTAGAAGTTCACTCACATAAATCTGTCCTGGATTGTCGATGCATGCAGGTAATACAGTGATGAAGCATCGTCTCTCTCTCCCTCAGTTTCACTAATGTTTGGTCTCTCGGAGCTGTTCGCGTCAGCCATGATCGTCTTTTAGTATCAATGCTCTAATACCATATAAGTTTTAAAGGAGTAGAGAATGAATAAAACGAGCATCTTACATTCATCATTGTGCTACTGTACATATATACAAGTCTCGTGCTGTGCATGCGAGATCCTTGCGTAGTTACGTAACAATACATGGTTCGTCTTATTGTTTGGATATTTTGAATATTTACAAAGTAATATATTTAAAGGCCTAAGGCGCAGATTTAACATTCAGTAATTTCGTTAGGAGTATCCATAAGACTTGTCTATTTTCGAGTACAAAAGTAGACATACACTATTTATTTGGGAGCAGATTTAGCATCGCCGTTAAAAACACTTAACTTCCGTTATTTTTTGAAATGTGGGTCCCACCAATCTTCTCTCTGTTTTATTTTAATATTTTTTTAATGAAAAAATATTACTTAGGCCACATGGAAAATATTTCATGTCAGATAACTCCTAAAAGATTCTGAAATATCACTGCACCCCTTGGGTTAAAATGAAATTAAGTTTTGCAGTCAGATTTCTGAATCTTTTGGGCATTAACCACATTGAAATTGTTTCCATATGGCCTAAGTGATATTTTCCCATTAAAAATATTAAAATAATACATATGGAGAAGATTGGTGGGACCCACATTTCAAAAAGTAACGGAACTTAAGTGTTTTTAACGGCATTGCTAAATCTGCTCCTAAATAAATAGTTTATGTCTATTTTTACACCTGAAAATAAATAAGTCTTATGGATGTTCCTAATAAAATTATTGAATACTAAATTTACACATTCGCCCTATATTTAAATAATGTAACAGACATTTAAATAGCACGCCGTGATCTGAGGTAACATTCTATTTGTTTCTACAAGTTTAGACCCAGTCTATATTAGGGTGTTTATTTATTCCATTTAGTCATTTATAATCTGCACATGAGGTTATTAATATAACAATAGGTTAAGTGTTGTGAGGGACATTAAAAAAAAATTATCACCGCTTTTGAGGGTTTCCCAACTGGTGACATGTACAGCTTTTTCCAAGTGTCATCATTGTGCCTGCACCCCTGTCAAAGTCACTGTCATCGTTTTCTACTAATAGTGTTATGTGATTTCAATTATCCTTAATTTATATCGTGTGTTATGTGGATTACTGCTTCAAGAATATCTAACATGGTGAGTGAGGTATTTCGATTTAATTCTTCCGATCCGCTGCTGCTATGTGTTGTAAAATTCCATATGTATATTATTCCCTTCGGTCCTTAATATAAAACATATTTAGAGAGTTAGTCTTAGTCTTAAATATAAATATAAGACATATTTTTCATATTTGTCAATTTTTTCCTAATTTATATCTATTGATGTTCCCTCAACAATAATCAAGAAGGAAAGTGGATGAAGGAATTAAAGAAGATAACAAAGGTATTTTAAAAAATATATATCATATTATCTAATTTAACTACCTTCCTTAATCTAATCAAATTAGGTAAATATATATTATATTAAGTATCAGTAGTTAATTATCACATGATATACATACATACAAATATATGTATTAACAAAGACATGGAATCAATAAAAGGAAGTATATAAAGAAGTGAATTTTAAAACTTACGATCAGGAAGCACGGCCTGTAATAGTGGAAACCAAAGAATGGTGACTCCGTTGAGCTGTTTGGTTGAAGTTTTGGGATCCTCTTTCAGGCAAATTGTTCACATTTCGTTGCATAATTGATATGACGAAACCAATGAAGATAGAGGCGATGGCTATGCTAAGCCACAAGCCCCAACTAAAGGGTTTCACAAAAATCCAGAGTTTGGTGACTCCCATGTTGAACTTTTACCAACATCAACACTCCTGTCTCTGTGTATGGCAACGTAAAGCCCACAAACCTTGAACGGTTCGCCACGAAAATCACGTCTCCAACCACAGCATCGGACTGATGTTCCATGAAATGAATATGGGAAGCGGTTTAGGATTTGGAGGAAAAGACACTCGGTTTTTACGTTTATAAGCTTCAAATATCCGATTTACATTCATTAAAAAAACAGTTATAATTAGTTAAGATCAATAAATATGTATTTCTTTTCTAACTGTACCCTTATTTATAAAGAGATTAGATAAAAGAGAATAAATACAACAAATATAATCAAGAGGTAAAGTTGGAAAAAACACAATAAATATTTTGACAAAATTAAAATAAAGCTTATATTTTGAGACTACCCATTTATAAATTTAAAACTTATATTTTGAGTCGGAGAGAGTATATAGCTAACCTTTTGACGGATTTGTTGGAGGAGTGAATCGTATGTGCCTGCACTTTGTCCTGTTTGGTTAACGAAGGGAATAAACGGAGGAGAAACCTTGAAGGGTAATTGCTTTATTACGTCATTGAAGACATCGATGCAATACCTACTTCGTACTTATTTTCACGAGGTTGCCAACGTAATTTCACAAATTGAGTGAAACCGTCTTCCTTTGGTACGCCTATTCTCATGAACAAATTCAGTGACTCGCCAAAGATAGTTTGGGAGTTTTGTAGAAGAAGAAGCCAAAAGAGAAGGAACTTCAAGAACTTAGCCATTTCATCACTAATGAGAAAACGGTTCTTGATCATTTCCAAATTTGCTAATATGCTTATATATATATATATATAGAGAGAGAGAGAAAGAGAGAGAGAGGCCTGGTGAGAAGTTAAGCTGGTGAATTAATTAAACACTTAATGAAAATCGGGAAAATTAAAAATTTCCACTGAGAAATTATATATTGTGTCAATCATTTTCTTGACCAATTCATATTTGGAGTATTCAATATCATCATCCTTATCAATTCCTCCGCGCAAACAAGCAAGCATTGAAATAAAACATCATTCTTATTGGGTAGAGAGACTAATTATAGATATTTGCTACTTCCTTAGAGAATTAATTTGTAAAGATTAAGAAAATTAGTTAAAATAGTTATTTGTAAAAAAAAATGTGTGTTTGTTTCCCTAAAATTAAATATCATTTTTAGTCATTTACATGATATATCACTCCTTTAATAGAAAATTTCATTTATAATATGTGCCATCAACAAGAGTGTAGTGAAAAAATTATAAATTTAAGACCAAAATATATAAACTCTCCCACTTAGTTTTGCATTTGAGAGCGGGGGAATTAATAAAGTCAAGGCGCAAGATATTTTTTTCATGAATTACTTCACCAATATACAACGTGCCAGTATAATTGAATCATCCCAACGAAGAGATGACTGAATATTCTTTATATTTGACGAAGATGGTATTTGAGTTGCTTTGCTACAACATGATTTTTTTATCCTTTTAGTTAATAAATGATAATGGCTCGGTCATTTTTATTTTTTAAAAAAATTTAACTTATTTGAAAATATTTTTTTAGCATTTAAAATTGCAACATTACCATTCTTTGTTATTAAAACTAACGTGTTAAAAGACTTAAAAATACACTTTATATAATTGAAAGACTAGACTCAAAGCTCCTATGAAATTATATACCTACGTGCACTTTTGATAAAATTTATAATAAAATATTAAATATCCTTTTTTTAGTTTTCTTTGGGGCTTGATATGATTTTCATTTTCATTTGCGTTGGTCTTATCTATATTTTCTAGGCTTAGTATTATAACTTCCTTTTTTTGTCAAATACAGATATCCTCCTATTGGAAATAACATGTTCAAGACACCATTAGGAGCTACATGTAAGTGCCTCTCTTTTGAAGTATAACTTCCTTAATAAGATAATATTGCGAATATATCAGCCCATGATTTTATTCAGGCCTTTCTGGGTAAAAGCAAAAAAAAAAAAAAGCTTTATTTGTCTCAGTAGGAAGACATATGTAATGTAATTGGCAAAAAAAAACAAAAAAAAAAAGTCTAAACTTAAGAGATGGTCGCCATCACTATATATACTAAATTAATTATGGGAGCAATCTTTTAGTAGCCACTTAGAGAAGAGATGCCAGTAATATCCCTGCGTGGTTATATTCTGCATGTCGTCCTGATCCAATATTTTCTCTGCTTCTAGAACCTTCTCCATCATCACCATCAACATTTCTTCTCGTTGTAGAACCTTCTTCTGACATATTAGTTACCGAAGAACTCCGACAACGCGATAATTTTTCGCTAGACATTTTCATAAGCATAAATTGTCTTCTCCAAATACTATGTTCGGAGACTAACAAAGCTAAAAGTGAAAGAATTCCAAATACCACAAACAACCCTGCAAAGCTATATGTGGTGAGGCTGTCACTATCATCATCTAACGTTGTTGGAGTAGATATACCATCTTCATTTTCATGATCTTTAAAATATCTCTCCTCAATCTCGTCCATTTCATTGCTCTCACTTACATGTAGTATGGCTTGAGAAAAGTGCGAGGTCAAGGTGGAATTCTTACTAAATGCCTGAAAAATTATGCAAATGTTTGAACAGAGACATGTTAGGAATAGTTTTGGAATTTACAACCATGTTAATTAGACAAAGGGAGGAAATTATTGTTATGCAGCATATATAATACACCAATGCATATGTTTTTGCCATATTGGATCTCATATCCCAAATATAAGTGATTTTTCGAAAGTCCTAGAGCCCAAAATACTCTAATCAGTCCTAAATGTATGAGTAATTAAGTTGAAAGATTTGTTTTAGTTCTAAATATAATATCTCAATCTATTTTGTGCCACAAATTTATAATTTGTTTTCTAAAGTAAACAATCCTACTGATCATATATACTAAAAGGGGTTTTTCATCGATGATGTAGTTTCTAATGCAAATGATTAAATGAGATATTTTAAGGAAATCAACACATATATATTTATCACAAGTAACTACCTACACTAATTTCATTAATATTTGTAATTAGTTATATCTAACTCCTATTGTCCTACATTTAATTTAGAACTAAAAGGATTATAATTATAATTTACCACTCTGGTCTTGGTCCTTATCATAAGTACTTATAATTCATTCTCACATACTAAGGAATGTATTAAATTGATAAAATTTTTCAAATATACCCTTATAAAAGTCTCTCCCCCCCCCCCTCCGCATTTGCGAACCATTCACATACCTCTCCTTTATCTCTTTCCAATGAGAATTAAATGAGGATAAAATTGAAAAAATAATCATTAATAGCTCTACAAGCAACTTGTATTTGGGACAAAATATTTCTAATGACTTTCTCCCTCTCGTCTTTAATATAAGACATATTCAGTGAGTTAATCTTGGTCCTAAATATAAGACATAATTTTCATATTTATCAATCTTTTTCTAATTTATCCCTATTAATGCCCCGCAACAATGATCAAGAAAAAGAGACGAGAGGGAATTAATGAAGATGACTAGGGTGTTTTAGAAAAATACATGTCATATTAACCTACTCAATTAACTTTCTTAATCTAATCAGATTAAGTAAATATGTCTTATATTAAAGACCGGAGAAGTATAATAACAACCATAGTGATATCTCTTTAACTACTTAATTTTTGGAATCAACAAGCAGTGAGAGAGAGAGAGAGAGATTAATTATTAAGGGCAACAAAAACTATCAATAAATAATAAACTTGATCTATAACGTAGATAAACCTAACTTATATTTAGGACTAGAGTCTGGAGGTGATACTTTATAAAACCGAAAAATATAAAGATAGAACGGAAACTCACAAAGCCAAATCCACCGGTGCGATGCCTAGGCCCTACCATGGCATAATTGGAACCAGATTCCTTAAGGAAGACTTTAATGTAGGGAACTTCATGAAAAATGGCATCCACACCACCATTAAGACTTCCTTTGTCTAAGGCCTCCTTATATTGTTTGATGCTACAATAACTCTTCAACCTTGACCTATCAACCTTCAAGCTATCGACCAATAAGCCTTCGACGAATGAGCCATGGTTGTATCCTACGTAAATGTTTGGGTCTGTTCTAATTTCATACTCGCTAGGGTAACGAGATTGGAGCTGATGTACGGTCAAGATTGAAGACAAGCATGCTGAGTAAGCATGAGTACAAATACTAGAATCAACCACAACACAAGCACAAACCTCGAGCAATTCTAGGCCAACGATTCTCCTGCAATTAAATAAAGCAAAACAAGAACACGGGACAGAAAAAGGATCAGTGAGTAAGAGTTTCCGCAAATATATAGGAAGAAAGGTATATATATAGGAAAAATCAGGGAAAAGTAGTCCTTATACAAAAATTTTAATGGCCAGAAGGGCATGATATATTTTTAGGCGCAGAAAGTATCGGTATTATGAAAAAATTCATAAACAGAAACCATCGGTACTCAAAATAAGATCCCTATAGTCAATAAAATTTTTAAATAAGGACTTTTCACCAATTTTCTCTATATAATTGTAAACTACTAAAATGGGGATATATGTGTGTGTGCAAGGGGAATCGGGGTGTCCGTTACCCTCTTCTAAGCAGTTGATTGCAAATCCAACTAGGGGCTAGAATTCTCATTATAGGACCTTATAATTTTTTTTTGCCCAAAATTGTTGCCAATAATTTATTCAATGTTTTGGTTCTGAATTGTGGTAGAATTCCAACCACCGGATTTGCATTCAACGGCTCAAAACAGGGGCAGCAGACACCCCAAATCTGTGTGGAAGGTTTAAAAGACTCACTTTCAGGAAAAATTGCTTGCACTAAGGGAAGCCAGAGGATAGAAATCCCACTAAGTTGTTTCTTAATGGGAGCCCTTTTAAGTGTTGCATCTTCCTTGTTGACTTTGCGTTCCATGAAATGTATGACAGCCCCTGTAAAAATAAAGACCATGACAATGCACAATCACATGTCCTAGCTAAATGGTCGTACAAAGATCCACATGTTCAGAGGCTTTAGAGTTTGAAGAAAGGCAAAAAACTAGGGTTGGAGAGAGAGAAAGTTAGAGAGAGAAAGAGTGACTTGGAATACGTGCCACTTTCTGTTTTGACTTTAATGGATGAATCCGATGCTAGGAAAATTCCATCGGACAGAGTGTCGGAATTAAGTTTAGCTACTGGGCAAGGGAAGAAATCTAAGAAGGGTAACATTGAGGATTCTTCAAGGTCAGATAGGAGGCTTGTAGCGAAAGAACCATCAGAGGTTGATGTGGGTAAGAAAAAGGATATTCTGTCTGGCATGGCAGGAACTGGTATCTCTTATAAGGAATGCCTGTTAGGATTTAAGGGAACAGAGTACAATGGAGTTGCATATGGAAGCTTAAGCGTGGAGGAGGATTCGAATATTTCTGACTTGGTGGATCAATCTTGGAATATCCCAGAACCATCAGAGGCATTAAAGCAACTCATAGAGATTTACCCAACGTTACGCATGTCTCAGGAGGAGTATAACAAATGGGCGAAACCTTAGAACAATGCTCTGATCATTACTACTTTGGGTACTAGAATAAATTTTTACAGACTAAAAGAGCATTTAAACAGGATTTGGAGAATAAATTGCTTTGAGTTAATAGACCTTCCTAACAATTATTATGTGGTGAAATTCAAAGACCCAGAAAGTTGGGAAAACCACTACAGAAAAGTCTTATTCGATGGTCCCTAGACGGTAGCTCAGCATACCATTCTTGTGCAGAGGTGGTCACCTTATTTTGATCCCTTCAGTAATCCTCTAGGCAGAGTGGCAACTTGGGTTAGAATTCCTCATGTACCATTATTATTCTACAACAAAGAGTGTATGTGGAGATTAGGGAATATGATCGGGAAGATTCTTAAGGTTGATCTGAATTCTATTGCAAACTTGGAGGATGATGAAGCTAAAATTCGTAGAGGACGCTATGCTAGGATCTGTGTTGAGTTGGATCTTCAGAAAAAGCTTATCCCATGGATTATTTCAGCAGATGCTCTCTTCAACATTGAATATGAGGGGTTTGATCTCATATGTTTTTCTTGCGGTAGATATGGTCACAGAAAAGAGAAGTGTCAGTGCATTTTAATGCAAGAAGGAGCAAGCACGGTGGGAGTTTCAAGTCAGGAAAAGGGAGTAGATCTGAAGATGTCATCAGAAAAATATTTTTCGGTGAAGGAGGACCAGTTTGGGTTGTGGATGTTTGTTCACAAGCCAGGTAAAGCTCGATTTCCAAGGAAGGAGGTAAGTAAGAGCAGAGTTTTTGATAGAGGGCAGTCCAAGTTTGCAGAGGGAGGGGTTGATGGCAAATAACTTCAGTCACGATTTGCCGCGTTGGTTGATATGGATCAGGATATGGGTGAAGATTTCGAGATGATTTTGAATTCAGAGAGAAGAAGGGGCGTGGCTGTTATGGATCAGGATCTGTGTTCGGAGAGGATGGGAAGCTTCGACTCAAGAGGTGATTTCAACTAAAGAAAAGGAACAAGCCAGAAAAAATAAAAAAATGCTATTTGGAGGGGGAAATGGGCCGAAGTCAAGGGAAGTGCTAAGCCCAAATCACTTGGTCAAAGGAAAGAAGCCCATGTTTCGGGTGTGGACTTGAGAAAAGAGAAAAAACTGGGGAGTTATCAGTTGGAAAAAAATAATCTTTGTGGGTCTTATAGAAAGCATTAGATTGTAAGAGGGAATATAGAGATTAATGGGCCTTTAGAAGTCAAAAAGCAAATGGAGTTAGATAAAGATGCAGAATCACGTGGTGAGGGAGAAAAGAAGATAATGTGGGGACCTACCTGGAAAGCCAATGGTTCTAATTCAAATTATACTCAGAAGCAAAGTAAAATGGCGCTGATTCCACCCAAGCACGTGATGAGTAAGGAACAGCAAGTGACGAGCTCCAAGATGCACTCAACGTCTCAGCTAGTAGTGGAGGTAATGCTAGAAAGTAAATCTCTAGACGGGTAAGTTTTCATGTTTATTCCAAGATGCAATTTATAATTATTTTTATGATAGTGTCATCTTGGAATTGTCGTGGAGCTTATGGTAGAGCTTTTCCACGTATATTTAAAGATATTGTTAAGAAGTATGGTGTTAATGTCATGGGATTATTAGAACCGAGGGTCAGTGGCAACAAGGCGGATAAAGTTGTGAGCGTTCTGGGTTTTATAGATTGGTTGAGGATTAAAGCTACCGGGTATGCTAGAGGTATATGGGTGTTATGGAACAGTGGGGATGTCCAGGTTCAGTATATTACTTCTAATACCCAACTCCTTCATTGTAAAATTATTGGGAAGAATAACCAAGAACCCATGTTGGTGACTTTTGTTTATGGGGATACCAGTGTCTTGAAGAAGAGGGAGTTGTGGTCATCTCTGCAGCCTATCAGTAGGAATGCCCATATTCCTTGGCTTGTCCTTGGAGATTTTAATGCTATTCTTGATCCCAGGGATAAAGAAGGAGGAGCAACTCCTGTATCGTCTATGCATGACTTTCATAATTGCATTGATACTTGTAACCTGAGTGTAGTTCCAGTAGTGGGGGACCGTTTTACTTGGGAGAAAACAAGGGTTAAGGTGAGGCTAGACTGGGTCTTCTGCAACTTTGATTGGGAATTAAAAAATCCTCAAGCCAAAGCTCACCACAACCTAAGGTTCAAGTCTAACCACCGAGTAATTGTAGTGGCGGATAGGCCTCGGAGTATAGACAGGAATAGCGGGAAAAGGTTTCAAAATCAAGTGGCATGGTGTTTGGAAAAGGGCTTCAATGAGATTGTTCAATCTTCTTGGGAGGGAAAGGATTAGCTTTAAGGAAGACAGGGCTTTGTGAATGAGGTAACAAATTGGAATGACAATGTGGTAGGGAACGTGGCAAGAAAGAAGAGAGAGATCATCCAAAGACTAGAAGGAATTGACCGTGCCAGGCGAACTAATGGTAATCAAAATAGTTTATTTAGACTAGAAAATCAGCTTTGGGCCTTGTATCACAAATTTGCTTTAAAAGAAGAGTTAATTTGATTCCAGAAGTCAAGATGCAAGTGGTTAAGTGGGGGTGACAGAAACACTAGGTTTTTTCACGCCTGTGCATCAGTTAGAAAGAAAAGGAAAAAATTTGAAGCTCTTCAGAATGAGGACGACATTTAGATCACAGAGGAAAAGCAGCTGAGGAGTATGGCTTTTGAGTATTTCAAGAAGTTATACACGGCAGAGAACCTATCAACACCTTTTTCCCCTTGGCCAGCTCAATTTCCATCCTTAGATTCTAACCAACTAGAGTTTCTACAAAGACAGGTATCCCCTATTGATATAAAAAATACTGTTTTTGCGATGGGAGCATTCAAGGCACCGGGGCCAGATGGTCTTAACCCTCACTTCTTCCAAACACAATAGAACTTGATTGGTCAGAAGGTATGTGATTTGGTGACCAGGACTTTTGAGTACCCGGAGGAGACTCAAACTATCAATCAAACCAACATAGTCCTAATCCCCAAGGTTGACTTTCCTACATCCTTGAGGGATTTTAGGCCTATTTCCTTGTGTAATGTGAGCTTCAAAATTGTGAGTAAGGTGATTGCTAATAGGCTGAAAAATGTTATGAATTACCTTATAGCTGAAAATCAGTATAGCTTCATCTCAAGAAGACAGGGTGTGGACAACGTTATCATGGCTCAGGAAGCAATTCATACCATGAGAAACAAGAGAGGTAAGAAGGGGTTCGTAGCAGTGAAGATAGATATGGAAAAGGCCTATAATAGGCTTGACTGGCGATTCTTGGAATTTACTCTCCATACCTTAGGATTGAGGGATGACTTTGTTACTTTAATCATGCAGTGTGTCTCAACTACTACCATGAGTATTGTTTGGAACGGTGTGGCTTCAGAGAGTTTTAAACCCTCAAGGGGGGTGAGACAGGGAGACCCGTTGAGTCCTTATTTATTTGTGCTTTGCATGGAGCTTCTGGGACAACTAATTCACCAGGAAGTGCAGTCAGGGAACTGGAAACCTTTAAGTCTGAGTACCGTTGGTCCACCTATATCTCATTTATTCTTTGTAGACGATTTGATGCTATTTGGTGAGGCCACATCTCAACAAATGGATAAGATGAATAACATTATGGAATTATTTTATAGGGTGTCTGGACATAAGATCAATCTGCAAAAATCGAAAATGTTTGTATATAGAAATGTCCATTTTAAAAGGGCATATGAGATGAGCCAGAGTGTGGGGATTGGGTTGACAGCTGACCTTGGTAAGTACCTGGGGGTCCCGCTCTTACATAAGAGAATGGTTAAAGTAACTTTTGCTCCACTGATTCAAAAGGTTAGATCAAAACTGGCAAGCTGGAAAGGGAGATACTTGAGTATGGCAAGGAGAATGGTCTTAATCAAGTCGATACTATCAGCAATACCGCAGTATTAGATGCAATCAACATTGATTCCAAAAGGATTTTTAGCAATTATTGAGAAATTAAGCAAGGATTTTTTTTAGAACTAATAGGACGGATCTAAGAAACTTCATCTGATAGCTTGGGATGTGTTGAAGAAAGTCAAAACTGAGGGAGGTTTAGGGATAAAGGACCTTCAATGCCAGAATCAAGCCTTCCTCATGAAGCTTTGTTGGGGAATGATCATGAAGCCTGAGGCTATGTGGGTAAGGTATCTTCGTTTGAAATACTCATGCGGGACGTCTAAAGTCCCTCAAGTGCGAAGAAGATGTGATCAATCAGCCATGTGGAGTAGAATAGTTGCAGTTTGGGAAGGGTTTAAACAGGGGCTAGGCAGACTCTTAAAAAGTGGGAGATTCACTCATGCATGGTAGGACTACTGGGCACCACTGGATAGACCACTGAAGGATTATGTTGATAAGAATGAAGATTTGGTGGACATAGATGCCCGTGTCAGTTCCTTTGTAACTCAGGAAGGGGAATGGGACTGAGTAAGATGGGAGAGCTTCCTCCCTACTTGGGTCGTGGAGAAAATCATATTGGTCCCTCCTCCTACGGGAATAGAGGAGGATGTTATCTATTGGAGATCGGCTTCAGATGGAAACTTTAGTATGAAGTTAGCGTATGACAATATTTATCACAAGCCAGAGCAAAGCCGACAATCTCACTGGTGAACTTTATGGCAATAGGGAAGTCCTGAAAGAGTTAAAATGTTCATGTGGCAAGTATTCCATGAGAGACACTAGTAGAAAAATGACTTTTTAGACCGGTTAAAAATGACTTTTTAGACTGGTTCTGTATTAGGTCTTGATACAGCAGGTCTAAAAAGTCTGTTATTTTTTAGACCAGTTGTTATAACCGGTCTTAAAAGTCAAACTTTTAAGACCGGTTGTACCCACAACCGGTCTAAAAACTCCACATTTAAGATCGATTGTGGGAACAACCGGTCTTAAATGTCTCACCTTTAAGACCGGTTGTTCCCACAACCGGTCTTAAAGTACTTTTTAAGACCGGTTGTGACTACAACCGGTCTTAAAGCTTCATTTTTTTTAAAAACGTCCCTTTTATTATATGTACACGCACAGAATACTCCAATTTTAAACAGCAGTACATAACAATCACTCATTTCAATTTCAAAATTCAAAATCACCAGGCAGTACAGTCATATATTGATGATTCATTTGCAATTAGACAGTAAGGATGACCAAATGACAGCAGTAAAACAAAAGCAATGAACATGCAAAGAAATGAACATGCCCTTTGGTAAAAGTCCCATAAAACTGAAACCTAATAGGAATAATGTAAAAGTCCCTCTAATTGCCTCTTCTATAGGAAGACACAGAAATTGGAGGCATACACAATACCTTCAACCCCCTCACTAGCTCTAGAATTACTTAAGCCTCAAGAATATGCTTCCCTGTTTATAACATTTAAAGCTTACTTGGAGATACTTATGAAATACATAATAATCAAATAGTGCTTATATGCGATTTGATCCATTGGCATCCATCTTGTAAACAAAAAAAGGGACAAACTAACAAATGCCAAATACAGCTAGAAACATCTGTCATTAAATATCTACATTCATATTCATAATCAGAGATAAAACATCTCAAAAAGGTCTTCAAGCTTCACAAAGGACATAATAATCTAACCTAATATGGGTACATTTTTACAATAATGTACAATGAACATTGGATTCAAAAACTCACTATTTTTGTAATAGCTCATGGATGAATTCAGCACAACATGTGCGAATGAAATCAATATCTTCTTCAGGAAAGGGATCAGCAAGATCAAACATCTGTAACACCAAAACCAGACGAAACATTAACTTAGTAACTTAAAAACAATAAAGTAAAACAAAAGTTCTGAAATATAAATTTACCTCTTGAGTAAAATCAGTCGTGCCTAGAGTGATCATATTGTAAATGTGTCTCAAAACATAAAAATCACATAAGTTGGACCCCTTTGGTTGCCGACGGCTCTGAGAAAAAACATGATATCATTAAAACAAATATAAAGGCATGTCTTATTACATTCTTCAAACAAATGTTAATCCATATGTACTAACCTTTGGCATGATCCATGTAGGGTCCTTTAAATCTCGAACATGCTTACCACAAGCACTGTGTAGGAATGTCCGCATAGACCTATGATCATCACAATGACAAAGGTTATTGGTTTTACACAAATTCCATAAACTTTACGTACAAAAGGTAAGAATGCAAGAAAATTAACGAATTCATGGTCTTTTTCAAATCATTCCCTGGTTTGAAGTGGAGGGAACATAAGAGGATGACAGTGTAACTACTCTTGCATAGAAGAAGCAACTGCCAATGATCACTGAAAAAAACAGAAGAATATTAAGCAAACATAAAACATTATATAAATTATAAAATATCAATTTGTTTCTTACCTATGCACATATGGAGCCAAGAAACACTCAGTTCCAGTTTCACTAAGCCTCTCTGACAAGTATCGATGTCTAGTAGCAGCAGTGGTCCCTTTCTCTTGGATGTGATGGGGGCATAAGAATCCAAATTTTTCGCTTTTGCCAGAGGAGACCAACCTACGATGCATATACCTACAATAGCGCAAGCACATAAATAAAAGATAAACGGTGAAACTTTTAAAATATTTACTTTGAATTGCAGAAGCTACTTACATTAAGAACAGTTGGACAATCCCAATCGTAAGATTTTGTCCAAGAGCTACTAGGGACATCAAATCATCCCTCTCAAGATAGCATGTCACTCCTGACTGTCCAACAACTGAATCCGTAGGCCACTCTCTTGTTTTGAAGGATGTATAATATGCCATCAGAATCACTTGCTGCATGATATTCAATGGAGGCTGTGAAACTTCTTGTTGAGTGAAGGGAGCTGAACTTGGTGGGGCTTTGATCAGACTTGGTGGGGCTTTGATCGGACTATCCTCGGCTCGACCAGAAACAAGGTTCGTTGGCCACAAGATGAATGTGCCCAAGACATCGCTAACGATCTTGAATTCATCAGAAGGGATAGGGACAGGTGCATCTGCAATAATCACCTCGTCAACTGACACCCGGACTTGATTACCTTCCATTTGTCGGTGGTGGACAGTTGATCCCAGGTTATGCACACTACCCCGTGCAACTAACCGTCTCAGAGGATCCTCGACAAAAAGATCACAAAGCTCAGTAATTTACGGGTTAGGACCCTCTGATGATTGCCAGATGTTGCAACAACTACCTTTAGTGCTCTGCTTATTAGGATCAATCGATTGTGGCTGGGGAGCACTGGTATCTTGTCTTGAGCTCATAAACACTATCATTTCCTCTTTCATCTTGCTCAACCGGGTCTCTAATAGTGCATCAAAAGATGCTTCAGCCTCGGCCTTTGCTTCTGCTCTTGCAATGGCCAACATAGTCTCCAATTCCTCCCTAGTCACGATGTTTGAGGAATGGCGTACGGGGGCTCCAAAGTAATCCCGTATCCTTACCCCTCCTCCAACTCCCCTGACACGGCCTGGATGCTCGTGTTTGCTAGTAGCAACTGTGAGGATGTCATTCCTGCCCTCCGACTTAAAAGAGCCCTCAGCTTATTGTTTTCTAAGTTCATCCTGTAACATAATACAAAATAACAAACATAAGTAATAATGTACGTTTCTTATGTAATTAATTACAATAACGATATATACTTACAATTCTTTCACCAACTATACGAGATTGTTCACTCGTATAAGTCCCACTCCTCTTTTGGTGGGCAAATTGCCATTTTTCTTGCAAGTCTAATCTTGCCTTCACGCCATCCTTAGAACTTCCTTGTATGTTGAGCAGTGTCCCAACAATACTATCACATACGTTCTTCTCCACATGCATGAAATCAATACAGTGTCTGACGTCAAGATTGCGCCAATATGGAAGATCGAAGAAGACGGACCTTTTTTTCCATATATTTTTCTCATTTCTACTCTTTGATGACTTACCAAACATAGTATTGATATTTTTCACATTTTCATAACTTTTCTCCCCAGTCAATGCCTCTAGAGCATCTTCAAACTCTTGGCCACCGAAAAAAGCTTTTTTTAATCTACGATAAGGGTGGCTTCGTCTTAGAAATCGCCTATGCCCAAGATAAACCGTCTTTCTTCCATGTTGAAGTTGATGGTAGCATGTGCCTTCTTCACATATCAGACAAGCTTTGTGGCCTTTAACGCTATATCCTGACAAGTTCCCATATGCAGGGAAGTCATTTATAGTACAAAAGATTATTGCTCACATATTAAAAGTCTCCTTCTTGTTCACACCAAAAACATCGACACCTTTATCCCACAACTCTTTCAAGTCTTCGATCAAGGGTTCTAGGTAAACATCTATGTCATTTCCGGGTTGCTTTGGTCCCGAAATCAACATAGACAAGATAATGTACTTTCGTTTCATACATAACAAAGGAGATTAGTTGTAAATTACCAACAGAATAGGCCATGAACTATGTATACTGCTTAGGCTACCATAAGGATTCATACCATCTGTGCTAAGCCCAAGCCTGAGATTCCTAGGTTCTTCACCGAAGGTAGGAAATAATTGATCGATTTTTTTCCATTGAGAAGAATCAGCTGGATGTCACAGCTTTCCATCAGAAATCCGCTCATCTGCACGCCATCTCAAATTTTTGGCATCAATTTCATTAGCAAACAGGCGCTTGAACCTTGGAATGATTGGAAGATACCACAACACTTTTGCAGGGCCCTTATTTGATTTATACCTCGGAGTTTCACATATCGGACATTTCTCCTTCTCTTCATGATCTTTTCTATACAATATGCAATCATTAGGGCAAGCATGGATCTTTTTATACTTCATCCCTAGTGGACACAGTATTTTCTTAGCATCATAGTATCGACAAGGCAACACATTATCATCAGGAAGCATATCTTTAAAGGCCTTAAGCGTTTCTGAAAAACTCTTGTTGCTCCATCCATGCCGTGCTTTCAAGCTTACCTATTTCAATACAGCATTCAGCAATTGGTATTTTTTACACCCCGGGTACAACGGCTTCTCAGCATCACTGCACATATTACCATATGCATGTGATTGTTCAAAAGCCTCTTCTCCTACATCACGAATAATGTCCTCTATCATATCATCCATATCCGTGTCATTATCATCACAAGTCACTTTCCCCTGTTGAGATGCACTTGGCATTTCTAATTGTTCACCATGACATACCCATACTACATACGTCTTACAAAACCCTTCACAAATTAAATGTGTATATATATCTGCAGCACTTAATCACTTCTCATTCAAACATTTTACACAAGGGCAATAAAACATCCCACTATCATCATCAGCATTTCTTTTTGCAAAGTCTGAAAAACCCTTGACCCCAACATCATATTCAACACTCGTCCGTTTAGCTTGTATCCAACTACGATCCATATATTCCAACACCTTTTTTTTGTTTTGTACTTTTTCCCTGGAAAAGGTAGGAGAATGATGAGAGCATGCAATCATTACACCCAAGTACATAGTGTAACTAGAAGTAAACAAAGAATATCATGATTTAGAGTAGCGTGTGAGGAAAAAATGGAATGAGGGAAAGTGGAATGGAGAAGGAGTGAGGGAATGAGGAATGGAGGTGGAAAGAGGAAGGAAAGAATGCGCGTTCGTCAGAGAAAGTGACTTGGATATATATTATTTTAATGTCTAACGCCTGCACACGCTAGATCCATTATTATATTGTTTGTCCCTGGATATATTTTTTAGGGTGACTTTGGTCCTTCGACTAATAATATCCAAGCAATACCGTTGGAAACCAATAGAAGGTAACTAGTTAAACAAAGCAAAAAGAACTATAAGTGGAGGGATTTATGTTGAGGCTCAGTACTGGTGATGCTCTGAGTGCTGAAATTTGAGGTTGCCTTATAGGCATGAAAAGAGTTTGGGATGGGGGGTTCAGAGAAGTGTTGATTAGGTGCGACTCCTACGAGGTTATCGACCTACTTCAAAATGAGATCCCAGATATGCATGAAAAATGGCAGCTGCTTACAGAGATTAAAGCAATGTTGGAACGGAGCTGGAATGTAGAGTTCCAATATATTGACAGAGACGACAATAGTATGGCAAACTCGTTAGCCAAACGAGCACTGAGTTCTTCTCATGGCCTTCAAATTATATATATATATATATCTATGCTTCAATTTTCTACCTATCTTTCTGGATTTCAACAGCAGAAAATTGTACTGCAACAACCAAACTCTGTTTTCCAGTTTCACCGTTTCTTGAGCACATCAAAGGGCCCAATTCCTTTGACTCTTAGGTAACCTCTGTCCATTAACGTGGCTTGCCCTAATTAGGTTATTAATACGTAACAATCAAGTTTAGTCAATAGTAATCCCTTCTTGGAATAAGTTAAGGTTAACGTCAATCAAAATCATCCTCAGACACTTTATTTGAATCAGGAAAATGATATAACATATAGTGATACATGTGTACTGTACTGTGCGTGCCGCTATACATACAAAGTTACAAACTAATCATTAAATTGCTTAATGATTAATTAAGCTCGTATATAACAAGTTGAGCCATTCATTTGTTTTTCTGTCATCCAAATTTCTTCTGTCGCTTGTATTTAATGTATATGGATCTAATACTACTCTGACAAGATTTGCTTAAATCACAAGTAATATAGATTATTCTTTTCATCCCACCATCATATCATATCATCATTTTTTTTATACACAAAAAGAAAAGACAGATAGAACGGTTAATTTTTGCTGGTTCATCCAATTCTTTTCCCTGGCTATAAAAAGTTTGAGAAGCCATTATATATTTACATTTACAATATCAGAATTTCTTTACTTACTCCTAGACATAATTGAAATTCCATTATAATATGTGATATTTCTGGAGAGTTGAAAAAATATAAAAATAAACAACAGTGGCAAGTATTTTTTAGGGGTAAATGTAGATCGAGGACGAGGAAGCATACCTCAAACAAGACGATGAAGACGAAGACCTCCTTCAGTCGCAGCAGTGAATGACGGACGGAGCTCGAAAACCAGGAGCAAACGAAGACGGCGACCCAACAGCGACAACAATCGGTGACCCAACAGTGACAACAATTAGCAGCGACCGGCTGGATTCGATTGTTCCAATTAGATCAGGTAAGGGGGGAGTTGAGCACTGAGAAGAGAAATGATTGGGATGAAAAATTTCAGAAATGGAGAGGGCGCGCGGGTAGGGGTGGGGGGAAATATTTGGGGAAATGGAGAGACTATCCGGTGCGCTGACTATCTAGCGAGGAAAGCTCAGTTGAGTAATCAGGAGTTTGTGGTGATAGAAACATGCCCGGTGGAATGCAACCAGGTTTTTGCGATGGAATATGGTGGAATACCACAAGATCATCCAGTGATGCAGACTTCTTAGCATTCTTGTAATTCTTCAAGCTTTGCTTGCATTTGTACGCAAAATAAAAAAAAAAGATCCACATGTTCAAGCGATGACCATGTTGAACTTTCACAAGCATCCTCACATCAGACTGTGCATATGGCAACGTAAAATCTATGAAGTTGGACCTATTTGCCACAATCGTCAAATCTGCCACTGCTGCATCGTACTATATATTCATACAAAAGAAAATCGAATGTTCAAGTTAGAGAGTTTTCGTGTATATATCAAGTCAAGTGTTGATTACAGCAAAGAATAAATTTAAACACCCTGTGATGCAAAAATAGTGAAGAGAATGGTTATTCTAAGCTTAACCAACCTTGTCATACAGTTATCTTGTCTGCATGAACAATAGAAACAGATGTCTTAAATTATATTGCTACTGAATTGAAAAGTGAGAAAAATAGACGGTACCTTTGTGAAATTAGGATTACAAAACAAGATCCGTCCTTAAACTGAACGAGATACTAGTTTAAGGATTAATAGTTCAAATGTTTGTATCACAATTAAACCTATCATCATGATTAAATTAACATATTTTATATAAAAAATGCCAAAACAAAATAGGTCAATCTTAGTCTAACCAATTAATTCCGCTCGCAAGTCTCAGCTTTTTAATTCATACTCCATCCAAGCCTTAATATAATAGCCAAATGATTTTTATTAGAGAGATTAAGGAAGCTAAAAAGTTAGATTAAAATAATTATGTTTATCGTTATTAGATAAATCAGTTAATCTAACTTATAAATTGATATATATAATCTAATAATACATACCATATGTTATGATTAAAAAAGTCAATTGACTCTTATCGGAGGTAGTACTAATTAACTCTCCTTCTCTCTCTCTCTTCTTCGATCAGCACCAATACCTTAGAAGATATCAATCACAAATTGCCATAACAAGGCCACCTGTCATGCCTGGATGACGTTACACAGATTCAAGCCCAACGTTGATATACTTGTGTGCATAGATATCTTGTTCACACAAACAGTGCTATACATATACATACGTATATACACATTCACACATACATATGTAGGCTCACACATCAGAGACGATAGCAGTGTCTAACCTTTCCTTGGTGAACCTGGTAGACGAGAGCATCGTAACCCCAGTAGTGTTTCCATTGTTGTCCACAAAAGCACGAAACTCAAAAGAAATATTGTAATTTGAACGCTGAAGGCAAGCTATGGTAGCCAAAAAAACGTCAATAGAATAGCCAGTAACATTCACTAGCTGTGTCTTGTTCAAAGGATTCAGTTATGTATCCACAAATTGGATGAAGAATACTTTCTTGGGTACACCAATTATCAACTTCTTCCCTCCTAGGAGTGACGACCCTGCCTCATCGTCGCTTCCTCGAATCTGAGCTGTTAACAGCACAACACAATAAATCATTATAAGGTAAGTATGGTAATAGTGATTTGGGTTGGCCATTACATATAAAAGTTATGTGAGCAAGAAAATGTGTGAAGAAATTAAGACGCTAGCTAGCTATATATATAGTCTGAGTTTAATAAAGCTACTTACCTTTATGTATATGATTTAATTTCGTGGAAGCTTACATTATTTTTAACGTAACGGCCGTGATGGTGACTTTGTATATGGAGGTTAATATGAATCATATGGACAATAATCGCAAATTCGATATGCTGTAAGCTTTTATGAGAGGGATGTTAATTTTTTAAGAAATTACAAGGGATTTGAATCTATGGCTCAGGTCAAAAAATAAGAAATAAAAAGGGAATAATCGATGAGCGTGAGAGTTAGTTTCAAGCCTAAGCTAGTACTCTATTGGTTTATTCCAGTCTTCAAAGCTATTGCTAGAGTGATTATGAGATTGACTTGTCTCAGTTAATGAGCCTTTTCATTATTAATGGCTTTTCAATGAAAGAGTTTCATATATGTAGTTATGGAATTACATGAAATGGTAAACCCTTTTGCTTGACTCGACCAAAACAAATCTCCAAATTCGCAGGATAGGAGAAAAAGGCTACGAACATATGTGTGTGTGTGTAAACTAATGGGAGCTGTTGATGTTTTACATGAAATTAATAAAAAAAGAACAACATTCATAATTTATGAATTATGCATATTATTAGATTTTTTTCCTTTTTTACCAACAGCTTATCAGAGTTTTATATATTACATAGATAAATTAAAATTATTTAATATTATTCTATCATTCATGTATTATTTCTTTTCTATTGTTATATTTCTCATGACATAAGATATTTTCTGCAATGCTGCAACTACTCAAGTCTTTTTACTGAACAAGAGAGGCCATGAATTATGAGTCAAGAGATTTGAATTCTTGACTTTAGAGCCAGCTTTGATCAAGTCTAAGCTAGCTTTGGTTTATTCAAGCCTTAACATTTTATAATACAAAAAGTCTCCCTGAATAATACTGCAGGATGTAGATGGAAGAAACCTACAAATTTCAAGGAAGTTGACATGGTTATACGTTAATTTTGACCATGTTAATTAGTCTATTCCTGGCCTCACAAACACGTTAAATTTAACTTTGACATTGTGGCCTTGAATTGAAAAAAAGAGAGGAAAGGTCATTAATTTCAATAGGCAAACTACTTAACTCGTAATAGGTAATAAAACCAAAAGATAATGCTTGATGAAGAACTATTAGAGATGCATGAATATTCTTTAGTCTTTACATTAGACTCAAATGGTACAAGTCTTTTTGATTTTTTGGTTAACAGTACTAATTAATGTTGAAAAATGATTCAAAGCTGACTCGATAACTTCATGATTTTCTCTCTGTTTTATGAGTTTGTTTAATTCATTCTTTTATTCCCTCCACGTTAGTTAGTTGTGTGTTAAGTGTCCTTTATTTGTTCAAGTTACTCTCTCTCTCTGATCCTAATTATAAGATAAAGTTGATTTTTTTGAAAAAATTAAGGAGGCTAATTAAATTATTTTATAGTATTTATATTTTTTTTTCAAACTAATTAGTTTGAATAATAAATTAATATATAATCTAAGGATACATAACTTATGATATAATTAAGTAACTTATTTAGCTTCCTTAATTTCTCCAAAAAAAAGTCAACTTTGTCTTATAATTATGACCGGAGATAGTAATTAGTAACAAGCTGTGTAATGGATTGTGGGACCAAGATATTTAGAATTATTTGATTTTTTATTAGCCTATATGGATAAGGATATGATATGATCATTTCAAGCAGTCAGAAGCAGTAAAGTACTTTTACAGCTTCATCATGTTTGGGTAAGCTCCAAACTGTGGTTTTAAAAGTCATTTTTCGACAAAACTCTTCTCACATACATATCTTGTAAATCGTAAAAGTTATTCTCCAAAAGTTAATCCAAACACACACGTAGTCATTAATTAATGATCCCATTTTTCCATCTCCTTAATTTCTAGGGCATTTATATTCATAAGTCGTAAGTTTCCTCAACTGCGCAGAGCTTAATTGCTTATTATAAATAAACTAATAATCCAATAACTAGTCTATTTTGGTCAAGTATTCAAGTCAAGCTACTTAACGAATTGGACAAATTTCACCAAAGCAACATATATCAATCAAAAGTTTTGGTCAAACGAAAAAAAGATACATTAATCAAATGAAATTTATTGCCACAAATGTTTTCTAACGTTCTAATATACTAGCCTTCTTCTTTTTTTTTTTTGAGTGTAGAAGGTTACATGAGAACTATTCCCTAGAGGAAACATCAAAACAACAAAGAGCCTTGATCAACAACCGCCTCCGGAAACGAAGGTGGTGGGTGATCAAGGATAACAAAATTTTCAATATTACTATGAGATAATCCGGCCAAATAGTCAGCAAGAATATTTTCCTCCCTAGGTACATACTAAAGAAGGACCTGCCAATCTTTCGATATCTAAAGTCTTGCATCTTCAATCACTTCCATGAACGGATGATCCATAGGAGTTCCTCTTGTAAGTTAACGGCCTCCAGACAATCTGTGAACACCATGATATTCTTTAAGTTCTTGCTCCAGCAGATTTGAAGGCTCTGTATTATTACAATGATCTCTGCTACCACAGGAGGTACTTGGATGAGCCGACTGATAAATCCACAAACCTAGCTTCCATCTTCATCTTTTATAGCTCCCGCGCATCTCGTCATGCCCAATTCCAGAATTGATCCATTTGTTTCCAAACTAGCAAATCCAGATCTTCCCCTCATACTTACCCCTTCTTCAGTAATATTGCCGTTGTAAAATTGGCAGTTGTTAATTAGATCCATATCCGAAGCAGCTCTAAATAAACTAGTGTGTCCATTATGGTGTGCTATATCTTGATCACTCCCAAACAGCTTCGAGCAACAAGCAACCATATATCCCATCAAATGTATCCAAACAATGTTCGCCAGCTAACTTTACTGGTGTAGTTTCTCCCTGCTTTGTTTTTTAGGTTCCACTTTATCCACTCCAATCCTTGAACGATCGTAAATTTTTCCCATAGAATGGGCTTAATTAATGAAATCCACTGCTCCCTTGCATTAATACAATCCCTCAAAAGGTGCATCAGGTCCTCTTCCGCATTGCATCCAAAAGAACATCTCGCCTGCTCCATCAAGCCCCTTTGTTCCCTTAGCTTCGCTGTATGTATTCTCCCATTAGCTGCAAGCCACATAAAGGTCTTGATCTTCTCTGGAACCGCCCATCTCCACAGTAGTCACCAAAAGGATTGATCTTGATTCTGTGACCCTGCAAAAAGAAGCGTTATGCCGAACTAATAGAAAAATGACCATCAGCAGAAGGAGTCCATAAATATCTATCCTCTCCTCTCTCCTCACATGGCGGGTGAGTGCTTATAATTTGCTGAGTCACCGACCACTAGAACCACCGACTTAGCTGTCTTGTGTCCCACTCCCCCCACGGGTTGACATAGTCTTGAAATTTCTCATTTATGTCCATAAACGCCTCCATCCCCAGGAAAAGATCTATCAAAAGTCTATTTAATTCCGACTTGTTGTCGTACCAGAAAGAGGCCAAAGCTTCATTGCTGATTTTAATCCTTACTCCTTCCTGGAACTTGTCCCAAATAGAGCAAACTCCTCTCCAGGTATAAGACGCACTCTGCCGTGGTTTTGGCCTATTCATTTGATCCCATTTGTATTTGCTCCTAAGTACCTTCGCCCATAAAGCATCCTTATTTGTCAAAAGATTCCAGCACAGCTTCATGATGAATGCTTCATTCTGTTTGTATATATCTCAAATGCCAAGCCCACCTTCTTTCTTATTCTTCTTAACCTGATCCCATGAGATAAGATGCATCTTTCTTTGGTCCTCCTTTTCATCCCATAAAAAGCTCCTACTCTTCTTTTCAAGATCCTTTATAATTCCTTTAGGAAGCAACATGGTTTGCATATGATAAGCCGGAAGCGCCGATAGAACTGATTTGATAAGAGTAACTCTCTCTGCCATATTCAAACAGCCTCTTCTCCAACCTGTTAATCTCTTCTGCATTTTCTCAAGAATAGGATTAAAAGTAACCTTAGAAGCCCTTTTATGAAGTAAGGGGATACCAAGATACTTGCCCAAATCTCCTGTTAATTGCACTCCCATAGCTCTGTTAAGTGCATAGGCCCTGTTGAAATGGACCTTTTTAGAGAAATATACCCTAGTCTTCTTTCTATTGACCAGTTGCCCCGACACTTCGCAAAAACTCTGAAGACAACACATCATCTAATCTATATGATCCTCTAACGCTTCTCCAAATAAGATTAGATCATCCGCAAAAAAGAGGTGAGATAGGGGAGGACCTCCTCTATTCAGACGAATCGATTTCCACATTCCAGTATCTACTGCATCCTGAATAATATGACTTAGCTGCTCCATGCATAAGGTGAATATATATGGGGACAGGGGATCACCCTGTCTAACACCACGAGAAGAATTGAAAGTATTAGTAGTTTCCCTATTCCATAGTACTTGAAACGATGGGCTCGAGATACAATCCATAATAAGGTCACAATTTTTTCCTTCTATACCCAATGCCTGAAGTGTATCATGAATGAAAGATCATTCCAGACGGTCATAGGCCTTCTCAAGATCCACCTTAACAGCCATCCAACTTCTTCTCCCAGTCTTGGCTCTCATTGAATGAATGACTTCTTGAGTAATACTCCATCCGGTCCTAAATATAAGACATAGTTTGTAGTGCAATTTTCACTACAAACTATATCTTATATTTAGGATCAGAGGTAGTAATTATATTTTCACTACTATGGCGGCCTGCAATGAAGCTACATTGGCACTGGCCGATGATTTTCCCCATTACCTCCCTGAGACGGAAACTAAGAATCTTTGAAATAATTATGTAGCTCACATTACACAGTGAGCTAGGCCTGAAGTCCTTAATGGTCTCTGGGTTATCCAATTCCGGAATGAGCACAATATTCATATTTTTTATGTCTCTAATCTGGTTGGTCTCCTGGAATATCTCAGTCACCAGGTCAACAATATGCTTCCCCACTATTAGCCAGTATTCTTGATAAAAGATCGTTTGAATACCATCTGGCCCCAGAGCCTTGAAAGCCCCAATATCAAACGTGACTCTTTTAATCTCATCCTGGGTAACTCTTGCATTTATGCTGGTTTACTCAACATCACTCAACCTCTTAAATGTGTTTTGGGTATCTATGGTGTTCAAATTTTGGAGCCTACATTTAAACAGGTTTTTGAGTTCCTCTTGATCGAAAGTCCATTCCTCATTATTGTTTTTCAATCCCTCAATCCTATTACGGTGCCTCCTGACCATTACTACAGTATGGAAGAATTTGCTATTCTGATCTCCCTACTTTAACCATTGACATCTCGATTTTTGGTACCATAAAAGTTCTTCCAGCGCCAGTAATTTGTTATACTCTTTCCATAACTCATTTTCAGTTTGGATCAAGTACTGACTGTCACGCCTAGCCTGTGCTCTCTCGACACCTTCGATTCTTTGAAGAGTCCTCCGTTTCCTTTCATTAAGATTTCCCACTCTTCTTCTATTCCATTCCCCCGCTTTATTGGTGAAATTGTTAATTTTCTCATTCCAATGGTCCCCACTCCAAGCGTCCTCAACCATGTCACGAAGGCCTTCCTCTAAGAACCAAGCAGCTTGACACCTGAAAGTAGGTTTAAGCCTTTGGTAATCTGATGGACAGGATTTTAACAAGATTGGCCGATGGTCAGGACCAAATTTGGACAAATGATGAACTTTTGTGAGCGGATAAGTGCAGTTCTACTCAGAATTCATGAAGGCCTAATCAATTTTTTTCTTTGAGTAAACCACGCTCCCAGATGAATTTATCTCCAGTAGTTTCAGTTTCAAGGAGTTGACAATCCGAAATACAATCCTAAAATTGTCTCATGGATCTAACATTCAACTCAGAACCATTACATTTATTGTTACTATATAAGTAAGCATTGAAGTCCCTTATGACAATCCATGGCAAGTTTATCTCTTCACTTAACTCAACCAATTCATTCCATAGAGTTTGGCGGAATATACGATTAGGTTCAGCATACACATAAGAAAGAATAAACTCTTTAGACTCTTTGTTGACCTTAACTTTAGTATGGATGGCCTGGGTTGATGAAGACATATATTGAATAGATAAATCATCAATGTTCCATAACAACCAAATGCCTCCAGCATATCCAGTGGCTTCCAACCGGATCTAAGTATTAAAGTCCAGCTTCTTAATAATTTTATTGGCCTAGACACCACTAACCCGAGTTTCCATGAGAATCATAATTTTAACACTATTACCCTTCAGCACATCTCTAATTCTACCAGGAAAAGTTTTAGATGCAGCACCCCTGTAGTTCCAAGATTGTATAATTATAGAATCCATAAAAAAATTTTTGGTTAAGAAAACTTACCTGAAGATCAATGATGCTGATCCAGATCTGACACTTGTATAATTTCTACCTCTATCAGAGCATTTTCAGTCATGTCCACAACTGCTTCCTCCTCTGTTCTCAATTTCTCTTTCTCATCGTTATTGTGGTTTGGTGCTTCTTGAGGTGTCTTTTTTCCTGGTGGTCTTATAGAAGGTAACACCAATTCACCATTATGTTGCTCATTTGCATAAAGCTTTACAGGCTCCCTTTTACGCTGAGAAGAACTTGGGCAATTTGGTTCAAAGACTATGTTTTGATTGGATAAATCCAGTTGGAGAGACCCATTTTTTGATGTTGACCCAAATACCAAATTGTGGCTCCTCCCCACTTGCTTGCGTTTTTTATTAGGAATTATATTTTTCAGCCCATCTCTATTATTATTTTTTCTGCATCTCAGCTTCTCCCAAAAATGCCCCTTTCTTTGCTTAATCTCTTGTCTAGAGATCTCCAGATTTTGAAACTCATTTGGCCCATCATTCTCTTGCAATAAAACGTTTCCCTCCAGCATTTTTTCCTCCAGCATTTGGGCTTGTTTTGGCTCAATCTCTTCTTGCATTAAATCCTCCTTTTCTTGCATTTGGGCTAATACTTCCTGGACTTGTATCGGCCCATCTACCTTTGGCCTTAAAATCTGAATTATATCCTCCTTCCTCAAGACCTTCGCCTGTAGTCCGTCAGCACCCACCCGTTCATCCTTTTCCTTCTTCTCTCTCTCCCTTTCTGCAACTTTCGTTCCACTGCCATTCCCTTCCTCGAAAATTGATATTAATTTTTCCATTTTCTTATTCTTTCTTCCCTCACTGCCAGAAATAGCTAGGCTCTGACAATCTTCCTTCTTCCACTGAACTTCAATCGCCTTATTCTTCTTATTTACTTTTGGCGTATCCTTTGAAGTGACAAGCAGATCCATCCCTTATAGAATGTTGAACCTTGATCTAGCTGCTCGGTCAACCTCCTTCCCATTTTTACGGTCTGAATTAGCCGTTCTGCTCTGTTTTGTTCTGTTCTATTGACTACGATCGGACAATGTGTTTTAGGGGCGCAATCTTGACTTCACTTGCATCCACGGTCCGTACTCGTCGTTGACTGAGATGCCCGGTACGGACACTGCCGATTGCTTCACTGTGAGTATTCTGCCTTCATCCTTCACCTGTGATTTTTCCGATGTCTTCTATATCTGTAGCATCGGTGATTTGCTTGCACAATTATCTAGTGTATGCCCATACACCCCACATGTAAAACAGATAGCATTGAGTCCCTCATACTCCACTGGGTAAATCTGGTTTCTCAGAATAATTCTAGATTGCAAATTTTTGTTAAGATCTATCTCAACATTGACTCTAGCATATTTCCCTCTTTCCACCGTCTGTGTATTATTTCCTTGATTAGCTAGGGTATTCATATCAACTTTGAGTGTTCGCCCTATAAGATTTCCTATTTCATACATGCATTCCTCTGAATAAATGTGCATCGGAAGGGTGGGAACCCTTATCCAAATAGCAACCTTTCTTACTCTATTACTATAGGGATTGAAATTTGGACTCCATCGCTGGACCGCTAGGTAGTGACCTTGGAGTACCCAGGGGCCATCAAATAATAGCTTCAAACACAAAGTTTGGTCCACTGTTCTGAACACACAGTAATTATTTGGTAGGCCAATAAGCTTAAAATTGTCTGATCGGATAAGTCTTCTGACTCTGTCGTTCAGCATATACAAATTGGTTTTCCTTCCTAGCACAATTATAACGAGGGCATCTTTCCATGGCATGCACAACTCTTTTAATTTTTCATTAGGTATATTCAACGAAGGAATAGCTCCTAATTTCTCTCTCTGCTCTTCTGTTAGTTCAGGAGCTAATTCCTCCTCTTCTTTAAGCCATTCCATCATTTGATCATCAAAACTTTTTTTCAATCTTTTCTCTACCTCTCCCAAAATTTTTGCCTTGTAGGAGATTTGGCTCTTGATGACTTGTTTTTGATTTTTTTGATCCTGCTCAGATGTGCTCTTCATCAGTTTCCTATTCGATTTTTGCTGAGTATCTTGATCAGGTATATCCTCCATTGGTTCATCAGAGTTTTGTATTGGTTCCACCTCATTGCTTTTTCTCTCTTCGATCTCCATCTCTGAGTGCATTTTCTTTATGTTTCTTCCTAGCAGGTCGTCGTCTTCTTTCGAATTACCCTCCGCTCCGTCAGGATTAGTTTCGATATTGTCGGTGTTGTTTGGGCTAGCAGATCTCGCACTACAAGCTTTCTCTCTCGGCATTCTCTCTATATACTAGCCTTCTTGATACAACATGATTTTAAAATAGTAGAATAAATTATGAACAATGAACTTCTCCTTCAATTTTAAAGAAGAGGGAAGAATGAATTTAGCTACAATATATAACACAATATAAGAGAGAGTTGGACATGAACACGACAACACCTAAAAATCAAATTTACCAATAGATTTATAATTGAGAATTTTCATTTTTAGAAGAAAATACTTACTTGATAAGAGTTCGCAACAAACTGTACACATAAAAAGAAAACGTTAACAAAACAAAGAGAGCACGATTCATTTGGAAGACAGTACCTTTCCACTGTCAAATAGAAAGAAAAAGGAGGTCTAAATATAGAATTATCCATAGTACAAAAAATCGGACTAGATCGGCCGGTTTGACCGGTTGAACTGGAAACTAGTCAGTGGTCTGGTCTGGTTCAACCATCAGATCGCGAACCAGTCAGAACCGATGGTTCACTGGTTGGACCGGTTTCCTTTTTATTTTTTTAAAATCTTTTTTTTAATTTTTTTCAACTATTATCTCATGCTATTTTTTAGGGAAAAATGAAAGATTAAAGACTAAGATGAAGAGAAAAGTAGGTAAAGAAAGAATAAATCTAAAAAAAAGAAGATGATGATGAAAAAACCTATTTAAAAGGATATAACAATTATAGGAAAGGAGATATTATTGCATAAGTATAGGCATCATAATTAATACTAATAGATTTTAAGCATTTTTTGTAAAGATCTTCATTTTTATCTATAGAAGTTTAAACATTTATTAATAAATATATATATATATATATATATATATATATTGTCACTAATAAATTATAATATTTTAAAATAACCGGTTCGATTACTGGTTAGACCCTGGTTGACCCATTAACCCTTGAACCTGTGTCATGACCGGTTCATTGCCCAGTCCGATTTTTTGTTCCTTGGAATTATCTAGAACACAGATTTAACATTTACAGCCATATAATATTGAAAAATTAGAATTAAAAAAAAACTCCCTTATACATGTATTAAAATGCATTTAGCTCATATTTTCTTTTGGGCTTCGTCTGATTTTTTTTTTGGTTACAAGGCTTTGTCTGATTTTCGTTTGTCATTTTCCAATTTTCTGTGCTAATAACTTCAAGCCCAGTGCCATGCATATTCAATCTTTCGAGCCAAACTTTCTCGCCGCCTACCCCACAACTCATTCTTTTGTATATATCGGCCCATGAGTTTTTTGCGTCGAATCTTAAGCCCATGTTAAATTACATCTGATTGAATTTGAATGATCTAAATCACCTAAATTTAATTGTCCCCCCAAAAAAAAAGAGAATTTGAATGATCTCTATTATGCACTATTCAGCCATCAAGTAATTTTTTATCAGAGGAAATCTTATTTGATGTACTATTAAACACAAAATGTGAGCTCTTCTCTCCTTGAGGATTCAAGCCTTTCCTCAAGTGGCGACAACTAGTGCATTTCACTAAAAATAATTAAATGATCTTAATTTTAAAAAAAAGAATAAATTGTTCTAAATATAGTAAATTATATTTTGACTTTTTTTCCAATTGAAATGGGACTAAGCTAGAGTCGGTAATGCAAACTCAAGCCACTAGCCCACAGGTTAGGATTGGCATTTTTGCAGCCCGCAAATGTGTTAGCCGCACAAGCCTGCATAGCGTAGCCCGCACTTTTTTTATTTTTTAAAAATAAAAAAATATGGTAATGTTACAAAATTCTAAAGTCTCACACTCCCACTTTGACCTCGGCATCTCTTAAATTATTATATCTTGATTACTTCATGATGATTTAAAGTTTTTTGTTTGTAAATTATGGCAAATTTGATGACATTTATCTCTTAAATTTTTAGACAAAATAAAATGGCTGCTTATATAAAGGACCAAGCCTATAAGAGATAATGTTACTTATAAATAGGACTAGATTGAGTAATTCATACAAAGCAAGATATGTTAGTTAAGTTATTTAATATGTCTTAAATTGCAAAAAAAAATATTACTTACTATCTTACTCTTATTGAAGAACTGATTTTCAAATATGCATTTATTATCTGTAACCCCCTGATTTGACACAACTTTAGCCGCTTTGGGGTCAAATCAATGGCATCGTTGCCGGGGAGTCAATTTTGACTCCTTTGGTTTACTAGGTGTCAATTGGTTTAGGTTGACCGAGGTTTGCCCTTGTGAGCCTATTAGGTTTTCTTTCATTTTTTTCATAATTTTTAACAATTTTTTATAGTTTGTCTAGGTTTGTAGAGTGTCTTGCATCAAAATTTTTAAGAAAACCAACCAAATATCTTGATTTTTCTTTGTTTTTGTATTTGCATTTTTGCATTTCTCACTTGAATTCACTTGCTTTGTGCTTGGTTGATGCATATTGGTTTCATTGCATTTGGATTGTTTGTGGATAACTTGCTTTTGATGCTATTTCGGTGCATGATTCCAATCTCCAAGTCACAATTTTTGGTGATACACCCTTCCCACTTGGATTGTGAGCATTATACTTGTTCATACACACCATACACACTCACATACACTTGCACTCTTTCCACTTCATACCTTTTTGCTTGAACTTGTGTGCAAGATAACTTTGACACTTCATGGATCCATTGCTTGCTTGCTAGCTTTGTATGTCCGACCAACTTGAGAGGGCATTTGATCAACATTGCATGCCCTAACCTTGAGTTCAATTTTGAACTTAAGGGTCCTTTGTTTGCTGCACCACCTCATTTTCATGGACTTGAAAAGGAAGATCCGTACAAGCATCTCAATGCATTACACTTGGCTTGCTCAAACATGAAGCCTGTTGGTGCTCGCCTTGAAGATGTGCAATTGAAAGTGTTATATTTCACTTTGGAAGGAAAGGTGAAAAAGTGGTACATGATGCTTCCTACGCATGTCAATGATGTCCTTCATTCATGGGCTAACTTGAAGAAAGCCTTCTTGGACAAGTACTTTCCTGATGCTAAGATTGCTGAGCTTAAGAAGGAGATCTACTCTATCAAACAAGATCCCTTGGAGTCCTTCTATGAGTATTGGATTCGCTTTCAGGAGCTTTTGCCTAAGTGTCCACATCATCAAATCAGTGATGAATAGTTGATCCAGTACTTTCATAATGGTCTTCTACCTAATGAGAAGGGCATTCTTGATGCTTTAGCTGGAGGTTCTTTAGAAGATTGCACTGCTGAGGAAGCATGGGCTCAAATTAGAAGAAGAGCTCGAAACACTCAGCAATACAATGTGAGAAAGATCGGAGGAGTCTGTGATATAGGATCCAACCAAAGGATGCTCTCACTTGAGTCTAAAATGGATACAGTCACCTCACAACTTTCTCTCATCACTTTTGAGCTTCATCATTTGAGTATCCACCAAGCACCTTTTTCTCCTACTTCAAAAGCTCTTGTTGCACCTAGTTGTGATGCTTGTGGTTCAGTTATGCACATTGCAAGTGTATGCCCTAATCGTCATGAGGAAGTCAATGCTATGTATCAAGAAAGGCCTAATCAACAACAAAGATGGAACTCTAACACTACTACCTACAATGAAAATAGAAGACCTAACTCTACTTTTGGTTGGAGGAATCAAGAAGGGTCATCTCATCAAGTCCAACCATATGGGTCAAACCGTGGGCAAATGGTGCCACTTCAAGACTCTAAAGGTAATTAGGCTAATCAATTGTTAAAGAGTGTGGTCGCTCAACTTACTAGTATTGACAACCGGATGATGAAAGATAAAGCTTTGAATGAGAGTCAATTCTCTTCTATTGGCTTAACTCTACAAAGGCTAGAAAGTGATAGGGCAAGTGATAGAACTCAACTATATCATATATTCAAGAAATGAGAAGAGTTGGAGTTAAAGAATGACACATGCAATCCCACTTAACCCAACTCTCCAATTCCTTGAGTGATGTGCACGCGAAGACTAGTGGTTCCATTCCTTCAAACATAGTTATCAATCCTAAGTCCCTTAATGCCATTGAGTTGAGGAGTGGCAAGAAGGTACACTTCCCTAAAGAGATTGACAATGAGGTGGATAAGGAAATTGAAATTGAAAGTCCACCCTTGAGTCCAATGAAGCTTTCTAATTCTGAGAGCTCTAAAGAGAAGGCTGTTCTTGAAAAGAAGAAGGACAAAGTGGTTGAGCAACCTCAAGTGGAACAACAACCACTTCTAAGAGAGGTTGGCTCCAAGGAAAGAAGCACTTTTGAGGAAGGTGAGTCAAGCGAGCAAGGCACCTTATCCAGTGCTAATGGTAAGGAGGTAAAAATTTCTCAACTCCCTTTTCCTAAAGCTTACTTTCATGGCAAGAAAATACATGAGGACTAAGTGTGTGTTTGGGTGCAGCTTTTGGCCACCCTTAAGCCCAATTGAACATGCAAAAGCCCAATTAGTAGTTGTGATTTTTTTTTCCATGTTTGGTTGATCAGATGTGATGTTGGGCTTGTGATAAAATATCCACGATTGGAACAAGCTCTCCACTTGAGCTTTAATCAAAAGCTCGATGGATCAGAACGATACCGCATCATTTTCATATCTCAGTTTATTCCCAATATTATTCTTATTCTCCACCAAAACCAAAAGCATATCCCCCCAATCATTCTCTTCCCACCACGTGTCCATCTTTCATTCCCACATCAGACGAGTCACCACATTCTTCGCTCCAGAAACACAGTCGGCCCCTCTCTGGGGACTATTCCTTCCTGGCTCCCATTAGATTTAATTATTTAAATGATTTTTATCACCAACAAAAACAAAAAATCCGTCCTAAATATAATTATCAGACACAAGTTCGCATTATTTGTGCAACAATGGCTCTTCATAATTTCATTAGGCGAAATGATATTGCAGACGTAGTGTTTCGCCAAGGTGAAGCTGGGAATCTTGTTGATGTGGAAAATAATAGTGTAGCTGAACAATCTTCCACGACTAATTATGGCAGGCGATCTTCCTCTGAAATGATTCAAATTCGTGACTCAATTAGAAATCAAATTGTACGGCACATGTGATACAATTGGTTATGTAATATTTTTCTAATTAGATTGTGCATTTTTTAATTGTCTAATTTCCCAACTTAAACTATTATAAATTTTTTATAATTTTTAATTACATTTCTCTTTTATCATTATCACAAAAGCCCAATTGACAATCGCTGTTCCAAACACACCATTTTTTTCATTTTTGCAAAAGCCCAATTGACAATCGCCAATCCAAACACAAATCACATTACATAATTTAGCTTTTATCAAAAGTAATATCACAACAAGCCCAATTGAAACAAGCCCAAATGACAATCGCTGTTCCAAACACACCCTAAAAAGATGAAGAATCTGGGATTTGAAGGACTGTCGGTTGTGGTTAATGATGGTGGTTTTCTGCCTCTTCTCCATCTCCCTAAAGCTCCCTCTGAGTTCTCAGTTCTCTCCCAAGTCCGCCGCTCTCCCTTTTTGCCCTCAACTCATGTATTCTCTCCCCTCTTAGTCTCCCGGTCCTCTGTCTCCCAAAACCAGTCTCTAAACCCTCTTCTTGCGGGTCACGTCCTCTGTTTTCGGATCTGCCATGTCCGAATACCATGTCCACCAAAGCCAACCCAAATTAGGATCCTCACTTCACTCCCAGCTGCAGCCCAAATCCAGTATCTCATGATTCAGCTAGGTCTATGATTTATGCTCCATGAATCCCAATACAGTAACCTAACCAGGGACCTAAATGACACTTTCAAAATGTTCTTAAGGAGCGACTCAAGTGAAATAATTTGAAATGTTCTGAGGGCATAATCATAATTTCTAAAATTATGGGTCTTTTATGTAATTTGCTCTGGCCCTTTTCCTTCATCACTCTTTGTAAGTTTTACAAAATTCTTGGACCCTTTCCTGTAATTCTACCCCAAGCTTCAAAAATATTAATTCTGACCCTCCAGATCTCAAAATTTCTTCCTTCACACCTACAATGCAAGTTTAAGCACAAGTAGCATCAAAAGTTCAAGAAAACATTTGTATTAATAATTAACAAATTTATGACTATTTACCCCTATTTATAATTGATTCAATACAAATTGCCCTAATTAAAATTTGTGCTTAATCATGTAATAATGTCCCAAAATATATATTAAAAATCCCAAATTAATCATTAAATATTATATAAAAATATGGTTCAATCACCCCCTTGGCCCCTTCTATTGCAAGGAGTAAAAGTAGAAAACAAACATTAATTATATTATCAACCTCTTATATTTTGGACCAAAATTTATTTCTAGAATATTTCTTATATTTTGAATTGGACGAAGTAACAAGATTGCATCCTCTCTAATTATTATCAGATATATTAAAGCATTTATAATTTTATTCTTTAAAAATCATAAACAATTGAAAATTACATGTCCCAGTTAATTAAGCCTCTTGTGCTTGGGATATTTATATGATCATCTTTTGGTTTTGTTCAGGAGATTTTTGGTGTGCAACAAAGTCATAACAATACGGTGTGCGTTATATTCTATGAACTGCAACAAGTAAATGCCACTCGCCGCGCTTTTAGATTCGGATTAGCTTAGTGAAACCTTTTAGTATATTGAAGTTGAATCATTACGTCACTTGCACACCATCTAATTTAGACACACACACACACACACACATTATACTTGCAATTTGACGAAATTGGACCAAGAAAGTGCTTAATTATTGTAAGTTTCGGGTCACCGCAAAAATCATGGAGGGGACCAGGGTGTCACTTGCACTAATGACACAAGTTAGTGCTCTTCACGCTCGGCTCATCATAATCAACTTAGTCACGCACGCACCATCTGATCTTTAATGTAACAACGATCTGATCGCAATCATCTCATAACCTATAGGATTCTTGGGTTTGCTATTTCAGTTTCGAACAAGAACAAATTAAGCGTACATGGTGGCAAACCTTGTTCGCTTCCTAGATACCTATGACCTTGTCCCATCTTGGCTCTGCTCATCGTACGTAGATCACCATTATTTACTTATGAAAAGCACCGATATCTGTTTGTATATATTATAAAACAATATTTTTATGCTTCTTTGCACTTGTAAATTTGGAATCATTTCATTTTAATTGCAAAAAAAAAAACTCAACTTCCTCACAAAATATACTTCATAATCAAAGATATGTCATGAAATCACCACATCCTAATAACAATATATCCCACAAAAAATATTTCATAATCAAACATGTCATCAAATCGCCACATCATAACAACAATTTATCCTTACATGTCCTTACATGATAAATTAAAATTTCATGAAACATGCATAGGAATGTTCAAGCCACAATTGTGAGAAGAGAAAAAAAAAATCAGCCTTTCTAGTTCTAAACCTAATTTTATTGACATTGCTTAAAATAAAGTCCACACTGCAAAAAGGTGGGCCCTGTTCACCCAATTGACGTGATAAACCTTGTGATGAGCAAAACACATTCAGCTAATCAAGTCAAATGAAGAAGATATCTAATGAATGCGTGCATCATATGGTTTATCTTTAAAGGCTTTCTAAAGAAGTTTAAGAGAAAATAAAGCTACGTAAAACTACCCAAAAATGAGATAATTATGGTAGATGGGTGGAGCACAATTGATAACCATGTTGTTTTGAGCCTGATCAACTTTTACAGCTAACGGCAAGTGTGCTTACAATGTGGCAAGTATATTTTCTAACTATTTCTAACTTTTACAGCTAGCATCAAAAGAATACTGCATATATATATATATATATATATATTGTGATAATTGAAGTGAAAATATATAAATAAAATTTGATAAAATAAAAAAAAATTCTATTATTATTTGAAAAAAAAAAAAAGAAAAATAATGTTTGTGCCAAAAATAGTACTATCATATTGCATTGACTAAATAGACGGTCGTCTCATTGTTTTTTTTTTTTTTTTGAGCTTGGGTTTTCATATTGTTTGTACCAAAAATAGAACAAAAATATTAATATAAATATTTTAATAGTAAATAGACACTGTTCTAAGTTAAATTAATTTTTCTATCGAAAAATAATTATAATATATATTTCTTCTTGAAAATAATTAAGGAGTTTATAATTTAGAGAAAGTAAGCTTGGAGGGTTATTGCCTCTTTGTTTTGTTTCATGACATTTTTCAAATAAACCCAAAAGCAAGATGAAGTGATTGATTAGGAGAAGACATACACTAGGTGTTAATGGGGTTAACCATTTGCGAATACCTGGAAACTTATCACTTGGGGGCATAAAATAACACGCAAGTTACTTTGGGAAAAAGAACCTTAAATCAGGTTTTGAAAATAATAAAGACTTGAGGAAGAAAGAGCATCGGTGTTATACCGGATCCTCTCATTCTTTTTTTCACTTTTATTTTCAAAAATACTTGTATTTTAAACTTAGTAAATATGTATAATAATAATTTTATAGAATATTAAATCTCAACCTTCTAATTTTTCTTTTATTTTGTGTAGAAATGAGATAGAAGAAGAAATGGAGAAAAGGTAAAATTAGAAGATCTACTTCCAAATATATCCAAGAGTTAATCCCCAGCTACTTAATCAAAGCAGTGCCATTTTCAATAAAAAGAAAGAATAAAATGTTCTAAATATAATAAATTATATTTTGACGTTTTGCCAATTGAAATGGGACAAAACTAGAGTTAGTAATGCAAACCCAAGCCATTAGCCCGCGGGCTAGGGTTGGCACTTTTGCAACCCTCAAATGTGTTTGCCGCATAAGTTTGCACCGTGTAGCCGGCACCTTTTTTTATATTTTAAAAATAAAAAAATATGGTAATGTTACAAAATTCTAAAGTCCCACACTCCCACTGTGACCTCGACATCTATGAAATCATTGTATCTTGATTGCTTCATAATGATTTAAAGTTTTTTATTTGTAAACTATGGCAAATTTGATGACAATTATCTTTTAAACTGTGGACTAAGTTTTTGACTTTTTGTGAGTGGAATTATTTATGCTAGGGATGTAAATTTGATTACTCATATATATGTGTTAGTTTCATATTTTCATTTATTTTTTTAAAAGGGGGTCATTTATTTTTTTAAAAGGGGGAAAATAGAAGGAAATTGCGGGTTGGCAGGCCAACCACAATGAGTTAAGGTTGGCATTTTATCAGGCCCACACCGCATAACGCGCAAGCTAAGCTAGTATGTATTCCAAGCTCTATACTAAATTAGGATTGAGCCCACTGCCTCCCTCATAGAATGAGATTACTTTGTCACTCATGTGCTTAATTATTTGTTTCTAATGGGAGATAAGTAATTTTGATCAACATCTTTTTAAAATTTTACTTGAGAAGATTATAATTATTTTAAAAATAATTTTTGAAAAATTACAATACATTTGAGCGGAGCAAGTAAATATACAAGAATAAAAATGAAAAGAGGTGGAGGATGAAGGAGATTATGGGAGGCGTAGGAGGAGGGCCCTTCGATACAACAAAGTGGGAAGCTAGAGAGTCGTAGGCCTACTCGTGTCTCCTCATTTCCAAACATCACGCGCTGTTCATTATTTGTTCTTTTTTACCCACCTCTCTCTCGCTCTGGGATCATCCACTCATCCTCCCCACTTACACACATCTCTCTCCCTCTCCATCTGTAATGCAACAAAACTTATGCTTAATTTTTTCTCTTCCTCTATATCTCTCCCACACACTCACTCCAATGTTGATCCTCTTTTCTCATTGGCTCTCAAAACTTATGCTTCATTGATCCTCTTCCTCTATATATCTCTCTGTAATGGGCTTGTTGTACCACGAATCATATCTTGCGCACAAATCAAATATCTTGCCCTATCCCGACAAGTTCCTGCAAAAGTACTCTATATTATTAACAAACCCAAGCTACTTATTAAATATATATGTATATTGAAAGATTATATATTTATATATATATGGAATGATTGTTCATTCTGTAATGAAGTGCCGAAATACTAGCTAGTTGTGGGGGCGAGTGGCTCTGCAAGTGGTGGAATAATTTGTATGAATTTAATTTGCAAGTGACGTCGTTGTGCATTTGTTGTTGTGATTGTTACGTTATAGTACAGTGACGACGCTTACTCTGTTTGAAAACGATGCCTCATAATGAAGGGTCCCATTAATTATATTCTCACACACACACACACACATATATATATATATATATCGTCTTAGTGGTTACTTACTCCTCTTGCATTTTCCTTTTTCTGGGTTCGCATAATTTCTTACCCTCTGATGCATTAACTGCTATACACCTAATTGGCTTTGTGTGTGTTCATTATATTTATGACTTTGTCTCAGGATTTGTTTCAGAGATTGAAGTCTGCTTTAATTATTCGATAATTCAGAAACTTGTGTGTTCACCGGATTTGCAACAAGTTTAAGCTTATCTCAATTGAACCTTTGAAGATAGGGATCCAAAATAAAACATTGTTCGCCATACTCCTATGATGTTTTTTTATGAGCAACAACTATCCAAATCATACAAAATAAATTGATGGTTACAATTAGTTAAAAACAATGAATGTATAAGAGACATATTTTTTTTTTGTTGAAAAAAAGAGAGATATAATTTTTCCCCCAAACATACCCTTATTTATGAAGATGATGAGTGAGAGAGAGAGAATGAGTGGCAAAAAAGATGAGAGAGAATAAGTGAGAAAAAGGTATGAGAGAAATATGCAATTAATTAAAAGTAAAAATAGAAAAAATATATTAAATTTTTAAACAAAGTAAAATTGCTGTTTATACAAAGGACTAAGCCTATAAGAAAGAACGTTACTTATAAATAAAACCAGATTGAGTAATTCATATAAAGCAAAGGATGATAGTTAAATCATTTAATATGTTTTAAACTGAAAAAAAATTACTTACTATCTTACTCTTATTAAAGAATATGATTTTCAAATATGCATTTATTATCTGTAATCCCCTTCTATTGCAAGGGCCAAAAATAGAAAACAAACATTAATTACATTATCAACCTCTTATATTTTGAACAAAAATTTCTTTCTAGAAGATTTCTTATATCTTGAATTGGGGAAAGTAACAAGATTGCTTCCTCTCTAATTTTATCAATTAAATTAAAGCATTTATAATTTTATTCTTTAAAAATCATAGACAATTGAAAATTACATGTCACAGTTAATTAAGCCTCTTGTGCTTGGGATATTTATATGATCATCTTTTGGTTTTGTTCAGGAGATTTATGGTGAGCAACAAAGTCATAACAATAACGTGTGCGTTGTATTCTATGTGCTGCAACAAGTAAATGCCACTCGCCGCTCTTTTAGATTCGGATTAGCTTAGTGAAACCTTTTAGTATATTGAAGTTGAATCATTATGTCACTTGCACTACATCTAACACACACACACACACATATTATACTTGCAATTTGAAGAAATTGGACAAAGAAAGTGCTTAATTATTGTAAGTTACGGGTCAGCGCAAAAATCATGGAGGGGACCGGCGTGTCACTTGCACTAATGACACAAGTTAGTGCTCTTCACGCTCGGCTCATCATAATCAACTTAGTCACGCACGTACCATCTGATGTTTAAAGGAACAACGATCTGATCTCAATCATCTCATAACCTATAGGATTATTGGGTTTGCTATTTCAGGTTCGAACAAGAACTAATTAAGCGTGCCATGGTGGAAAACCTTGTTCGCTTCCTAGATACCTATGACCTTGTCCCATCTAGGCTCTGCTCATCGTACGTAGATCACCATTATTTACTTATGAAAAGCACCGATATGTTCAAAAAACAAAACAAAGCTTCGATCATTGATCATTAGTATAATTAATTTTGCTTTGGCCTCTGTGGAGTAGATACCTGTGGAGTAGATACCACTCCAGTCAGAATTTGCTTTTTCAAGCATTAATTAATTTATCTCTATTCGAGCTAGGGCAAAAGCACACGTGGAGTGAATTAATAAATGATCGATGTTCAATTATTGGACCACCTTAAGATTTTTACTTGCCAATATCAGATGAGGATGAACAGAACAGTTCCGTTCTCGATCTGGCAACCCACATTAATGAACAACAATGATGTTCAAAAGGAGTCCTCATCACTTGGACCACGTCAGAAAAAAGTTTTCTCAGTTCCTTTTCTGAACATGAAAGTTACATTAATTAACCTATGTGAACATGTTTTGATATATATCTCTATATATCGATTCAAGCCTTGTGTCTATTATTAACATATTAACGTAACTCCATCTGTTTTTTTGACCTTGAAACCCCACGAAAACATGTGGGATTGGCTCAAGATAATAGACCTATCGCTAAAAGTAAGGGGATGGGGACACATGAGCATTATATATTAGAGCCAACTTTGCATGTCATGGTGTCGACTGACTGATGATTGGTCCCATAACCTTTAAATATATCTCCTATACATACGGTACATATACATATACTCTCTCCGTCCTTTTTATAAGCAATTTTCTCTTTATATCTTAAACTTTAAACTATTTTTTTACTCCTATTAAATACACATCTTTATATTAATTATCTTTTACTCACGGCTAATTCTTTTTCATTTACTCATTTATTACGTATTCTCTCTCATATTTGTTATTCTATAATCCATGCTCTTTTTATAAATGGGGCATTTTTGAAAGAAACATGACATTTTTAATACATTTATTGTTTTTAACTACTTTTAACCATCAGTTCATTTTGTGCAATAAGAATAGAAGTTGTTTATAAAAAGAATTGGATGGAGTACATATATGATTATTTTGGGAGCTATTTAACTCAATTGATACCAAATACCAAGCACCTCTTTAAGTTTTTTTTTTTTTTTTGATCAAAGGTTCTCCTTCAATGTTTAAAGCGTAAAGGATTTTCAACTTTTCCAATAAATGCATTTCCCAAGATTCAACCAGTTGTTGGTTCTTTATACTGTCTTTACTTATGTAAGAATTTAAATTTGCCAATTCAACTATTTGTAGGTATAATAGATGCGTGAGTTTTTCCCGCTGGGTGAAGGATGTCAATATATATGGTGTGTGTATATATATTATATGTTGTTGATTGATGGTAGTGGCACTTGCTAGATAACGCTAATTTTGCCAAGTACTAATAAGGATGAATAAGAAAGCCAATTTATGCTTTTTGATTAATTGTGGCGTTCACTTTATTTTCTGGTCACTGTCTGCGATATATTGTTTTCGCAAGTTTTAACGCCTTATAGTAGTCCTGACTCCTGATAGGGACAGCGCCGGATCCAGCATGCTCACTATCTCCATTTTTACCATGAGTCACCATCACCCTCTAATTATTAATATATACACAATTTTATTAACCCAAGGGCATTATATAGTCTTATCGTTTAGGGTGTGTGTTTGTGTGTGTGAGAGAGAGAGAGAGAGAGAGGATTTGAGTATTCGGCAATATTATTTTGTTAGTGGGATCAGAATCAGTAAGAACCTAACTTCATGGATCCCCCGAGACTAGATATAGAGCTAATTATTCATTCGTGGCTTCATGATTGTTGTTTATATGCTGCCCCTCGAAACAAGCCAAGCCTACAATGACAAAATCCACCAAATCAACCTTTTATTTCTTTAATTTATTTAAAAAATGGAAAGAAAGAAAGAAAGAAAGGGTCACCTTTGCTTACCATTATGATGCTTTTTCTAAATTTGAGCCAAAAAATAATGCTTTATCTAAAGCGTTATTGTCATTTTATGAATGCATGATTCCATTAAGAGCCATATTGTAGGCGCTATTAAATAAAATTAAGCTAAATGCATTATAGAGTAACTAACCTAGGTCGATCTCTATGTGGAGCATATATTTAGTTCCTAAGTAATCTAGTGTAAATAATAAATTAATCGAAGAGTATGGGATGTAAGTTTCATCTATCTAATTAAACTAAAGAGCTATTTGTTTATAAATTTTTCAATGTATAAAGTGAGTAAATGGGTGTAAATGCAAGAGATGAATATCCTAGGTGATTGAATCCACTAACCATCTTTGTCCAATTTTAATTATATGTTCTTCTCTTAACTAAGCACAAGGACTAGTAAGAAATCTTACTAATCAATATTCCTAGCTTCTCAATTTAATCTAAACATAGACTCAATTGATCAATTAAGAATACCTTGACGTACTTAGCTTATGATGGATTCATAAAAGATCCTCTCTACCACCAATTATTTCCTAGAAACCTAGCAAACAATTGATTTTAAGAGAATAAAGGAAAGCAATTGAATAACAAAAGAGTGTTATAGTCCAATTATAATCCATGAGTACAAATCTAGCACAAGTATCATCATAGATGATTATATCAACCGATTAAATCCTCAACCATATACACAAATCATAAACTCTAGCAACCTAGAATCATAATCTGCATATACATAGAGTGGAAGATGAAATTAAGATACAAAGAACTCCCCTAGATGCTCAAGGACTCAGGTTAGCTTCACCATCACCATCGGACGAAAGATTCTAGCTGCTCATGATTCGGAAATCCGCTCCTCTGGACCTCTAGACCTCTGGACTGTCATGTTCATTGCAGATGCGAGAAAACAAAGAAAAACAGGGAATTAATAGATGGAAAGTGGAAGGAGAAGGAGAAGTGGTGGTCGGTGGGAGTGGAGTGAAAACGGAATGGAGAACATGAGAGTCACTCCCGAAAAACCAGCCTCCGCGTGAGATTAAGCACTATGAAAACATGAACTCCTCCCCTTTGCTGAAAGCTATCGCAAATTTTGGAACTCAATCTCTAGTCTAAGGGCGTGTTTGGAAACTAATAATAATGTGAGATCTTAAGGCCAAGAGTAGGTCATTAATTCAAGCCACCAAACAATGCCTAACTCCTTTCTTATGCCTATTAAAATCATGAAATTAGGAATTAAAAATCTGCACATATGCTTCCATATTTGCCTTCCATTAAGCTTCAATGTACCATGTCATCACCTACATTTATGAGATGCACAAAGGTAATATTATATGTTCACAATTAATTAATAATGGGAACAACAAACATTACTTAAAATATATCAATTTAGCCAATTTAATTCACAAATGACCTTTACACTCAAATCTCACATTAATACCTAATTATACCCAAAAATAGTTAATCAAATCCCACAAAAGCCTAAGGTTAATCAATAAAAGATATATGAATATTTAACTCTATCATCCATTTTAAGGGCTCTGGCCTCTCCCTCTCCCTTTTTGTTGATTATATATATATATATATATGAATTCATGGTTGTTGATAATATCAAGCACTCCCTCCAGTCCTTAATATAAGACATGTTTAATTACCTAATTTGATTAGATTAACAAAATTTGTTAAGTTAATTAATATAACATGTATTTTCGAAAACACCATAATCATCTTGCTTAATTCTCTTTTTACCTCTTCTCTTTGATTATTGTTGAGAGTGTACATATTGATAGGGATAAATTAGAAAAATATTGATAAATATAAAAACTATATCTTATATTTAAAATCAAAGTCAACTCTCTAAATATGTTCTATATTAAGAATTGGAGGGTGTGTATAATTTTAACCTAAACGATTGCATTGCATAGAATATATCCGTTCACAACTCATTAATTATGCGATTAGTGTGAGTTCCCTTCTTACGATACTGAAATGAAATTCTTGATACTGCTTTCCCTATATAAAGCATGCGCGCTTGTGTGGTTTGATTAATTTCTGGGAACAACAAGTGATGATATTGTATACACATATATTTGCTGATTATATTTTAAAACAAAATAAAAAGGAAAGGAAAGGACAGGTAGAGATAATTTAGGACAAAGCCACTTGAACGAATCTTTATGCTTCAATAGAAAAAAAAAAAAAAAAGGAACAAAGTATTAAGTCACTCTGTCCTTACACTTTCTTCAGTCATTTCAGCAGGCAGCCGACCCCGCTGTATTTGCTAGGTTCGCGCCATTCTAGCCTCTCCGATTAATTTTTTTATGGTGCCCATTGAATTTCCTAGGCTTCTCATAGATATATATATATATATATATATATATCGTCCTCATACCTTATCATCCGTAGATATTTTATTATATACTACGTCTGATTTTTAATATATAAGAGCATGTTGGCTTTTATTAAAGAAATTAAGAAAGTTAAATTAGGTACATTAAAATATTTATATTTATCATTTTTTTCTAAATTAATTTATCTTATTTATAAATTCATATATAGTATGATAACATACAATATATATTATGATTAGATAATTTATTTAGTTTTTCTAATCTTTCAACTTATTCTCATATTAGAGAGATAGAGAGAGAGGGAGGGAGGGAGGGAGGGAGGGCCTTTGTGGGGAAAAAAGAATACTGTTAAATAACAAAACAAATTACTATCAATTAACTTTACTTGGTATGGCCCAATCCCTTTGATTTTCGTAAACTATGGCCTTGGGCACGTCATATCTACCATCATGATTGATTATTCTTTAAAAAGCAATGTTAATTTGCCTGGAAAAATTAATTAGAGCATCTCCATCAAGCTATATATCAGTAAAAGGGTTTATTTTTATCTTAAATATAGGAACTTAATCTATTTTGTCCCCTAATCAAATTTATAATTTTTGATAAATTCTTCCTATTGATAGCATATATTATGTGGGTTTTTCATCAAGAAAGCAATTAAAAAAAGTACTTTAGAATACCAAGTCATATTATGGTTTAGGACTTTTTTTTTTTTTGGTCAAACATATGGTTTAGAACTAGAAGTAGGTACGTAGTATTAGGATTAGGCACGAATAATGTGAAACTCAAATCCCCACTTTCACATGTGACTATTATATATGGATTAGTATCATTCCAAAGGGATTATAGGATTATTAGAGCATCATACTACACGAGGAAGATCCTTTTGAGTTTATTGATATCCTTGTTTTGATGTAGCTGTATGATTAAATCAGATTCGAATATTGTCAAATATAATTGATGATAGTTTTCCTAAAAACATTTTATACATTCACACGTATTTAAACGATCAAAAACCTCTTTCACTATAAGACTCGAAACCCTTTCACTATAGGACTTGGCATCGTATACTTAATAGAGATAAGAAAGCAAATTAAGGAAATAAGGTCCCCGAGGATATGCATCATAGGCATTAATTTCAAGATACTTTCAAGCGTTTATTCATAATTTTTTATTTTTCTTTTGTTACATAGCTTTGATTGATTTTTTACTACTTTATCTTTCCATAAAAAGCTTGCAAGACCATGTCATTATTGGGCGCCAGTCCATTCCATTTGACAACAAGTTTTCTTCCTTTGTCAATAACTTCACATCACAATCTTTGCACGCGTGATAACATTACGTCAAATTTTAATTTCATGTCTTTAATTTATATGTCCAAAGCAATTAAAAATTATAACGATGACAAAAAATACATTACCCAATTTTGAAAATTGTAGATTATTTTAAGTGAGCTTTAATTAGCTGTGTCCTTATTTTTTTTTTTTTTTGGTAATAAACAAGGGCTAAGCCCAACAATTAAATAGAAATTCTCCGAGGGAAAACACGCCCCTCATTATCTTCTTGTAGAACTCGTTCAACCAGCGTTGGCGGCTGTTTCCATACTAATTTCCAATCAGGGATTTTCAAGCTTAGGTCCACTAACATATCTGCCACATGATTAGCCTCTCGATATACATGGGTAATTCGCACTTGCCAATCCCTATTCAGCAATTCTCTAATATTTCGAAGATGCAGTTGGCACCCTTTTATGCTTAGGTTCTGATTAATGGCTTCCACTATTCACTTTGCATCACTCTCAACTTCAATAAATCTGAATCCCAGGTCCCAGCATAATAGTAGCACTTCAGCTATGGCACATGCTTCAGTTGCATCCGAGACAAATTCATTCAGTTTTACTGAGAATATCCTCCAAGCCACTCCCCTTCATTTCCTCTTATGAGTCCCCCACACCCTGCTCCTATATACATAGACCATCTACCGTCTAAATTTAGTTTACACCAGCCTCTTGGTGGTGGCTTCCATGAGATCATTGCGACTTTTCCACTATGTGGACTAAGATTATCCCCTCTCCATTTCTCTTTGTAGTAGCTGAGGTATTTTATGATTTTTTCTGCTGCATTATGAGGCAAGTAGACTTCCTGTTCATGGATCTGTGCATTTCTCCATTTCCACAAGTGCCAACATCCAACTGCAAATCAACGCACTAATGCTACAAAACTTTTTTCCACCCAATTTTCTCAAGTACATGGGATCAATGATTTATCAGGTATTGAGGCTTTTTAATTAATTGAGTGGATGAAATAAAAGCAGGTAAGAGTTATTGGTAAAATAATGAAACCTTAAAAAGATTATCTACTTTTTTTCTATATAAATACTTCTATATAAATACTTCCTCTTATCTTTATTTTAAGGTACCAACTAATAAGTGTCATTGGTCCTTTTTATAAGGCACTTGCTTGCTTCCAAAGAGCATTAAATATTTTTTCCACGTTTGCCCATACTTATCAAGGGTAATTGGAGAGAGTAATAATTAAGATGGTATTAGAGTTGAGTGTAATTTGTAAGGGTAATATTGGAAATTACTTAAATTTTTGAGACAAATTTAATACTTTTAACTGTTTGTATTGGTTTGTGAAAATTATTAGTGGGTGTCTTATAATAAGGACAATTGGGAGTAATATAGATTCCCACTCATTTGTGGAAGTTGAGTTGAAATGCATATATATATATATATATATATATATATATATATATATATATATATATATATATATATATATATATATATATATATATATATATATATATATATATATATATATATATTAGGGTGGTGGATTTTGGAGTTACAAAGCATATTACCGGGCAGTTAATTACTTTGTTAGTTTTCCACTCAAATATAGAATAATTCCACTCATTAGTGGAAGCTGAGTTGAGATGCATACTTAATTAAGGGCTAATTGAAATTAGAAACATAATCCATATCAAAACACACACAGAATCAATAGTAGTGGCAAGTACAAGTAAATATTGATGATTAAACATTAGTAGTAAGAGGAAAGACATGCCATTATGGGAGAGAGAGACAAACGTGTAGTTCACTTAATATTTATTATAGACGAGACGAAGTGAGATTTGGTTTAGATTTGTATGTCTAGTCCATAGTTTCACACCTTAGCCTAACGTTAGTGAGATAATTAGATGATGCATGTGAGTGCGTAGATTATTAATGAAGCCTTGACGTTGTGCTTAAACGAATAGTCATGCATGTATCTGAAAATATGAAGGGAAATTAATATGTAAATGCCTCTAATTTTACCTTATTTTTAATCAAATCCCTTTAATTTTTTTACCCAGTTCTCTAGTTTCACCTGATTTTAAATCAAACCTATATAGTTTTTTTTTCTTTTATCAATTACTTGAAACTAAAGGAAGCTTATTTAAAATCATATGAAACTATAAGGGCTTGATAAAAAAACTTAAAACCACGTGATAAAAAAAATGTAAAATTATAAAGAGTTGGAGATTAATTTTTTATATAAATAATTATATACTCTATAACTATACAATAGTTTTATTTGGCGGTGGAAGCTGACGAGGCCTAGTGCGTTCCAAAAGAGGGCCCAGAGAATTTAAGTGGGAGGAAAATGACATGAACATAACGACCGTTTTAATTGTATACTTTGAGAAGAAAGGTCAGTAATAATAGAATTAAAATATTTAAGTTGGGATGGTTCTTTTTTTATATATATTTAATATTTCTTTATTATTGATGTTTTTGAAATGATAAAGGTGGTGAAAATCTAGCTTCGCAAGAAGTCTCTGCATTGATTGGAACATTACATGCCTCCTTCTTCCTTCAAGGGATCAATTATTACGTACCTAGCAAGGGATTAGAATTCATTTTTCCAAGTTTATTTAGGTATTTGTATAATGAGGTGGCAGTTTTAAAAATCTGCTTCAATTTTAAAGGAATTTATAATGTTTTTCTTTACTTTAATTTTGGCTTATAACATAACTAATTTTTCTAATTCGATCAAAAAACATCTATATATATGCATTTTCTCCCATTTGTTGTTATTTTTTAATCAATGTTATATAAAAATAACTATACAAATATGTGTGCTAAGAAATAAACTGAAAATAAATTTTATTTTTGTGATAGAATTTTTCCAACTATATTTAAATCATATAAAATGTTGTATCGTTTATTAAGATACGAAAATTCTTACCACTTATTTGCTACCACTTAAGTTGGCTACTAAAAGTATTTTTTCTTTACACGACATATAATTTCGTAATCTTAATGGCAATATGTATAATTATGAAAACTAGAATTGTGAATTTAAATACAATAATCATATTATGAAACTAATAAAAATTTAAATGTTTTTGTGTGAATAAATAATCACTCACCATATAATTAAGTTATTATGGAAACTGAATTTCCAATCAACTCAAATATATATATTTTTATGATGTTATCATCCAATATCCAGTTCAAGGTTCGTGGCTGCCCTTCCCAACACAAGTGTCTCTTATGAAACTTGAACTCAAGACCCATAGGCACTGTTTGATATGCAACACTGAATTTTGAAGGATTGAGATTGGGACTAAGATTGGTATTGGTATTAGGAGTGGGATTGGTACTGGGAGTTAGGCTTTATAATTATGTTTGGTATGGAGTAATGTTGAGAGACTGTTTAAATTAATTTTATTTCTTAATTATTCATAACCATAGAAAGACTATAATACACCTAATGATAAATTAAAAAAATATTATAACAAAATTTATGGTTTCTCCAATATTTCCTGATCTTCCTCTCCATGAGAATAGAAGACAACTATTCTCTTCCACTACCTAGCTCTAAGGAAGTTGCGAATCCTTTTGTTCATCAATATTGTTGGCGAACAAATTATACTGTATACAAAATCAAGAGAAAACACTACTACAAAAAAGTAAAGTTGTGGCGCTTATAATTGCATTAGCTGTGGCGCTAGAGAAATGCCACATATCTGGACACCATTAAAAAAAGCTGTGGCGCTTCCAAGCGCCACAACATTTTAAATTCCTTTTAAAAAAAATACCCTTCTGTGGCGCTTGGTGGAGGAAGTGCCACAGGAAGGGGGTCTCCTATGGAGCTTGCGTCAGCAAGTGCCACAGGAGACCAGACCTACTGTGGCGCTAACGTCAGCAAGCGCCACAAGAGACCCCCCTCCTGTGGCACTTCCTCCAACAAGCGCCACAGGAGGGTCCTTTTTTTTTTAAATCTTTCTTTCTTTCCTGTAGCCCTTTTTTATGTTTCCTGATTGTGAAGCTTTATGTAAAATGAATGGCTTTCGCGTGTGTTCATCATCTCCACAAATTGTCAATATTTCTATTTTATATTTCAACCTATTATATATATATATATATATAATTTTCACATTTAAAATTCAAGTTCCCCAACAAAAATGTTCTTACACAATAATATATTTATTGTCATTTCCCCAACAATAATGTTCTTACATTAATACTCTCCAAAGCTAACATAAAAAATATCACAATACAAGAACTTGATATGTGAACACAGTACATCAACAACTAATTAAGTAAATTAAAAGATTACTAAAAAACGCAAGCTTGTCACCCAAAAAATTTAAACAAAGCAAAAAGGCAAACGAAACAAGCTAGGTTTTCACTCTTTCCTATTAAATTAGGAACAAAAAGGCAAACGTTATATGACAGTTTATTTTGACTAAAAAAATTTAAACAAAGCAAGCTAGAATGAAACAGTCTTCTTCTTACAAATCTATTAATTGACCAGCGCAGGGAGTGGGGGACCACGTTGGTGATGCTATTTTGAGTGAAGAGGATGAGCAAATGTGAGTTGTGGAATGGAGTGGGGATCAAATGGAGTGGGATTCAAAAGAGGAAGAGAGACAGAGAGTATGAAGAAAAGGAAACAACTAGGGAGAGGAGTGGGGACAAATGAAAAAAAATGGAAAAAGGGACAAGAGAATTTAATGAAGAAGATGAGTGTGTGTGATTGTTGTGCAAGAGAAAGTGATATCTTTTACAGGGGAAGGGGCGTCAACGCGAGCTAAGGAAGAGGGAATAAAAAGGGAAAAGGGAGGGAAAAGATAAAAAGTAAAGTTAAATGAGGTAAATCTGATTGACGGGAGAATTGAAAATTCACATTCAGCCAATTGTGGTACTTCTTTAAAGAAGTGTCACAGCTACCCTTTTTTTCTTTTTCTATTTTTTTTTTTATTTTGGGGACCAAGGATGGCACCTGCCAAGGCAGGCACCACCCTTGGGTAGAGACCAGTTGTGGCGCCTAGTGGCTGGTCCCCAAAATTTTAAAAAAATTAAATAAAAAAAGAAAAGAAAAAGGGGCAGCTGTGGCACTTCTTTAAAAAAGTGCCACAAAATGTACGCCACCTTTCAACCATTTTGTAGTAATAAAACAAACAAAACGAAATCAGGGGAAGATCAAATGATCAAAATGCAGAAACTAAAAAATGGTCGATATATTCTAAATATTTGAAGAGCAAAACGAAATCGATTGATTCAAAAACAGAAAGAAAAGAGAATTTAGGATGAGAAAATATTAGGATGTTGTGGTTAAAGAAGTATAAAATACCTTTTTGCAGAGGATAGTATGTTGCGGCAATGGAGGGAGAGCGATTGTGCAAAAGGGCGAGTCCTAGGTTAAAATAAGAGTGCTATTTTTATCCAAAATATATTATAATTAAGGATATTTTTATCTCTATAATATGCAATCAAAGAAAATGCAATACTGAGGAAGGTGGTTTTGTCGCAATCCCACTTTCCTGGTACTCTCCCAATCCTATGCTATCCACAGTTCCTTATACCAAATAATACAATTCGGCCAAACCCCTGACCCAATCCCAAACCCTACCTCCCAATGCTTCGTACCAAACAGAGATCTAGTAGGGCCTTACACCACTAGACTAACTTTTTGTTGGTTCAAACTCAAACAATATTGTTAAAACAATTTTTTAAAAACTACTGATAAAAAACACGATTAAAAACTATAATTCAACCATATACGTAAAATAAATTGTTTTGGCGAAATGAGAGCAATGGAAGTCTGAAAGTATAGTTATTCTAACACTAAATGTTGAGGCAATTAAAAAACTTAATCAATTTGATATGAATTAATTACGTTTTTTCTTCATATATATTAGCTTCATTTTTTCTTTGAATATTGTGCAAACCAGCACTTATAAATCTTTGTATTTTGTTAGATTCATGTCAAGTAAAGAAATCTCTTGCACATCCCAAAGAAAAAACAAAAGAACGATACGCAATTTTAAAACGAAGAAGCAAAAGCAAGTTAGTAGAAGTTTTGTAGTGTTGACTATTTTCTTGTTCAGGTTTTATTTATAGCAGAAATAATGAGGAAAGTTGAAAATTGTATCTATATTTGATATTTATCCTTAGCTATAATACCGGGCGTGTTTATAATGTTTATGAACGCAGAAGTACTAGATAGTTCGAATGATGGCTATTAGCTGGAATTAGATAACTTGTTAAAGACATACTCTATAAGTAAGGCCACCCTCATCATCTCCACAAAAACCAAACACATCATTTAATGAAAGCAGCTATTCAATAATGTATATATATTTTTAATAATTTGTTAGATTATTTAGATTAAATTGTACCATTATCTTTATTTCTTTTATTTTGTGAAAGCATTATTAGATAAAATATTTGTGCAAAGTTGAACGATCCAGACTGTGTTATCACATTGAAGGGACCCCACACGTTACAAGAATACAGAATAAGCATTTCCTTTCTTTCTGTCTTCCTTCTTCATTTTCAAACTTCAGCTACCCCTTAATTAATTTATTCTCTATACTATCCACAGTTCACACCAGTATATTTTATCTCCAAAAGATGTCAAATTAAAATCATTTGTGTTTATTTTTTCAAAGAAGATTCAATTCACAGCCGTACATTTAAGAAAGATTAAGTGAGGAGTTTGGTATCATTAGACTACAAAGTTCTAATACTTCCTCGGTCCATAAATTAGGAAGTAGTTCATATATAATTTCATAAAATAAAACAAAAAATTTCCAAAATCATACCCCTCTTTAATAATTAATTCCCCCCCCCCACGCCTTAATAAATCATCTTTTAAAAATAGCCCTATTTAATTAGGGGCATATTTGAAAAGAATAAAAAAATTAAATAAAAAATAACAACTTATTTGACCTGCATGTTTTCAGCAACTAGATACGTTATTTAGAGATGAAGGAAATACAATATATATAGCTAGGTTCCTTGAAACAATATATATAGGTTCATAGAAACAAATTAAATTTGAATAAAATAGTTAAAATAATATTAACACTTTTTCATAGTCATGTACAGTATAAGATACAAGGAATTGAATTACTCGCCTAAATGAAAAGTTAGTTAAAATTGGTTAAATGTAATAAATATATAAAAATATATTTTATTTTCCAAAAAAAAAATTCCTTACTCATGGGGGAGAGAATTAGAAGGAAAAATAGGTATATGAGAGATCATCAATACAACGATATAACAAGTAATTAATTAGAACAAAAATGAAAAAGAAAATTTGGTTAAAATTTTGGACATCTTTTAAGTAATTTTTTTAAGGGTTAATATAACTTTTGGTCCCTGAAGTTTGATCCAATTTTGGTTTTGATCCCTGAAGTTTGAAATCGGTAGTTTTGGTTCCTGAAGTTTCACTCAATTTTGGTTTTGGTCCCTGAAGTTTGAAATCGGTAGTTTTGGTCCCTGAAGTTTCACTCAATTTTGGTTTTGGTCCCTGAAGTTTGAAATCGGTGGTTTTGGTCCCTGAAGTTTCATTCGATTTTGGCGACCCAATTAACAAGTAATTAATTAGAACAAAAATGAAAAAGAAAATTTGGTTAAAATTTTGGACATCTTTTAAGTAATTTTTTTAAGGGTTAATATAACTTTTGGTCCCTGAAGTTTGATCCAATTTTGGTTTTGGTCCCTGAAGTTTGAAATCGGTAGTTTTGGTTCCTGAAGTTTCACTCAATTTTGGTTTTGGTCCCTGAAGTTTGAAATCGGTAGTTTTGGTCCCTGAAGTTTCACTCAATTTTGGTTTTGGTCCCTGAAGTTTGAAATCGGTGGTTTTGGTCCCTGAAGTTTCATTCGATTTTGGTTTTGGTCCCTCAAGTTTGAAAAGGACTTGGTTTTTTTCCGGGTCGGGTCGGGTTTTTTAATTGGGTCGCCAAGTCCTTTTCAAATTTGAGGGACCAAAACCAAATTCGGGTGAAACTTCAGGGACCAAAACCACATATTTCAAACTTCAGGGACCAAAACCAAAATTGGATCAAACTTCAGGGACTGAAAGTTATATTAACCCTTTTTTTTAAATAGGATTAAACTATTTTTTCTTACCTATATAGGATTTTTTTTTTGGCCTGAATAGGATTAAACTGCCTAAAAACTGTATCGTATAAACCAGACGGCAGGGAGTTGTTCATAGTATGGTTTATAAAAAAAAACCCAGTTACAGTGAATAATAATGTGGGGTAATTAAACTCTATCCAAATTCTATACCCAAAAAAAAAAAAAAAACTCTCCAAATTCACAATACCCAGTGTAGGAAACCCAGTTCCCCCCGCGCGTGTGTGTTGTGTGACTTGCGTTGTTTGTGTGCGCGTGTGTTACGTGATGCATAACAGCACAAGTGTGTAATCCACATGCTGAATTAATTTTATTAATCATTATCCTGTCGTCCAGAAATTAGATCAATATTCCATATCAAAACTAGACATTTTATATAAAACCTTATTTTTTAAAATTTTTAAAGTCTTAATTTTACAGGATAATTAAAAAAAATTTAAAAATGTTCAATAATTCAGTTCATGAATCTATAAATATAAGAAAAATAAAAAATAGAGTGTAATTTTACTTTTAGTATTAATTATTAACAATTGAGCCGTCTTAAGATACAGCTTAAGAATATTTTCATACACAATTATAGTTAATATATATATAGTGCTATTAAAATTCCTGTGTATGATTGAATTTGCGCAAGAGGCCAACGCGTAGAAATTTAATCTGAACTCTACACGGCATTATAGAATTTCTCTCTCTGAAAAAAGGGCCGCCAACCAAAGCATGACGTCACGTGGTCTTATTCTAATTTCTAAATGGTTGGCGTCCGGATACTGGGGGCCCCCAGATGTTAGGACGGTAGGAGTGTCCTTTTTTCATTTTCTTTTTTTTTTAAATAATAAATTTAAAATGTTAGGGATAAGATCACAAGACACAGGAATCCACTTTTGGGAAAAATAATATATTCCTATAGTGCAATGCTTAGTTGTGAAGGAGCAAATCAGAGCTCTGGAGGATCCCATCCATTTTAGGAATCTCCATGAATATTAATAAATATTTAGCACACATTGTAAAGGAATCCTTTTATTGGTTTAATTAATTTTTATTCATGACTATTATATGAATCTTAGCGTCACAATGAATCATGCAATTCGAACAGATATTAATAAATTTTAAGATGTTGGAATTCCTTAACATATATATATATATATATATTTAATCAACCATAACATAATATTAATAAGGCAACAAAAGTGAGGGCTTTTTTGGTACAAAATGATAATATACTTAATTAAAGCCACGCCCAGATTGACGCCAATCATGCCATCCTTACATATTGAATGGATGAATGGGGGCAATATAACAAAAGTCAAAAGAAAGTGGTGTAATAATAATAATATTTAAAAAAGAAGGGAAAAAATGCATGAAGAAAAGAGGGATGCTTTATTAGGTGATATAATCATCAAATTATTTATTATTAATTCTCCATAAACAGGACTCTAATGATGAGGAGTTTTAGGACATTAACTGAAAATGACAGCAAATCAGGGATGCAATAGTGGAATGAAAGAAACATTAACTGTGCTGCTAACTAGAGCAAATATTTTTTAACATTACATAGTACAATTACAAATCATAAAATACTACGTTGTTATTTTTCGATGACAAAAGCAAGTTTAACGCTTGAAATACAAAAGATAGAAGATTACACCTCCCTTACATATTGACAATCGATCCAAAAGAAATCTATTCCTGTAGCGTATGATGACTTCTGGCATTAGGAACACTTGACTCCCGACCTCATGAGCTTCCCTTACTAGTATGTCAACACATTCTTTAGCTTCGCTGCAATAGTGGAGTAGTTCAATGATCCAACTCTCATACATGAGGTCTAGTGTTTCTTCAATTTTTTAGCATGAAAAGGGTGATTAAAGCCACTATCCCTGAATAGCACGTTAATAGCTTCAAGGAAATCAGAAAAAGTCTGTATATTTGTGAGACTGAGGGATCGATATATCTCTAAATCAATTTTAATAGCCAAAACTTCAGTTATTGTTACCGGGTATAGTATAAACCAAGATTCTTTTTGAAACCCATAATCCATGCTTCATTTACATCTCTAACGACACCTCCACATGCCGCTTGATCTAGAGGATAAACAGGCGCATCCACATCAAGCCTGACCGCACCATTACAGGGAGGAGACCATTGAGTAGGACTAGTCAGATTTCCTTGAAAGATCATATGCCGCATCCTTCCCTCATGTACCCCTTCCATTAGATGGAATAAGCAACGATGAATAACCTCCTTTGATGATGCTTCATGTGTTTGGAAAACTTCTTAGCATCTATATTTCCATATCAACCAACAAGTATATCCAAACACGCGTTGCCAAGGCCATTTGGAAAACCTAGCTAATCCTGGATGATGAGTTGAGTTCCAACGAAGCCATACCTGCAAATCATTAGAAAAGAAAGCATAATATTTACTATGATCAATCAATTCCTTCCATATCTGTTTCGCTCTCTTAAAATCTCTCAAATAGTGTATAACACTCTCCTCACATGAGCATCCAAGTGGACACTCAGGTAACATTTCTATTCCTCTCCTTGCCCTCAATGAATTTGTCATGATTCTCTCATGGAAAATCTAACAAATAAAGAATTTTATCTTCTCTGGCGATTGCCAACGCCAAAGTTTCTGCCAAACCAAGCTCCTAATTCCATTGTTTTTAGACATTTGTATTCTTTTATTGCCAGTAACTATGTTTTGAATACTGTTGGAATACTACTTTTGTTCTAATATAAGGTATTTTAAAAAAAAATATTAATGTTTTGATATATAAAGGTATGAGTAATTATAATTTTTTGTTCTTATAAATGGTGTTCTCATTTTGGTTTTGGTCTTGTAGTTTCAAATAATAGGATTAATCCTTCAAGAAGCAAAATGATCCAAGTTTTATTAAAATATAGGGACTAATATTTTAAATGGAAAAAAATTTGATGGCCAATACCTATAGTTTGGAATTATATAGGCTAAAATTAAAATGAAGGCAAATTATAAAAACTAAACATTATATTAACCCATAAAGTATTTTACAATTTTAGACAACTAACATTTTTATGAGTGTTTGTTTGGCAAAAATAACTAATAATACTGCTCACTGATGATATTTAACCAACTAATTCATTCATTAATTAGCTTGGAGCCATGTACGTAAGATTCACTGCCCCAAATAATAACAGTATATTTCTCGACCTCATTTTTAGGACCATATATATATGTATATATGTATATGAATGCTGCAAAGGCACATTGAAAGAGAGAGGAGTGAAAGTTCCCAACAATCAACGATGTTGATCATACAATTAGAAGAAAAATTTGTTAGTTTTGTGTTACACACACACAACGCACAAAAGAAACTACCCACCAAATTATGATGTTAAGTTGCATATATAGATTTGTCGCTTTTTCAAACAAACTTGGCCATTCGCGTCAACCAAAGGCTGCCTTCATACAGCACGAATCCCCTGAATTATCCCAACTAAGACATCCAATATTGTTAAATTTAAATAGATTTCATGTTTTAAGATTATTAAAAAAATATTCTTTTAATTCAATAATCTGAATAAAAACCTTTAAAGGATAATTAAAATTAAAATAATAAAATATACTATGAATAATACAAGTACAACTCACTTTATTATTATTTTTTTATGGTAACTCAATTTATATATTTTATACACAAGAGCACAATGCAACATGAGGATAAATATTTTTAGTTCAACATAAATTATGAAAATCATATTGATTAAAATGCATTTTTATCCTGAACAGTTTGGAAGAGTTATGAACATCTTAGAAAAATTGATTAAGAAATATAACACATATTTTTAAAAAAATTAATGTAATATTATTTTTAATAATTAATGTTAAAATTTTTTAAAATAATAATTACCTCTATAACCCCCGCGGGAGGCCACCACATCCCACTTTTAAGTTAAGATCTCACAACCTCCCATTTTTAGAGTTATGGATTGTGACTTGAGCCAAATACTCTAGGTATTATTAATGTTGTGTGATCAATTAATGAATAAATTGTAAAAAAATTTCAGGGAAAAAAAGAATTGAAAAAAAAAATACAATCCATTTTAAATTTTATATAAATCAGTTGTATTATACTATTTTATTGCAATAATAAGGACTAGTTGAATCAACTCAAGATAATCGCTTTTACATTTCACCTGACAAAACTGGGAGAAAAACTCATTTAAAACCATATAAAATAGGAAACTCCCACATATAAATTCAACAAATCCTTGATTCGTCCATTCATCCAATTTGTTATTTGTGAATGTTAAGTATTTTACCTCATTTGCCCCTCACTTTTTCCCCTATTTTAAATAATTTTAAATGAGTTTTTTTTTTTTTTTTCATCCGGAAACTAATATCAAAAGTAAGTGGAAGCGGCTGAAACAAAAAGTTGTTGAAACAGAAAGGGTGCGGAGGGGGTACTATATTTGCACGGTAGGAAGTAGATCGGGAAGCCCTACATTTATTTTAATATTTGTCCCGTCAAGCTTTATGACCCACACCCAGCTGGGAATTTTATTTTTATTATTTATTATTCCTCATTTTCCTTTCTTGCCAAACACGTCCAGGGCAAGGATGAGATTTTATATGACCAATATGCCCCTCAGTGCGCTTCCCTTTACCGTATTCATGAGTCATGACTCCATTACTTTGAGTATCCAAACAAGTTAAATTAATCCCACAACTCACGCAACACCAACACAACGTTGCCTTTGCGGGAATACTGGAATAGCGTTTAAATCTCAACAAAAATTAAATTAAAATAATAAAATTTATGTCTGAAAAAATGACGAATTATAAATATCGATTTAAATAACTATAAATAGAAGTCTCAATTTATAATTGAGAATTTTATTTAAAATTTAAATATCTTATTTATAATTATGGCTTCTGAATCTGGGGTTGTTATTAATTATTATAATGTCATTGTACTTTTAGCTTTTGAAAATATAAGGGTCTTTTGCCTAACCTTTCCTTCCTGTTTCCTCTCGGGCCCCATTTCCTTCTCATCCAAAATCATCCTGGTTTCTGGTTCACACCCAATTTTTATTTTTATGAATTACACGTAATATATTTCAGGGATGGCCAATGCTTTTCCCCCACCTTAAATTCCTCACTTAAAATGATATGAAATGAAGTAAAAAACGTATTTTTGTGATCAAATTCAAAATGCTTTTTTTATATCCTTGATTTCAAAAATAAAACAGGCATCACTCTATGCGTTACATAATTGAAACCTTTCTATGTACCAGCTGTAAATTTAATTAATAGTTTCGGGTTTGAGTTTTAATTTGGACATGTAATTGTACTAAATAGTTGTTGGGAAAACTTAGTGGCCCTTCTGGTTCTTCCTAAATCCTAATTTAACTCAAATTAGTTGAAGTCTACTAAGTTTTTTTTTTTTTTTTTGCATAAGTGATTTGTTAAGAAAATAAATTAAAGAGTAAAACATATTGATTACCCCTCTATTTTACTTAAATCACACAAATCTTCCCTCCATTTTGAAAATGTATATAAACCTCACTTGAAATTAAAATGCATGTTATAGAAATCTCTCTTACATATTTGAATTCTATTTTCATCCACTCAACCGTTAGTTGATCGTTAAATTTGACTATTAAATATTTTATTTGACCAAAAGACCCCTCTTTTAAAAAATGAATGAACATTTATGTTCACATATAAATAATTTTTATGTAAAAAGAATAATTTTAATACATATATGTTCACAATTTCCAAAATATTATAAAAATTTATTATTTTTTATTATATTATAAAATTTAAATTTTTTTAACTTTTAATCATATTAAATTTATTAAAACTTATTTATTTGGTATTCTTTGAAATGACTAAAAACATATTTCTTTCTTTCTTTCTTTCTTTTACCATGATACTATGATTGAAAACATATTTAAAAGGCATATTTTTTTTGGGTTAAGGAGCAAATTTACCAATAAAGTTTTAAAGAAGGAGCGTATGGCACAATTATATTTTAAAGAGGGCAAAAATACACATAATGAACTAAAAGTCGAGCATCCAGCACAAAACTGTTAAATTTGATCTAACTCTGTTAAGGGTTTTCTTTTCTTATAATTTAACGCCGGTAGGTCAAATTTAACGGTTTTGTACTGGATACTCCACTTTTAATTTCTTATGTGCATTTTTGCCCCCTTTAAAACATAATTATTCCAAGCACTCCTTCCTTAAAAATCTGTTGGTAAATTTGCTCCTTAACCCTATTTCTTTTCACCATATGTTATTAATAATGTAAATTTGAGACACTATATAACTTATATTGTTTAAGAATTTTAATTTTTAAATATATTTTTTGCACAAACATTTATCAACAAGTTCCCTTAAGTATATATTCATCTATTAAAAGAATTAATCATATTTTTAATTAAGTTTTCTATGTCTACATCAATTAAATTAATTAAGTCTTTATCACAATATGGAAAAAATTTAACAGATAATTATTTAAAAAAGAAAAAATAAATTAAGAAAAAGAAAAGAAAAACTCTTGAATTACTTGACGATTTTAGCCAAGGGAATTAGTAATGATCAGGGGTAAATTACTGAATAAAACAAACACATATATTGAAGCACTTTATGAGATTTTAGTTCATAGCCTGGTTTTTTTTTTTTTTTTATACAACGGCGACGGGTTCGAACTTCGAACCCGGATGGGGGAGGGGGGGGTGAAGTGCCTTTAGGCTGTGGTCATAGCTGCGTATTTATGAAACCAGCCATACCACAGTCATCAAATGCACTTCAACCCATGAATTAGATCAAATCTCATAAAACACACACACACACGAATTATACATTAAAAAATAAATTATATATAATTCAAAATGTGTATCAAAAAAGAAAATAAATTCAAATCCAAAGGGTTAAAAATACATACTTCATTATTCAAAATTATGTATTTATGCCATATATTTATATATATAAGATAGAAAAGTGATTTCAAAAAACTGGGGGAGAAAGAAAAGTGATACAAATGATTCAAAAATATATAATTTGTACAAAATATATATTGTATAAAAATAAATGCGGATATATTATTATTATTATAATCAGCGTTAAGGTACTTAAATAACTTTCAACTTTTCTGAAAAGTACAAGAGTAACTATGAATTATTTTTTAGAACAAAAGTAACCATAAATATTATAAAAGAGGGCAAAAATAACCATGACGTTAACGTCCGTTAATGTGAGTTTTTCAATGAAATGTTAAGGTCCTAAAATAGCTATTAACTTATACCAAAAGTGCAAATTTAACCATAAACTTTTTTTTATGCAAAAGAAACTAAAAAGTGACTTTTTAAACATTAATTCATAAGTTTTTCTTTAATTTTTGTACTATAAGTGTTATATTAAATTGTGCATTAAAATGGCAAAACTTATGAATAAATATTCAAGAAGTTGTCTTTTTTTTTTTATTCTTACGGGAATGACGAAACGAAAGAAACTTATCACCCTAACTTCAAAAGCTAAAATCCCTAACATGAATTACTGGCTTTAAAAGTACCGTCATCACTAATGTTGAAGCAATCCCATAACCAACAATGAGAAGATTTTAAGGTAGGACATCTGAGAGGAAAAATAAAATTCCCAATGATTGCATATGTATAGGGTTGGATGACAAGTGGATTTTAATTATGAGATGATCAGTGATAACGTGGATTTTTCCAATCCTACCACATGTATATGAGATCTTCCATTGCTTTAGTTTTTCTCCCAGATATCCTCTCTTAGAATTCTTTCATCTTTGGTTATGTGATTGCTTCAACATTAGTGATGATGGTAATTTTAAGGCAAGTGATTCATGTTAGGGATTTTAACTTTTTGGAGTTTGGATGATAAGTTTCTTCTGCTTAGTTATTCTCGCCAGATTAAATAATAGGTGACTTCTTAAACATTAATTCATAAGTTTTTCTTTAACTTTTGTCATTTTAATCCCTAAATTGAGAAAACACAATCATAAAAAAAAAACAAAAAAAAAATCTTATAAATTAATGTTCAAGAAGTCACTTTTTAGTTACTTTTGTATTAAAAAAATGTTTATGGTTACTTTTATATTTTTGGTATTAGTTTATGGTTACTTTAATATCTTAACATTTCATTAAAAAGTTTACATTTACGAAAGTTAACATTATAATTATTTTTACCCTTTTTTATAATATTTATGATCATTTTTACTCTAAAAAATAATTTATGATTTTATTTATATTTTTCAGAAAAGTTAAAAGGTTACTTATGTACATTAGCAATTATAATTAAGATCCACCTAAAAAATACTACAACCCAATAATTTATTGGAGATATTCGTTGGGTCCTTGTACGAGCAAAGCCTACGTCTCAATCCCTTCTTTCTGGTTTCTCTATATATACCTTTCCACCCCCGCTTCCGCTTCCCAACCCATTTCTTTCTTTTGTTTCCTTCTTCCTCATTCTATTAATTCTTAATTACTTCTTCTTTAATTTTCTCTTTTCTTCTCTCAACTAATTAATGGCGGCAGACGCTTACCGAGAGCCCATGGACTACTCATCAGCGAAATCCCCTGTTTCGTCGGCACAGCCACAGCACTCGCCGTGGCATTCTCCGGTGCCGTACTTGTTCGGCGGCTTGGCGGCCATGTTGGGTCTCATCGCTTTTGCCCTCTTAATCCTCGCCTGCTCTTACTGGAAGCTCTCAGGCTACCTTGAAGGGGACGGAGACGGTCGGCGAGACCTCGAAGCCGGCGACGCCAAACTCGACGACCAAACCCAGAAAGCTCCGGTTCCATATGAGGAGAAAATTCTAGTGATTATGGCCGGACAGGACAAGCCGACATTCTTAGCCACTCCGAAGTGGTCGAGCCAGTCGGCTTCGTTCGGAGACAGCAACACTACTTGCTGTTCCTGCAACAAGAACGCTAAATCTGAACAACAAACGTCATAGACGACTGTGAAAACAGAGGGAATCAGTGGCCAGGTTCAGGTACTGAGCGAGAACAGGGGAATCCCAGAAACCTCAAATGATCAAAACCATTGAAAATCTTCTTCTCATCTCTGATCCTCTTCGTCTCGACGAAGCTCGTCACACAGAGATTTTTTTTTACTGACCTTTCCCTTTTGGTCAGTTTGGTTCAGATATGAATGAACGAGCTTAATTGCATGCTAAGTGATTGGGTGAGATGCAGAATATGACAGACACATATCATATTCGTCCAAATCTCGTTCTTCCCTAAATGTATAGTGGTCATTTTAATGGATCCGGTGACTGTAAATTACCTTGAGGTGAAATGAAATATCTGGTTTCTTCTTCTATTTTTTTTAAAAAATGTTAATCAATTTGAGATAAGATTTGATATTTTCCAGAGGCAGATAGGAAGCAGAGAGGAGTTAAAGAGACGCCAAAACTTTTTGACCCTCTGATTTGATTTGCCAGATTAATACGTGGAGGGTACGTGTAAATCAGTAACTGATGCGGCGAGAGGAAACTGTTTAAGCACAATTTCTTTTTCTTTTTCTTAAATAATACTTATTTTAAATCTTGATTCTTCAATTTCCTGGGTTTCTCTGAGCACTGTGCACATGAAGAAATGAAGAAAACAGTTTTGAATGGTTAGTCTCTGATCAGTTTTGTTAAGAATCTTGAGTCGGTGACAGAATTATAGATAGCTTTAATTTTCTAGCTTGGTGATAATTTTGAGGGGGTAGAATCAAATATGAACCTTTATATGTTGGATCAATTAACGATTCGATTGCTTATAAGTTGTTTTTTAATAGTGATTTACGGTATACAAAGTAAGTATATGAGAGGAATTGTACCTCGATTTACGTAAAAAGCAACTTATAAACAATCACAACGCCAAACAAACATGCCCATAATGGTGAAAATAAGTATTTTTATAAATGCAATTGATATATGAGAATGAGTGGGAGAGAGGAGGGGGATAGAGAATGGAAGCTTTAAACTTTAATGCATGTCACAGGGTTGTCCCCAGAATGATGATAAAGCGACAATTCATTCACTGGTTTTGATCAGTGTCATGCTGCAAATAGTGAGCCACAAGGTAGGAACCTCTCTAATTTGGAATTATTTTGGAGGAAAAAGAAAAACAAAAGAAATGATATATATAAATAATATAATTCTCTATAAAGCTATTGTAACATTGAAATAAAAAATAAATTGGAATGAATAGTGTGAATTCTTGTCATTTGAAGGAGTCAAAGGTTTGAATTACATTCCTTATTCATGTAACAACTTAATTTGGAAGAATCTATCATTTGTCACTGCTAGATAATCTCAGCGTGAACCTAATTTTTCAAGTGGGAAAATATTATTTAGTTCCTAATAAAGAGAAATAATATATTGGCAAACCCCATAACTTGTTAATAGTAACTTTTCACTTGTTAATGATAATTCTTCACTTGTCAATTGAGATTTTTTTGATATTAGTTTCTATAATTGGGACTTTGATGATATTTTCCCTAATTTTTTTGGTCAAAATTTACTCAGGTTAATCAAAGATGGTTTTTAGAATTTTATAAAATTGTATCTACACACACACACACACACACATATATATATATAACATAAAAATTTAATAGAAAATTTGCTATTTTATACTCCTCTTTTCCTAAATACATGCAAGGGGTTTGTTTTGTGGGAAAATTCCAGTTAAGGACCACCTTAGAGAATTAATTTCAGTTGCTACCCGAAAGAACCTGAAACCTCACTGTAGTCCCAATGGGCCTAACTGAAATTAAGTGGTGATGGTAAAAGACATAAATAACCCTTTCATAAAGAAAAGAGAATTAGCATCTGATTTGAAAGAAAGGCACCAAGATCGATTTCAAGAAAACCTAGTTAATTGTTATAGTCAAGTTGTCAATTATGTCTGATAGGGGTGGCGTCATTGACAACTTAAATATAGCCAAACAACAACTTCAAAATAGCAATTAACAACTTGGGCATATATATTTATAATTTGGGAACTACAAGTTGTCAATCTCTATACTAATTAAAGTAATTAATTGCATTACTGAAGTTGTCACTGGAGCTCTGACTGTAGGCTGGTTGGCAGAGTGAGTCAACCAGGGCAGTGGTGCTCCAGCGAGGTGCCCTTTTCTCTGTTTTTTTTAAATTTAAAAAATGAGGGATATTATGAAAAAAAACTAATACTTTAAAATTCCAATTTGTCCCATGTCACCTCTCTATCCTTTAAAAGTATTAATAGATTTTTTTGGGTTTTGGAAATTCACATGATATTGATGTCTTTTTCTCTAGAATTTAATTAAAAGTCGTAGTTGTAGGACCAAAAGAATAAAATTGAAGGAGAGCTATGGACGTAACAGAATTTGAGGTTTTTTATGGTAAAAAAATTAAGGTATTTTAATTTTTATGACTAGATAGTTTCTGATTCTTTTCTGATGCATAAGAATAATTCTCTATGGCTTGCAAACCTCAGTTATTCCAATCAAGATGCTTTCTTCTACTTAATTTCACACAACTTTTCTCTCACCGTTTTCCTTCAAAATACCTTCATGGAATATAATCCCAAATATATATAATACATTTGTAGAAAAGTGAAACGAAAAGAATAAGTGCACAACACACCATCATATTTAATGTAATTAAGAGGTCAATTATTACATAAAATCATTCGCTCGATATTTGTCTTCAAAGCTATAGTATACTATTAGCGACTAAATTTATAAATGATTATCAATGTACATATGTAAAAAACTATATTATTCATAAATTGTAAATAGTATAATTTATTTAGTACTATATATGTAATTGAAAGAATGTGAGATTACAATTTGAGCTTGTCGTCTGGAAAAAGCATAATATTATGAAGAAAAGAATGTGTAGCAAAAAATTAATTAAAAGTACGAGAGGATAGACTGAAAATTGGGTGAAATGTTTGGAGAAGTGTCAACTTCAGATAATTGACTATGGTTTAATGGGACATAGGTGGCATTATCTTCATCATCCCATATGTCAAGGATTCATTTTCAAAGAAAATGACGTCACGTGAGACAACAATTTGTTGCCTTTGAAGATAAAAAATCTCATAACCCTTTTACCCAGAAGGATACCCGATGAAGACACCACATCAACCTCGGGTTGCAAATTTGTCTTGGACGGTCAAATCTTTGTGATAGGCGCGAGAAACCAAAAATTCTCAGACTGGCATAGTTCGGTTTCCTTTTGAAAAGGATCTCAAAAGGTGTCTTGTTGCCTGTTGCTTTTGTTGGTATTCGGTTTATGATGCGTCCTGTAATGACGATGCTTATGTTCAACGACACCATTTTATTGTGGTGTATATGTGCACATGGTTTATAGTTGTATGCCCTTTTTCTCATAGATTTGTACCATGGAGTTGGACCGAAATTCTGCACCGTTCTCAATTCGCAAGCATTTTACCTTCTTTTAAAATTGCGTGTCAACCATGTTTAGGAAGGCTGGTACGAGTCGATTAGCTTGATATTTATTTTTATAAGATAAACCCATATTCCTCTACTGAAGTCATCAACGATTGTGAGAAAATAGTGAGCGCCACAAAGAGAATGAGTCTTGTAAGTTCCCCATATATCACAATGAACAAGGTCAAAATAAGAGGCACTATTTATTGAACTTTGTGGAAAAGATAAAAGGGCTTGTTTGGCCCTGGGTCACAAGACTTTATTGAGCTATTAATAGACATATCATTAGATAAATTGAGTTGTGCAAGCTTTTTTTTTTTTTTTGATACAAAGGCAAGCATAGCTTGAATAGATAACAAGACCTAAGGGGCAGGTCCTAAAGGGTGTTCATGAGCTATATCCCCGCATTCCAAGGCAAAAAGATGAAAACATTCCATAGGGGGAACTCCTATCTCCATGTATTCCTGGCTATTCAAATGAGCCATTCGCGCCAGAAAGTCAGCACAACGAGTGCATTCCCTATGCGAATGGGAAATCTTTAAATCCTAGTCGGCATAGATAAGGGATCTGGTAGCTGATATGATATCGTACAAAGGGTGATCAACGCCGCAATTGGTAGACAGTAGGTGGATGGCCTGAAGGGAGTCTGTGAATAGCCTGATTTTCTTAAGACCCATCTGCTTACATAGTTGAATACCACTTTGGATTGCATGGATTTTCGCCGCAGTCGGGGAAGCATTTCCCAACTTTTGTTGAAATCCACGTAACCAATTACCCTGGCTATCACGGATAACACCCCCGCAGGCTGCCTGACTGCTGCTGAAAGAAGAACCGTCAACATCAATGCGAATGAAGCTCTGAGCAGGGGGTTCCCAGCGGGTGAGCCCTCTATCTGAAACTTGGAATATCTGGTGATTAAGATGTCCATTTAGCGCACTTTCCGAGAGGTGATGAATGCATCTGTGGACTATCTCCTTTAGGTTGACACCTGAACCATCGAAAGCTCTGCAACAACGGTTTTTCCAAAGGAGCCAGCACGTGGTAGTGAATACTCGCTGCCATGCCCATCTAGACATCCTCCTATTGCCTGGTGAATTCTTTAAGTTCCAGTGTAACCATTCCTGCAAATTACCAGAAAAAAACATAGTAGAATATAGATTGTTAGTTAAAGGGATCCACACACGCTGGGCTTGCTCACAGTCTCTCAACACATGAAGGGTGCTCTCCTCACTCTCACATTGAAAGGGACAAGTGTTTAGGACGCTCGGGTTATGCCTCGCTCGCATCTCATTTGTTGGGAGTCTATAATGGAATACTTGCCACATAAAGAGTTTGACTCTTTCAGGAATTCCCCAGTGCCATAGATCGCGCCAGTGATGTTGATTGCTCATAGACTGCCGGTGGTATAGCCTGTCATACGCTGATTTCACGCTAAAGAAACCGTCAGGAGCATTCCGCCAACAAAAGATGTCGTCTTCCGAGCCCGTTGGCGGATTAGTCATCATGATTTTAATCTGAAACGTGGCCAAGCCTCTTGTGCTAACTTGGATGATTTTTTGGTTCTCTGACAACATGTACTTTGAATTCTGGTGGTGGGGTTCAAGGATGTATAGCCCATCACGGTGCCTCCCCATGCCAATCAGGTTCCTCGAGCGCAAGTCTTGTATCACACAAAAATCTTTTGTAAAGTGTACAACACAATTATAATCTCTAGCAATCTTGCTTATAGAGAGTAGGTTGCAATTGAAAATAGGAATTTTCTGGACATCTTTTAATTTCACGCCATTAAATAGGGACATGGAGCCGGATTCATTGACGAGGACACTCTCTCCGTTTGGGATCTGAACTAGTTTAGGGCTTCCTTTCGTACAATCACTTATCAGTGTTCCATTACAGGTGATGTGGTTAGTGGCTCCTGAGTCAATAATCCAAGGTTGATCAAAAGAAAGTCTACCTGCCATGTTCACACTAAGTTGTTCTGGTTGTGTGTTTCCTGCAGTGAGGCCTTCTCTTGCAAAATACTTTGTTAATTGTTTGAACTGATTTGCTGAAAGGCCTAGGATTGGACTATCATTGACCTAACAAAGGCTGCTTGGGGCTTCTTGATGAACCATTTTGCCTTTCATGATTCGATCTTTTCCAGTATGCTGGGTATCCAATGATTTTATTGCATTGGTCTTCATTATGCCCTATGCGTTGACAGTATGAACATTTTGGTTTTTCCTTCTTCCAACTGTCTCTTTACTGGGATTCCTTTTGGTTCAGTGGGTGATATACGTTGAACACTGCTGCTTCTCTAGTTGGCCGTTTCATGGAAATCTCTCATTGCTTTTCATCATCTACTACTAAATGGTAGGCTGTGCCTAAACTCATCATTGGTTTGGTACTCAGGACTTGCGTGCAGACTGTGTGGAAGCTTTCATTGAGACTCGTAAGAAAATCATACAAATGGTCACGTTCTTGTATCTCTGCCAATTCTTTTTAGATGCCGCATGTGCATCCCCCACATCGACACTTTGGCCATGGCATTAGAGACTCTATCTCATCCTATAAAGCTTTCAACTTGGTGTAGAAGAATGGTACGTTTAGTAGTTCTTTCTTAGGAGAGTCACTTCTCTACGCAGTTCATAGAATATGGGGGTATTTGATTGAACCATACTTTTATATGATTTTTCATAATTAAATTGGGATTTTTAATATATTTTCTGGGATATTATTACATGATTAAGCACTAATTTTAATTAGTGACATTTGTATTGAATTAATCGTAATTAGGGGTAAAATAGTCAAAATTTGTTCATTATTCATACAAATGATTTCATGGACTTTTGATGATAACTTGTGCTTAATTTTGCATGGCAGGTGTTTTGGGTAGAATTTGGTGATTTTATAGGGTCAGAATCAATATTTAGAGGTTGGAGCAAATTACATAAAGGACCCAAAATTTTCAAAAATTGTATTCGGACCCCAAAATATTTCATAATGTTGCACTTTAGTTCTTCCTTAGAAGTTTTAAAGTTTGCATATAGATCCCTAAAGAGTAAAGACCTTCTTCATCCGACATGGATTATGTTACTATTCATCATCAGCGAAACCCATGAGTTGGAAGGCCCGACATTGGATACTGAAGAGCGAGGATTTTGGGTATGGGCCGTAGCTGGGAGTGATGAGCTGAAGTGAGGACCCGAGATGCTGAAACAGGGCCTGACACATTGAAGAATTGGGAGCTGAAAGTCGGGTATACAGACCCGACATTGAAGAAACAGAGATGAGCTGAGAGCGATATGAAAAGACAAAGGGGGGTGCCGCAGCTAAAGGGGGATCTCATCTCCTATCACCTTCAACTTCATATATCCGTCGCCAGCGAGGTCCCTTCAACCTTCACCATCCACCATTACTGAGGAGACGGAGACAATACAGAGCTGAGAGTAAAAGAAAAAAAAAGAGGGAGCTGGAGACGAGAGTGCCGCGGACCGAGACCATTAAGGAGGAACCGGAGCTTAGACCTTGGTTCTGGTTTCCAGCAGGAAGGAGGAAGAAGACCATACCATCGTTCCTTCTCTGTTCACCATGGTGCCGTTTGGCTACCAGCACCACTCCTCCATCCTCACACCACCAGTCGGAGCTCTAAACCAGAGAAACGAACAGAGGAGCTTCGGGACGAGCTTGAATTGATAGAGTTTCTTAAGTCCGAACCGGAGTTGCAGACCGGAGAACCAGAGACACAGTCGCAGACCACCGTTCCTCCACTGTCATCTCCGTCTCTCTCTGACCTCATCTCTTCCACTACCGACTCGGCTTTTATTTACTATAGTCGAGCTTCTTCTCCACACCAAAATCTCTGTCTTCATAGTTGCTCCTCCATTCTTCACTATCCGGCAACCTTCTTTCTCTTCTTCTATTAACACCACCAACAACCTTTTGCTTCTCATTCCATTATAACCCAAAGCATTCAATTAGATTCTCCATTCCTCATTCTTCAAACCGTCAGTCCACCTCCTCTTTCATGTCTTTCCAGATTTGGTACTTTCTTGATGTTCTCTGGTTGTTGGCTTGTGAAGCTTATGTGGATGCTTTAATGGACATGGATTGCTGATTTGTTTAAGTTTTAGTAACGGATGAAGTGGTTAGAGCTCCAATGTACTATAAAGAGGAGGTTATTAGTTTTCCTTAGCTCATTATATGTACTAATTGTGATCTGTTTGGTTTAATTTTTTATTAGTACATATTTGTGAAACTTGGATTAGTGTTTATTTGTGTTAATATTTGTATTGAATTTTGCTTTGATGCTCTTGGATTATGTATTGAACTTATTTTCTTATGTTTTAATGAGATTATACATTGTATATGATTACTATGGTGTGTAATGAAATTAATTCATATTGAGTGTCACTATTGTGCTCTCATTTAAGAGGAAGCAAGTGCATTAAATGATTTTTAAATTCACATCAGGTGGTTCTTAATAATTTATCTAAGAGATGATTATTAATGTGATCGTAGGATTAGTCATTAATTAGATAAATTGGACTTAATGCGTTTGTTTGAGGTTTTCACTTTGACTTGATGACAAATTTACTCTCTAAATTCTTTCAAAAAGCTAGGAAAGCCATTTACTTTGCTATCAATATTCATTTCTTCATATTCATCCCATTTTTATAAAAATACCAAAAACAATAGTTTAGTTTTAAATTTAATTGCATTAGTCCTTAATTTATTAATTTGAAAAACCCAAAACAGATTTTCCTGTGTTTTATTGTATTTGCATGGCATTTAGATTATTTAGGATTCAATAAAAAGCTTCTAGAGAAGAGAAAACGATCTTAAGTTTGCCTATACATAATCCTTAATTAATTTTTGATTATGAACCTAAGGCCAACGAAAAAAGTCCTAATCAGCATTCCCTTTACCCAAACGTTCCTCGAGATCTATCCAGATCCCATGTTGGGTCTTTGCGTATTGTACGCTACTTCAAACTTCTTTTCCTATGGCGCTTTTGAGCCAGCCATTCACCATCATATTGCACCTCATCCATAAGGCGACATCGGGGTGAATCTACTGTCGGCATCTTGATTGAGCCATCGATAAAGCCCATTTCATTCTTGGCGAAGAGAGCGTTAGCCATATCACTCACCCATTCACCATAGTTCCCTTCATCTAGAAGTTCACTCACATAAATCTGTCTTGGATTTCCAGATGCATGCAGGTAATATGGTGATGAAGCGTCCCCTCTCTCTCTCTCAGTTTCGCTCGTGTTTGGTCTCTCAGAGCCATTCGTTTCAGCCATGATTGTCTTTTAGGATCAATGCCCTAATACCATATAAGTTTTTAAGTGGTAGAGAATGAATAAAACGAACATCTTGCATTCATCATTGTGCTACAGTACATATATACAAGTCTCGAGCTGTGCATGCAAGATCCTTGCGTAGTTACGTAACAATATATGGTGCGTCTTATTGTTTGAATATCTTGAATATTTACAAAGTAATATATTTAAGGGAGAATGACAGAAAAATATCATTTGAATTTTAAAATCCCGCTGACAAAAATGATAATGGGATTGATAAGAATAGTAATGTGATTGACAGCGCAAATCTTTGTCAAAGGACTAATTGGGGATTTTGAAATTCAAGTGGTATTTTTTTATCATTCTCCCTATATTTAAATAATATAACAGAATATCTATATAGCACGCCGTGATCTGAGGTAACATTCCATTTGTTTCTACAAGTTTATACCCAATCTATATTAGGGTGTTTATTTAGTCCATTTAGTCATTTATAATCTGCGCACGAGGTTATTAATATAACAATAGGTTAAGTGTTGTGAGGGACGTTAAAAAAAATATATCACTGCTTTTGAAGGTTTCCCAACTGGTGACATGTACAGCTTTTTCCAATTGTCATCATTATGCCTGCACCCCAGTCAAAGTCTCTGTCATCCTTTTCTACTAATAGTGTTATGTGATTTCAATTATCTTTAATTTAGATTGTGAGTTATGTGGATTACTGCTTCAAAAATTTCTAACATAGGGTAAGGTATTTTGATTTAATTCTTCCGATCCACTGCCCTATGTGTTGTGGAATTCCATATGTATATTACTCCATCCGGTCTTTAATATAAGACATATTTGGAGAGTTGATATTAGTCCTAAATATAAGACATATTTTCATATTTATCAATTTTTTTTCCTAATTTGCATCTATTGATGCTCTTCAATAATAATCAAGAAAGAAAGTGAATAAGGGAATTAAAGAAGATGACTAAGGTATTTTAAAAATACATATCATATTATCTAACTTAATTAACTTCCTTAATCTAATCAAATTAGGTAAATATGTCTTATATTAAGTATTAGATGGAGTAGTTAATTATTTTCATATGGTATATATGTCTTACACGATATACATACATACAAATATATGTATTAACATATTAACAACGACATGGAATCAATCAAAGGGTGTAGATAAAGAAGTGAGTTTTAAAACTTACGATCAGGAAGCACGGCCTGTAATAGTGGAAACCAAAGAATGATGACTCCGTTGAGCTGTTTGGCTGAAGTTTGGGATCCTCTTTCAGGCAAATTGTTCACATTTCGTTCCATAATTGATATGATGAAACCAATGAAGATAGAGGCGATGCTTATGCTAAGCCATAAGCCCCAACTAAAGGGTTTCACAAAAATCCGCATAGTTAGGTGCCTCCAATGTTGAACATTTCCCAACATCGACACACCTGCTTCTGTGCATGGCAACGTAAAGTCCACAAAACTTGAACGGTTCGCCACGCCTCCAACCACAGCATCGTACTGATGTTCCATGAAATGAATATGGGAAGTAGTTTAGTATTTTGAAGGGAAAAAACTCGGTTTTTACGTTTATAAACTTCAAATAACTGTAATGGGCACAAATCCTTGGGAGAACCACACCCTAAAAGCTGACTGTTGAAGTTGGGGAACCCAAGGCCTTATAAGGTCCCACTTTCAAGGAAGTTCACCCAATATGGCACTCAATACAATGCTTCACTCAACCTTCTATTGGTTAGCCTGTTCGGTCAGAACCCTATGTAGATAGCTTTCAAGGAAGTTCACCCAATATGGCACTCATTACAATGCTTCACTCAATCTTCTATTGGTTAGCCTGTCCAATCAGAACCGTATGTAGATAGCCCTCTTCGGTGGTCATCTCTCAATGAAAGCACCATTGTAACCGGGCATAAGTCCTCGGAAAAACCACACCCCAAAAGCTAGAAGCTAGATATTAGAGTTGAGGAACCTAAGGCCTTATAAGACCCCTCTTTCAAGGAATCCCACCCGATGTGGGACTTGCTACACTAGCTATTGGAGTTGGGGAACCCATGGCCTTATAAGGCCCTTCTTTCATGAAAACCCATCCGATGTGAGACTCGTTACAATAACTAAATTACGTTTATTAAGAAAACAGTAAAAATTTGTTAAGAGCAATAAATATGTATTTTTTTTCCAACTACGCCATTATTTGAAAAGAAATTAGATGAGAGAGACAATAAATACAACAAATATAATCAAGAGTTAAATTTGGAAAAAACACCATAAATAATTTAACAAAACTAAAATGAAGCTTATATTTTGAGACACACCCATTCACAAATTTAAAACTTATATTTTGAGATGGAGGGAGTATATAGCTAACCTTTTGAGGGATTTGATGGACGAGTGAATCGTATGTGCCTGCACTTTGTCCTGTTTGGTTAACGAAGGGAATAAACTGAGGAGAAACCTTGAAGGTGATTGCTTTATTACGGCACTGAAGACATGGATACAATAACCTCTAGAGCCTTCGTACTTATTTTCACGAGGTTGCCAACGTAATTTCACAAATTGAGTGAAACCGTCTTTCTTTAGTCCACCTATTCTCTTGAACAAATTCGGTGACTAGCCACAGATCATTTGGGAGTTTTGTAACAGAGGAAGCCAAAAGAGAAGGAACTTCAAGAACTTAACCATTTCATCACTAATGAGAAAAAGGTTCTTGATCATTTTCAAATTTGCTAATATGCTTTTATATATATATATATATATATCTAGAGAGAGACAGAGGCCTGGTGAGAAGTTAAGCTGATGGATTAATTAAACACTTAATGAAAATCGGGAAATTAAAAATTTCCAATGAGAAATTATATATCGTGTCAATCATTTTCTTGACCAATTCACATTTGGAGTATTCAATATCATCATCCTTATCAATTCCTCCACGCAAACAAGCAAGCGTTGAAATAAAACATCGGGTTAATATAATTTTTGGTCCCTGAAATTTGATCCAATTTTGGTTTTGGTCCCTCAAGGTTGAAATCGGTGGTTTAGGTCCCTGAAATTTTACCCAATTTTGGTTTTAGTCCCTCAAGTTTGAAATAAGTGGTTTTGGTCCCTGAAGTTTCACCTGATTTTGGTTTTGGTCCCTGAAGTTTCACATAGCCTAGCACTTTAAAATCATAAATTTGTGTACATGAACAGCCTCCTACTTCTTAGGTTGTTTCCTTGTCGCCTGTTGTTTCTCTTAAAAGTCACCATCATTCTCCACTTACACATATTTTATTACTCAAATTATTTATCAAAATATTAAATAATCCATAAAATCAAAAGGCGACCTTGCTTTCTAAAATATGAAGCCATAACCAACACGAAGATGACCATGCACAAATTGTTCTCCTGTTACTTGTAATTGATTTTGTTCCCCACAAGCATCATATGACTACCTCTTTCTTTTGTGTTTTTTTTTACTTTTCAATTTCATTTCACTCCATGGTGGTTTAATCATGTCATGATGAGTTTTTTCATCATTAATCCTTTCAACTACCTCTTTTTATCAGACACACACATTCCAGCTCCAACATCACCATCTTTATCCCCTCACCATTCTCTCTCTTAACGAAAGTAAGGGTACAATTTTTTTTGGTCGAAAAAGTAAGGGTACAATTTAAATTCCCTCATCAAGTCATTGCAATTTTGTTATATTATATTTCTCTTTGCTTTATGAGATTAGTTGGCATATTCATAGAATTATATATCTCTTTTATATGTAAAGTTCCTATTTCAAAATAAAACAATCATAACATAATTTATAGCCCCACAAACAGCATCACGCCACTTTATCTCATGCAAATGGTAATATTAACGTGCCTCCTTTGATTGATCATCATTTATTGCACTATTTTTTGTTCTCCTTTTTTTAAAAAAATTAATAAGGAATTAAATGAAAATATACTGTGATTTCTTCTCTTAATAATCACCAAAAATTTATGTACAGAGTCACGTGGAGGATGGAGTTTTATGTTAAATTTTTTATCCTATTAAAATATTTAATAGGATAAAGTAAAAAATGAAGGATGTTTTGCTTCATTGAAAAACAAAGCTATTGGACAAAACAAAATGATTAAAGAAAGTAAACAAAATTTTTTATATGTTTTGCTTCATCTTTGGCCACTTTGTACATATAAACTATTGAAGGTTAACAAATACAATTAACAATATAAACTTACAGCTTGACTCTCTCTTTGTTCATTTTGAATGAATTGAACCTCTTCATGATTGGATGACTAACTAAGAAAAGAAAAGAAAGATGAATTGATCAAAGAAAGGGGGCTTTCTGATGTGATTTACAATTTGATTAAAAAAATAAAATTTCGTTGGACTATACTAAGCACGCCATTCCCTGAACTTCATTTTTGTTTGCGTGTGCTTGGAACACATATGGATTCCTCCTCCCTCCTCTCAACTTTCTTCTTTATATTTTTTAAAAAAGAGTCCTCCCTCCTATCAACATTCTTCTTTATATTTTTTTTTAAAAGGAAGAGAGAGATAGAAAGCAAGCAATAAAGAAAATATTACTACCCTATATATAATTCTCTCTCTCTCTCTCTCTCTCTCTCTATTTAATTATTTCTATGTGATAATATTATATTATATTACCAACAAATTGTTGAACTACTCATTTCGTCCTTTGAATTTTTTTCCCAAATGCTTTATTCAACGGATCTGGGTAGCATTATATATTTCATTTCACTTTTTTGACATTGGATACCTAAATATTATGAAACATAATTAATAGCAATATATATATATATATAATATTGGAAAGGCATAAAAAAGTCAATTTGCATAAAGATTTCATTTGAAATCAAAAAATTTGGCTCAATACCTTCAAACGAACGAAACTGCGACCTTCATCCTCTTACCAACACCACACCTTACCTTCATCCTCTGGTTCTCCTTCTCCTCTCATTTTCTTCTGACCAAAGCTTAGGTAATTCATTTCACACAAGAAACTATGTTCCACTGAGTACTGTTCACAAATACTACCCATTCGATACCTAGAAGAAGTTGAATTCTTCCCAACTGCATGTTATTTATTTTCTTCTAGAATCTGCTTCACATCTCCAAAAGGAAATAACAACCTTCCTCCTCCAGCATTAATATTACTATCATAACTATTCTCTTGATTGGTGAAGGAGATACCCTTGGCGCCGACGGGATTCTCTTCTCCACAAAGCTTCATCCAACCTCCATCGGTGAACCCCTCTGCTTTCAACATCTTATCGCTGCCACCGTCCCTGGAGATAGCTACGGTTCGAAGCTGAAACAGAGGAGGCGACGAGAGACACTCAAGAGCTAGAGATGATAGTGCCACGAGTTTGATAGGGACTATCCAAAACCACCACCTTCGTGACCACCATTCGTCATGGGAGATACAGTTCCGGCCACTAAGGTAAACTTTCCGGCCCACATTTCTGGTGACCTTCAACGTCATTCCTACTCTCACCTTCAAGCACCTCCTGTCTACACCAACCACTACAAGGCCGAGAGCTTGAAGAGGAGGGAGACTCAACACCACACCTTTATTTTCCAATGAGGTTCTGAACTTTTTGCTAACCCCATCTCCGGTGAGTCCCATCTCTTTCCGTCAAGACTTGCCCGGTTTCCGGCGACCACCTTTTCCATACAAAACTTCAAGATTTGCCCAGTTTCCGGCGACCACCTTTTCCATACAAAATTTCAGGAATGGGAGGACCACTCTTCAGACTTGCAGCATCAATGTGGGAGACATCCGTCAGACAACAAATGGATACCAAAACATAACTAATCTTCCTCACATTCTTCCCTAGAAAGTGGTGCACGCCTCGCAAAATGACAACAAAAAGTGAGAGAAAATGGGACTGAAAGAGATGAAGTAGTCGTTTCATACGGTAGGATGAAAAACAGAGGAAGGAATGAAACAACATTTGCATCTCATCAAAACAACTTTGGTTGCAACGCGCCTGAAGAGGAGAAGGAGGTCAGTCCGACTGTGGTTGGTCTATGGAGGAAAGAAATATCATCCCACCAATAAAAATTTGGGATTGACGATCATGGGTTATATAGTGGTACATAAAGATGTTTTTGGTGTAGAGTTTGCTACTTCAAATTCAACTTTCAAATTCTCCTTTCAAAATAACTTGGCGCTTTTGACGAAGTAGTAGGAAGGACATCTAAGGGAGGTGTCACTTTTGTGTTGAAATAGCTTACACGCAGCTCGAGAAATGTAGAGATCAGCTTGTGAATGGTGTTTTTGTGAACAGAATTGGGTAATGACTGACCAAAAGTTTTGGAGGTAATTAATTGGCAAGGCGGGTACAATGGCTTGATATATGGGCGACAACAATTTGCAATTCAAATTTGATCACGTGATGTCAGGATGATAGGGACGTCAGCATGATTTAAGCCATTCATATGTTGTGAACAGTGTTTTCCTATGGGAGAAGAAAGCGTAGCGGTTGATTCCTGATGAACATTGATTTTAGTGGATTAGTATTATATGTGATATAGATATAGATGTTTTGGTCAAAAGGAAAAAAGATACATTAACCAAATGAAATTTATTGCCACAAATGTTTTCTAACGTTCTAATATACTAGCCTTCTTGATACAATATGACTTTAAAATAGTAGAATAAATTATGAACAATTAACTTTCTCCTTCAGTTTTAAAGAAGAGGGAAGAATGAATTTAGCTACACTATATAACACAATACAAGAGAGAGTTGGGCACGACGACGACGACACCTAAAAATCAAATTTACCAGCAAATTTATAATTGAGAATTTTCATTTTTAGAACAAAATACTTGCTTGACAAGAGTTCGCAAGAAACTCTAAACATAAAAAGAAAACGTTAACAAACCAAAGAAAGCACGATTCATCTCGAAGACAGCACCTTTCTATTGTCAAATAGACAGCAAAATGAGGTCTAAATATTGAATTATCCGGAACTCACAGATTTAACATTTACAGGCATATAATATTGAAAAATTATAACTAAAAAAAACTCCCTCATACATGTATTAAAATGCATTTAGTTCATATTTTCTTTTGGGCTTTGTCTGATTGTTATTATTATTATTTTTTTGTTACAAGGCTTTGTCAGATTTTCATTTCTCATATTCCAATTTTCTGTACTAATAACTTCTAGCCCAGTGCCATGCATATTCAGCGTCTTGAGCCAACCTTTCTCGCCCCCTAGCCCACAAACTCATTATATCAGGCCATGAGAGTTTCCCGCCAAATCTGAAGCCCATGTTAAATTACGTCTGATTGAACTTGAATTATCTAAATCACCGAAATTTTATTGTACCAAAAAAAAAAGAGAGAATTTGAACGATCTCTATTATGCACTATTCAGCCATCACGTATTTTTTTATGAGAAGCAATCTTATTTGATGTACTATTAAACATAAAATGTGAGCTCTTCTCTCCTTGAGGATTCTGGCCTTTTCCCAAGTGACAACAACTAGCACATTTCACTAAAAATAATTCAATGATCTTAATTTACAAAAAAAACAAAAAGAATAAGCTGTTCTAAATATAGTAAATTATATTTTGACTTTTTTGCCAATTGAAATGGGACTAAACTAGAGTCAGTATTGCAAATTCAACCCATTAGCCCGCGGGTTAGGGTTGGCACTTTTGCAACCCTCAAATGTATTTGTTGCATAAGCTTGCACTGCGTAGCCCGCACCTTTTTAATATTTTAAAAATAAAAAAAAATGGTAATGTTACAAAATTCTAAAGTCCCACACTCCCAATGTAACCTCGACATCTATGAAATCATTATATCTTGATTGCTTCATGATGATTTAAAGTTTTTTTATTTATAAACTATGGTAAATTTGATGATATTTATTTTTTGCATTGTGGATTATGTTTTTGACTTTTTGTGAGTGGAATTATTTATGCTAGAGATATAAATTTGATTGCTCATATATATGTGTTTCAGATTTTCATTTATTTTTTCAAAAGGGGGAAAAGAAAAGGAAATCGCAGGTTGGCGGGCCAACCACAATGAGTTATGGTTGTCATTTTATCTAGCCCCCACCACATAATGTGCAAGCTAAGTTAGTATGTATTCCAAGCTCTATATTAAATTAGGATTGAGCCCACTGCCTCCCTTATAGAATGAGATTACTTTGTCACTCATGTGCTTAATTATTTGTTTCTAATGGGAGATAAGTAATTTTGATCAACATCTTTTTGAAATTTTACTTAAGAAGATTATAATTATTTTTAAAATAAATATTGAAAAATTACAATACATTTGAGCGGAGCTAGTTAATATACAAGAATAAAAATGAAAAGAGGTGGAGGATGAAGGAAATTATGGGAGGCGTAGGAGGAGGGCCCTTCGATACAACAAAGTGGGAAGCTAGAAGCTAGAGAGTCGTAGGCCTGCTCGTGTCTCCTCATTTCCAAAATCACGCGCTGTTCATTCTTTGTTCTTTTTTACCCACCTCTCTCTCTCTCTGTGGGATCATCCACTCATCCTCCCCACTTACTCACATCACTCTTTCCCTCTCTCTCTCTGTAATGCAACAAAACTTATGCTTAATTTTTTCTCTTCCTCTATATCTCTCTCCCACACACTCACTTCAATGTTGATCCTCTTTTCTCATTGGCTCACAAAACTTATGCTTAATTGATCCTCTTCCTTCCAGGTCAAAAAAAAAATTGATCCTCTTCCTCTATGTATCTCTCTGTAATGGGTTTGTTGTACCACGAATCATATCTTGCGCACAAATAAAATATCTTGCCCTATCCCGACAAGTTCCTGAAAAAGTACTCTATATTATTAACAAACCCCAGCTACTTATTAAATATATATATATATATATATATATTAAAAGATTATATATTTATATATACATGGAATGATTGTTCATTCTGTAATGAAGTGCCGAAATACTAGCTAGTTGAGGGAGCGAGTGGCTCTGCAAGTGGTGGAATGATTTGTATGAATTTGCAAGTGACGTCGTTGTGCATTTGTTGTTGTGATTGTTACATTATAGTACAGTGACGACGCTTACTCTGTTTGAAAACGATGCCTCATAATGAAGGGTCCCATTAATTATATTCTCACATATATATATCGTCTTAGTGGTTACTTACTCCTCTTGCATTTTCCTTTTTCTGGGTTCGCATAATTTCTTACCCTCTGATGCATTAACTGCTACACACCTAAGGCTTTGTGTGGGTTCATTATATTTATGACTTTGTCTCAGGATTTGTTTCAGAGATTGAAGTCCGCATTAATTATTCGATAATCCAGAGACTTGTGTGTTCACCGGATTTGCAACAAGTTTAAGCTTATCTCAATTGAACCTTTGAAGATACGGATCCAAAATAAAACATTGTTCACCATACTCCTATGATGCTTTTTTTTTTGTTAGCAACAACTATCCAAATCATACAAAATAAATTGGTGGTTACAATTAGTTAAAGATAATGAATGTATAAGAGACATAATTTTTTTTTTTGTTGAAAAAAAAGATAGAGAGATAATTTTTTTTCCCAAACATAACCTTATTTATGAAGATGATGAGTGAGAGAGAGAGAGTGAGGGGCAAAAAAGATGAGAGAGAATAAGTGAGATTTTTAGATAAAGTAAAATTGCTGCGTATATAAAGGACCAAGCCTATAAGAGAGAACATTACTTATAAATAAAACCGGATTGAATAATTCATATAAAACAAAATATTATAGTTAAATCATTTAATATGTCTTAAGCTGAAAAAAAATTACTTACCATCTTACTCTTATTAAAAAATATGATTTTCAAATATACATTTATTATCTATAATCCCCTTCTATTGCAAGGGGGAAAAATAGACAATAAACATTAAATACATTATCAACCTCTTATATTTTGAACAAAAATTTCTTTCTAGAAGATTTCTTATATCTTGAATTGGAGGAAGTAACAAGATTGCATCCTCTCTAATTTTTATCAATTATATTAAAGCATTTATAATTTTATTCTTTAAAAATCATAAACAATTGAAAATTACATGTCACAGTTAATTAAGCCTCTTGTGCTTGGGATATTTATATGATCATCTTTCGGTTTTGTTCAGGAGATTTTTGGTGTGCAACAAAGTCATAACAATAAGGTGTGCGTTATATTCTATGTGCCGCAACAAGCAAATGCCACTTTTAGATTCTTATTAGCTTAGTGAAACCTTTTAGTATATTGAAGTTGAATCATTACGTCACTTGCACTACATCTAATACACACACACACACACACACAAATTATACTTGCAATTTGAAGAAATTGGACAAAGAAAGTGCTTAATTATTGTAAGTTTCGGGTCAACGCAAAAATCATGGAGGGGACCAGGGTGTCACTTGCACTAATGACACAAGTTAGTGCTCTTCACGCTCGGCTCATCATAATCAACTTAGTCACGCACGTACCATCTGATCTTTAACGTAACAACGATCTGATCTCAATCATCTCATAACCTATAGGATTCTTGGGTTTGCTATTTCAGGTTCGAACAAGAACAAATTAAGCGTACCATGGTGGAAAACCTTGTTCGCTTCCTACATATACCTATGACCTTGTCCCATCTTGGCTCTGCTCATCGTACGTTGATCACCATTATTTACTTATGAAAAGCACCGATATGTTCAGAAAACAAAACAAAGCTCCGATCATTGATCATTAGTATAATTACTTTTGCTTTGGCCTCTGTGGACTATATGCCACTCCAATCAGAATTTGCTTTTTCAAGCGTTAATTAATTTATCTCTATTCGAGCTAGGGCAAAAGCACACGTCGAGTGAATTAATAAATGATCGATGTTCAATTATTGGACCACCTTAAGATTTTTACCTGGCAATATCAGATGAGGATGAGCAGAACAGTGCCTTTCTCGATCTGGCAACCCACATTAATGAACAACAATGATGTTCCAGAGGAGTCCTTACTTGGACCACGTCAGAGAAAAGTTTTCTCAGTTCCTTTTCGGAATATGAACGTTACATTAATTAATCTATGGGAACATGTTTTGATGTACTCCCTCCTATTCCTAATATAAAGTATTTTTATAAGGAAGCTATGATCTACAATATAAGTCATCTTCTATTTAATTAATGTTATTTTTTTTATTTTACCCCTGTAATTAATACCCACTTTTTAATTTTGCCCCACTCATTATATCACTTTCTCTCTAAAATAACACTCCCAATATTATTAAACACATTTCTCAAGAAGGGTAAGAGTGGAAAAAAGTTGTATTTTGAGACATTAAAGGACTTAACTATCATTTTTTTTATTTCCTATGATATAATTAAAGTGTCCTATATTATAGACCGGAGAGAGTGTATCTCTATATATCGATTCAAGCCTTGTGTCTATTATTAACACATTAACGCAACTCCATCTGTTGTTTTTGACCTTGAAACGCCACAAAAACGTGTGGGATTGGCTCAAGATAATAGACCTTTCGCTAAAAGTAAGGGGATGGGGACACATGAGCATTATATATTAGAGCCAACTTTGCATGTCATGGTGTCGACTGACTGATGATTGGTCCCATAACCCTTAAATATATCTCCTATAACATACGGTACATATACATATATATTCCCTCCATCCTTTTTATATGTAATTTTTTCCTTGTGTCTTAAAATTTAAACTACTTTTTCTTTTTTTACTCCATTTAAATACATATCTTTATATTAATTATCTCTCACTCACGACTAATTGTCTTTCATTTACTCATTTATTACGCATTCTCTCTCATATTTTATATTTATACAATCTCATATTTGTTATTCATTTTATAATCTATGCTCTTTTTATAAATGGGACATATTTAGAAGAAACATGGCATTTTTTATACATTTATTATTTTTAACTATTTTTAACCGTCAATTCGTTTTACACAATAAAGATAAAAGTTGTTTATAAAAAAAACCGGATGGAGTGCATATATGATTATTTTGGGAGCTGTTTAACTCAACTGATACCAAATACCAAGTACCTCTTTAAGTTTTCTTTTCTTTTCTTTTTTTGGATCAAGGGTTCTCCTTCAAGGTTTAAAACGTGAAGGGTTTTCGCCTTTTTAAACTAGTATGTTTCTCAAGATTCAACCAGTTGTTGGTTCTTTAATCTGTCTTTACTTATGTAAGAATTTAAATTTGCCAATTCAACTATTTGTAGGTATAATAGGTACGTGAGTTTTTTCTGCTGGGTGAAGGATGTCAATATATATAGTGTGTGTGTATATTATATGTTGTTGATTGATGATAGTGGCACTTGCTAGATAATGCTAATTCTGCCAAGTACTAGTAAGGATGAATGAGAAAGCCAATTTATATATGCTTTTTGATTAATTGTGGCGTTCACTTTATTTTCTGGTCACTGTCTGCTATATATTGTTTTCCCAAGTTTTAACGCCTTATAGTAGTCCTGATAGGGACAGTGCCGGATCCAGCACGCTCACTATCTCCATTTTTACCATGAGTCACCATCACCCTCTAATTATTAACATATACTCAATTTTATTAACCCAAGTGCATTATATAGTCTTATCGTTTAGTGTGTGTGTGTGTGTGTGAGAGAGAGAGAGAGAGAGAGATGATTTGAGTATTCGGCAATATTATTTTGTTAGTGGGATCAGAATCAGTAAGGACCTAACTTCATTGATCCCCCGAGACTAGATATACACCTAATTATTCATTCGTGGCTTCATGATTGTTGTTTGTATGCTGCGCCTCGAAACAAGCCAAACCTACAATGACAAAATCCTCCAAATCAACCTTTTATTTCTTTCATTTATTTAAAAAACGGAAAGAAAGGGTCATCTATGCTTACCATTATTCTGCTTTATCTAAATTTGAGCAAAAAAAATTATGCTTTATCTAAAGCGTTATTGTCATTTTATGAATGCATGATTCCATTTTAAGGGCTCTGGCCTCTCCCTCTCCCTCTCCCTCTGTGTTTATTATATATATATATATATATATATATATATATATATATATATGAATTCATGGTTGATGATAATATAAAGCACTATCCGGTTCTTAATATAAGACATATTTAATTATCTAATTTGATTACATTAAGAAAGTTGGTTAAGTTAATTAATATAACATGTATTTTAGAAAACACCATAATCATTTTTCTTAATTCTTTTCTTCCCTCTCTTCTTTGATTATTATTGAGGGTGTATATATCGATAGGGGTAAATTAGGAAAATATTAATAAATATGAAAACTATGTCTTATATTTAAAACCAAAATCAACTATCTAAATATGTCCTATATTAAGAATTGGAGGGTGTGCATAATTTTAACCTAAACGATTGGATTGCATAGAATATATCCGTTCACAACTCATTAATTATGCGATTAGTGTGAGTTCCCGTCTTACGATACTGAAATGAAATTATTGATACTGCTTTCCCTATATAAAGCATGCGCACTTGTGTGGTTTGATTAATTTCTGGGAACAACAAAGTGATGATATTATTTCATATACACATATATTTGCTGATTATATTTTAAAAGAAAATAAAAAGGAAGGAAAGAAAGGGAAAGGCAGAGATAATTTAGGACAAAGCCACTTGAACGAATCTTTATGCTTCAATAGAAAAAAAAAGGAACAAATTATTAAGTCACTCTGTCCTTACACTTTCTTCATCATTTCAGCAGGCAGGCGACCCCGCTGTATTTGCTAGGTTCGCGCCATTCTAGGCTCTCCGATTAATTATTTTATAGTGCCCATTGAATTTCCGAGGCTTCTCATATATATTAATATATATATATATATATATATATATATATATATATATATATATATATATATATATATATATATCGTCCTCGTACCTTATCATCCGTACATATTTTATTATATACTACATCTGATTTTTTAATATTTAAGAGCCTGTTAGTTTTTTTTAGAGAAATTAAGGAAGTTAAATAAGATACATTAAAATATTTATGTTTATCGTTTTTTTCTAAACTAATTTATCTATAAATTTATATATGGTATAATGACATACAGTATATATTATGACTAAATAACTTATTTAATTTTTTAATCTTTCAACTTACTCTTATATTAAAAATAAAAGAGAGAGACCATGTATTAGAAAAGAATGCCTTTGTTTGGGGGGGGGGGGTTACTGTTAAATAACAAAACAAATTACTATCAATTAACTTTAATTGGGATGGCCCAATCCCTTTGATTTCGTAAACTATGGGCTTGGGCACGTCATATCTACCATCATGATTGATTATTCTTTAAAAAGCAATGTCAATTTGCCTGGAAAAATTAAGGGAGAATTGTCCAAAAATATCTTGAAAGCAAATTAATTATTGATTGCTACCAAGTGTGTAAGCGATCTTTCGTGTGTACAAGCTATCTTTTGTTTTGTGCAAACCATTTTCCGTGTGTGCAAAAATATTCCATATAAATGTACAAACAATCTTCTGTTGTGTGTAAAATATCTCCCGTTTTGTGCAACAGATCTTCTATGGTAGCAATCAGCAATTAATTTGCCTCCAAGGTATTTTTGGGCAATTCTCCCAAAAATTAATTAGAGCATCTCCATGAAGCTATATATCAGTAAAAGGGTTTATTTTTTATCTCAAATAAAGGAACTTAATCTATTTTGTCCCCTACTCAAGTTCATAATTTTTCATAAATTCTTCCTATTGATAGCATATATTATGTGGGGTTTTTCATCAAGAAAATAATTAAAAAAAAGTACTTTAGAATACCAACTCATATGGTTTAGGACTAGAAGTACGTAGTATTAGGATTAGGCACGTATATGGTGAAACTCAAATCCCCACTTTCACGTGTGATTATTATATATGGATTGGTATCATTCCAAAGGGATTATAGGATTAGAGCATTATACTACACGAGGAAGATCCTTTTGAGTTTATTGATATCCTTGTTTTGATATAGCTATATGATTAAATCAAATTCGAGTATTGTCAAGTCTAATTGATGATAGTTCTCCTAAAATCATTTTATACATTTACACATATTTAAACAATCAAAACCTCTTTCACTATAAGATTCAAAACCCTTTCACTATAGGACTTGACATCCTATACTTAATAGAGATAAGAATGCAAATTAAGGAAATAAGGTCCCCCAAGGATATGCATCATAGGCATTAATTTCAAGATACTTTCAAGCGTTTATTCATAATTTTTTATTTTTCTTTTGTTACATAGCTTTGATTGATTTTTGACTACTTTATCTTTCCATAAAAAACTTGCAAAACCATGTCATTATTGGGCGCCAGTCCATTCCATTTGACAACAAGTTTTCCTCCTTTGTCAATAACTTCACATCACAACCTTTGCACGCGTGATAACATTACGTCAAATTTTAATTTCATGTCTTTAATTTATATGTCCAATCCAATTAAAAATTATAATAATGAAAAAAAATACATTACCTAATTTTGAAAATTGTAGATTATTTTAAGTGAGCTTTAATTAGCAGGAAAATTCTAGAAAACTACAGTAAAAATTAGAAAAGGATAGAAAGGTGCAGTGAAATTCTCATATCCCAAATCAGTGAGACTGTAGGAATCTGGAATATGAAATCTTAATACAATTACCTAATTACCCTTGTAAGTGAGAGCCAAAAAGGAAAAAGATAGCAGCTAACGACTGGAGATTTGTGGCGCCATAAAGTGACGAAACAAGAGTAAACGTGACAGAAACCAGAGGCAAGCCACGGGTAAGTAAATTTGTGAGAGAAATGATCTTTGTGCTATGTTTCTTGAATATTAATGGAAAATTGTTTTGTGGTTTGTGGTTGGGGTTTATGAAATCGAAGCTTTCGCGTTATGGGTAAAGGGAGTGTTAGATGATTGGACAAAAAAGGTAGTGACTTTAAGGTAATGGGACAATGTTGATGGTTGTGCGATGGATTCGATTGTATTTGGTTGAGTGATTGATGAAGTTTGTGCCTTTTTTGTTCACTGTGACTGATTACGGGATGGGTGTTGCGTGATTCGACACAACCTTAGCCGCCTCAGGCTCAAATCACAAATTACCACAAATTAAATGCAATATAGTGCAAACAACTCGGAATTGTTCTCTTATCAAGGAGCCATTTATTTTGACTACCTTAGGAAAATCTAAGTGTTATAAACATGGTTAGAAAATGGATTACTGAAATTGGATTTTCTAGAAATTAAAATTTATGAAAATAAAACTATTCCTAATTTTTTTTATATTTTGGAAAATAATAAAGAAATGATTTGGATTAAAAAGGGATAATATGATAAAATGAATCTTGGTGATGAAGAAAGTGGCAATCCTTGTTAAACAAATCATAGGAGTTCAAATTTCATGAAGTCTGAAGAACAACCTCAAGATAACACTTGAGTCCAATATTCCCAATTAATAGTAGCCCCTACAAACATAGCTAACTACTACCTCTTGAGATATTGTTTAAATCCACTTAATGTGTAATTAAAATTGGAGTGATGCAAAATTTTCTTCTCAAATTGAATGTTCTAACGAACCATTCAAAAGCTAAAATCAACTATGATTACCAATCAATAACATGATAGCAAACATAATTTCATCAAGCACATCAAAAGATATATATCAAAACGAACATCAAGATACATCATCTAATTAAAACTAAAATGATCAACCCACATGGATACATAACAGCAATCCAAGTTTTAAAACCACAAAATGATTAACCTAAACAAGGAAATCAAATATATAGTCTAAGTATAAGATTGAATCAAAGAACTCCCCTATGTAAGCACAAGTACTCAAGCCACAAATCTCCATCACCAAGAAACAAAAGGATCAGCCTCTCATGCAATTAATTACAGCTGCAACTTGTTCAAAATAATTGAAATCCATGGAAATTAAATGTTGGCTGGATTTGGAGTGGAAGGTAAGGGTGGTGGGTGTCGGGTTTTGTGAGAAAAGAAAAGGAAATGGGATAATGTGATGGAATAATGTTGGAGAAAGGGGAGCCATGGTCTGAACAGGGGAAGGTGATGATATTGGATGGTGGTAATTGTGGTGGTGAAAATAAAGGGACGTGAAAGGAAGATGAATGTAGCCGATGGTGGTGTGAGTGGAATGTGACGGCGGTAATTGAGTGAGAAAAGGAGAGAGAGACAGTGGTGAAGGACAGAGTGATGGTGAGGACGGAGAAACAGAGGAGGACCAGCGAGAAAGAAAGAACCCAGAAGGCTGCCACGACGCTGTGGTCTAACGGAAATGGAGATGTGAGAACGGAGCAGTAGTGCTCTGCGGTAGTAGAGAGTAAGGCTCAACGATGATGCTTGAAGGTGACTTCTGGTGGTGTAAAGGAAGGACGTCGCCAGACTGTGAAGACAGAGGTGGTTGTTGTATCTCATTCTATCTTAGTCTTGGCCACTCTTTACACCTGAGCTCTCACTTGCAGCGTCCTTTCCTCTCTCAACTCTCACGTCTGTGGTGGTTCAAGGAGCTAAGTCACCGACGGCTAATGGTGGTGAGAGTGAAGCTCGCCACCGGCGATGAGATGAAGAGGAAGGAAGGAAGGTACAGGATTTGATGCTCTCTCCTTGTGCGGCGCTCTCCATCTCAACCCTCAGCTTGCATCTTTTGTTTTCTCGGATCCTCTCTGCGTCTCGGGTCGCTGTTTTGCTGAAGAAGAATAGGGGATAGTAACCCTAGTCAAAACACAAGTTTTGACCAGGGACTTTTGTGAAAAGAACAAAAACTTCTCTGGAGGGACTAAGCTGAAAATATTCGAAATGTTCTGGAGCTGTACTAAAATTTTCAAAGAGTTTGGGTATTTTCTTGTAATTTGTGTGGCCCCTTTTCTTCACATATTTGTAATTTCCACAATTTATGGGGCCCATTTCTGTGATTTTCCCAAATCATCTAAATATTAATTCTGACCTCCAAAATATACAATTTTCTTCCAAAACACCTGAAATGTAAGATTAAGCGCAATTGTAGCATCAAAAGTTCAAGGGATCATTTGTATGAATAATTAAACAATTATGACTATTTTGCCCCTATTTACAATTAATTCAAAATAATTGTCCCTAACTAAAATTAGTGCTTAATCAGGCAATAATGTCCCAGGAATTGCATTAAAATCCCAATTTGACTATGAAAAATCATATAGAAAATATGGTTTAATCATTGCGTCAAGTAAAAAGTGGGCTGGCAGTGAATAGTAAGGTTAGGGGAGAGTGGTGTTATTAGTGAATATAGAGATGTGAAGAGCTATTGGCTGGGTGTTAATAATAGAGGCAGAGTGACGACATGGGAGGAGTGTTGTTATTTGTGAATATGGAGATGTTAGAGTACATTATGTTGTTGTTAATAGGAGATGCAGGGTGATGATTTGTGAGTGTTGTTAATAGTGAATATCGAGATGTTAAAGTACATTATGTTGTTGTTAATAGGAGATGTATGGTGATGATTTATGGGTGTTGTTAACAGTGAGGATGGAGATGTTAAAACATATAGTGTTGTTGTCAATTATAGGTAGTAGGTGATGGTAGGGGAATTTAGTTGGTTTAATAATTAATTTTTGTCAAGACAAGCTTACTGGAGTGAGATTATAAAGAGTGGTGTAAAGTTTTTTTTAGGTAAGCATGCAAAATGACATGTAATGAAGGGTCATCATCTTTGAAGGAACCATTTTGTTATTTTCATGTTGGAGGCAAATTAGTATGTAATAGTGAAGGTGAAATTCAATATATTAGTGGTTATGTGAAAGTGAAGTGCTAAAACAACCGATAACACTTACAGATTTAAGGTTGATGATATCATCATGGATTGATATTGATTGTAATATGTGTGAGATGAAATATACAGTGAGCTTTGATAAGAACACACTAATAGATTTAAATGATGATGGTGAAGTTGAGAACTTGTATGACTATAATGAAAGGAGTGGACATGTGTATATAGCAAAGGGAATGATAATGTGTCAGATATATCCGTTGAGGCAGACATATAAGTATAAATATTTTTAGGTTGCATTGTTGTTATTTATGAAGCTGTTGTTGGTTATTAAGTAACTACGGTTGTTATTCACTGCAAGGTTGAAGATCTATTAGAACTGTTACAACAAAGATCCACTCTGTGTCCAAGCATTGTGGAAAATGATTATAAACCAGTCAGTTATGAAAGTGTTGCTGGTTGTTTGACGGCTAAAATTGGTGGAGTATGTAATAGGCTACCATGTGGAGTAGAGAGTGCACCTATACCAATGTCGGAGTTGAACTGTATGAAATGGAGGGGATTACTTTTAAGAGTGATGCAGAGTTTTGCACATGCAAATACTTTTAAAAAGGCACCATACAAGTACAACATAGCACACAAGTTTGAGTTTGAATATGTGAGAAATAACAAGGACAGCATTTCAGTTAAATGTAAGATTTTTGGATGTCTTTGGAGGGTAATAGCAAATGCTATCGCTAAGATGAGCCCATTACTATGAGTAACAACATGCAGAGATGAACATTTTTATAGTGCCCAAGACAATCTTTAGGTTAGTCATGGTGGAAGATCTAACTCGACATCTTCAATTATAGTTGATGAGGTGAGAAATCACATTGACAAACATCCAAATGAAATAAGGAAGACGTTGCAAATAGAATATGGTGTAACTCTTATATACAAGCAAGCATACAGGGTAAAGAAAAAAGCCATGGAAGACATACAAGGAAGACCACAAGATTCGTATATGTTGATACCTTGGATTTGTGACCGTTTGAAGGAATCAGATGAGAGAACTGTTGCTGAATGGGAAGAAAGCCTGAATAACATATTTGAGCAAGTATTTATTGCATATGGTTGCTGTATTGAGGGATTCATGACTAGTGCTAGACATGTGCTATACATTGATGGCTCCTACTTGTCCGGACCATACAAGGTAACAATGCTTTCAACTTCTGTCTATGATACGGACAATGAAATGTTGCCCTTTGCAATCACTATTGAGAAGGGGGGACATTAGAGGATTGATCATGGTTTTTATACAAGATAAAAGAAATAGTTGTACCAATTAAATTAACAATTGTGTTTGATCGTCACAATGCAATTAAAGGGGAGATGAGGACAATTTGTGGGGGGGGGGAAGGCATGCTTATTGTTATAGGCATGTGAAGGAGAATTTTGGTTTAGAATTGCTGAAAGTAAATAGAGGTAAGAGGAAGACTAGTGGGTGTTCAAAGGAAGATGTATTACGGTTGCTCGATAATATTGCATATGTAAGGTTGGATACAGATTTCAATAAGGCAATGGACTATATGGGAAATTCCTATCCAGAGATGTATGAGTGGTTGAATTATTAAGGGGATATTGATAAGTGGACATTGAGCAAGTTCCCCTTCCGAAGATGGGATAAGATAACTACTAACATTGCTGAATCATTTAACGTGTGGATGGTGAAGGAGAGGAAACACAATGTTGCCCAACTTATCCATGAACATCATGAGAAGGTTGCCCAGAAGATGTTCGCATCTAGTATGGCAATGAGTAAGTGGAAAAATGGGATAGACCCCAACATAGAGTCTATGCTAAAGGAAAATATTGCTTATGCTGAACTTATATCCCTTGAAAATTATGGTAGGGGTAGCCTTTGTGTTCATACCAAATATGGATCCTTAAGTGTTATCTTCATTTGTGTATTTGCAGTTGTGAAGCGTGGCAAATGTCGGGGATCCCTTGTGCACATGCTTGTGCAGTCATAAAGCATGTTCATGCTAATGTGTATGAGTACGTTGAAGAATGCTACAAAATCACATTCCAACAAAAGATCTATAGTCGTAGCATGGTTCCAATTGTGACAATCGACAAACCTGACACAAGCAACTATATGTTGGAAAATTTTGCGGGTCAAACTTTTTTGATACCCCTAAGGACCAGCCGACCTTCAGGTAGGCCAAAAACCAAAAGGTGTGAATCACAATTCTAAAACAAGAAGATATACCACTGTGAAGTTGCCATGAAGCCGGTCACACTAGAAGGACATGCAAAAATCCAAACTCAAGCTGATATTAGATGAAGTTATGCTCTAAAGTAACACTGTTGGCAACATAAAGGACTTGCAATATTATGAAGTGAAAATTTTTGATTATGTTTTTGTAAAGTTACTGTCGACCCACTCATGGTTTTTTGGGAGATGGGTTGTTGTCATATATACACTCTAGTAGGTAGTTACTGTATTTAGTGTTTGATGTAATGCAATATTTGTGATAAGGAAACATTATGTCCTACTGTAGTGTTAATGTTCTCTTGTCATGAAATATGTGAATGTGTGCAAGGGGCAGTGTGTAACTCTTTTTTTTGGCTTTATATGATTGGTGAATGTAATTATTCAAATTGTGATATGATAGCAACTGATAAATATATCAAGGTGTTAATCAACAGAGTCATGTTGTTAATATAGAGTGATGTGGTGTTATTACACATGGAACATCTATTTTTGCAAACTTTTTCCTACACAAGTCTTCTGTTGTGTGTGTGAATGGAAGATGTGAAAGGTGTTGCATTTGGGCATCGACGCTAAAACTTTCCCATTTCTTGTTGGCCAGATGTTAATCAATGAAATAATGTTGTTAATAATGAATATGATCTTATTAACTGTGGGTGAGGTGTTGTTTTGGGCATCAAACTTGTGATTTGGAAAATTCATTCCTTATAAGATGTTAATGAAGGATGTTAAGTTGTTAATAACAAAAATTATGTTGTTACTTGTAGCTAACGTATTGTTTTTCTCCATCTACCTTAGGACCATCCCAACATGTTCCTCCTACGATGTTAATAAAGGAAGTCGAGTCGTTAATAATGAATCTGATGTTGGTAATATGTGAAGAGATGTTGTGTTTTCCCATCTATATTACGATATTCCCAACTTGTTTGTCAATAGATGTTAATGGAGGAAGCCGAGTCGTTAATAGGGGGTGAGATGTTGAGTTTTCTTATCTACATTACGACGTTCCTAACTTGTTCCTTCAAAGATGTTAATGGAGGAAGTCGAGTCGTTAATAGCGAAGATAATGATGTTAATAAGGGGTGAGATGTTGTGTTTTCCCATCTACATTAGACGTTCCTAACTTGTTCATTTGAAGATGTTAATGGAGGAATAGGAGTTGATAATAGCGAAGATAATGATGTTATTTTAGGAAGAGATGTTGTGTTTTCCCATCTACATTACGACGTTCCTAACTTGTTCCTTTAAAGATATTAATAGAGCAATAGGAGTTGTTAATAGCGAAGATAATGATGTTATTCTGGGGAGAGATTTTATGTTTTCCCATCTATATTACGACGTTCCTAACTTGTTCCTTTAAAGTTGTTAATGAAGGAAGATGAGTTGTTAATGAAGAAACTCATGTTGTTAATCGAGGGTGACATATTGTGTTTTCCCATCTACATTAGGATATTCCCAACTTATTCCTCATAAGATGGTAATGGACGAAATATCTACGTTAGGATATTCTCAACTTATTCCTCACAAGATGGTAATGGACGAAATGTAGTCATTAACGATGGAGCTAATATTGTTAATCAAGGGAGAAATGTTGTGTTTTTCCATCTACATTACGACGTTTATAATTTGTTACTCTTAAGATGTTAATGGAAGAAGTGTAGTCGTAAACAAAGAAGATGAAGTTGTTAATAATGTGGCATATGTTGTTTTTGGGCATACAACTTGGGACGTTGCGAAAGTTTTCAGTTGAAGATGTTAATCTAGCAGGTGGAGTCATTAATGAATCATGTGGTGTTAATAAAGAAGTTTGTGTTGTTTATCTAGGGATGGGTGTTACGAGTTTAGATGATCAATTAAATAGTACAAGTGTACACTGTCGTAATCAAGTAATATAGAAGTGAGTAGAGTATCGTTCCCACGAGGATTGATCACTAAGTACCAAAATTGATAATTTTAATTCTATTTAGTTGATCGATAAATTGGTGATTGAGAGTACAAATAAAAAATAATAATTAAATATGAGTGCAGATGATATGAAAACAAATATGAGAAAAAGTCCTAGGGATTAGATTTCACTTAACAAATTCCGGATTGAATCACTTATCTATTGTAGCCCAATTTATTCCACATGATTAAGTTTCCTTAATTTAATTACTAGCCTCTTCCAAGGTCAAGCAATTCTATAATTAATTGCTAATCCAATATATTCCTATATGAATTTAAGCAATTAATTATGCATTAAGATTTATAAAACTCAATAAGACTACACAACTCATATGAATATATTCATATTTCATATGCAAGTCATGATTTTAATTATAGGATCTACACACATGCATCTCCTTCCGGTCTCAACATGCATATTGTAATCATTCAAAAGGCGGCCAATCAAATGAAAGCATTAAGAACAATAATTTAAACTCAATCATGAAGGAGAAATTAAAACTAGATTTAATAAGTTAAGATTCAATCCGGTATTAGTAAGCTACGTCATCACCATAGGAAAATGAAAATTTAGCACATGATGAAATTAAAAACAAAAACCGAAATAAATTGACATTATATAAAGCTAGAATGAAAGCCTCAGAAATACTGCATAAACTTGAATATTAAATTCTTAAACATAAATATACAACCAAAAGATGAATGAAAGATGAAGAAATCTAGCCGTCCCTTTAGGAGGTAAAACCTTCCATGTAGGCGGCATGAAAAATGTAATACAATACTAAGCCTTCCATGTAGGAGGCATGCAAAAAGTAATATAATACTAAGCCTTCCATATATGAGGCATGAAAAAAATAATACAATACATAAAATTAAAAATAAAAAATAACACAATTTATTTAGAATTGTCAGAGAAAATATCTCTCCCTGTCAGAGAAGGATCTCTGACTGTCAGAAAATTCTCCACCTCCACACCTTCGAATCTGCGCCTGACGCATTGAATTTATAGGCAGCGCAGTGTCACTTTTTCCACAATGCTACAGTGTTTTGCCTTCTTTTCACGCATTGCTACAATAGTGAACAGCAACCTGTCGGTTGGTTTACACGTTTTTTCCGTGTTGTTATAGTGATTCCATCCGCTATAGTCACCTTCGTCCGCTACAGTAACGTCCTGCTACAGTGATTCCATCATGAATAGTGACCAACTCTACAGTACTGACATTTTTTTATATTTTCCTTTATTTTTTAAATACTATTTATTTTACACCCAAATATATTATATTAAGCTCAAATATCATCCATAAAATCATCATATAAGGGAAAATAAATATGTAGATATTTCACTTATCAATGGGTGGTGTTAATTAAAAATGTATAAAAGGTGAGACAATCAACTCCGTAAATGAACAAAATTGTGACACGTCATTAAATTGCACATTCAACAGTGGCAAAGTAGCATCCAAATTGAGCGACAAAAAGGCACAAAAAGCCATAACATGTGCACATAACTAGGATGATATTCACAAACTAACGTTGTCCATAACAAAAAGGAGGTTGCCAACATATTCCTATTGTGGCAGACAAGATCACTATAGACTATTGTGTCGATCGTTGTCGTTTACTCAGTTGCTTTGACAGCAGACTAAGAGCATCAACTCGAGATGAATTTTGAGGATGATTCACAAGCCACCACAAAATATCCTTCCTATACTGTGTAACTTGATCCTACAGAAATGCCAAACATTTATTTCAGTGGATTGTACAAGGAAAATAAAGTGCACATCAAACATTGACAACATTTTTATGAAAAATACATATATTTGTGTAATAAAGTGTCACATTTGGACTCCATTGAAACAACCATATCAAAATGTGGACACCACAGTTTTTCCTCCAATTGCAAACAACAGTCACTTCCTTGGTAACACAAGTGAAACAAGTACAAGTAGTCTATACAGTAGATTACAGATTATTTTGCTGCAATAGAGGCGCCCGAATGATATCACCCTTTGGATTCTTCCCATGCGGATTGTGACTGACAAATTGAACTATATCATGAAACATGTCCCACTGAACCGGGAAAATACAATAACATCAGTGGAGTTGTGAACATTAATGATTAAATTAAAGGAAATGGTCAGTGATAAAGCATTGTACACATATCTCTACTGCGTAGACTTGGGGATTTTCAAATATGCTATTTTTTTTTGTTTTTTCGTCGGGTCAACTGTTGGTTGCAAAGAGTCCAGAACAAAGAACTTCATGGTTTTCGGCTCTAAGGAAACACAAAACCAATACTCACGCACAAGTACAAGGCCAATAACCAAATCACAAGCCGCTATATTGTAGCCTATTTGCTTCGGCAGTAATTGACCCTTATAATCTGAAGGTCTCCAATTCTTACCTTTTCTAACAACGAGCATCTACAAAATATACATATTAGTACCAATAAAAAAAAAATACAACCCCTACTTTCCTTATAATAAACTGACCATAAAGTCGGCATGTAACCCCCTACCTTGAAAACCGTAATTATAATCCAAAATTCATAATTAAAATGAAATAGGGACCAATAATCATCAAAAGTCATTTACAATCCCTTCCTTATGAGAGGGTTTACACAAATTCTTTCAATTTTTCTTTGTTTTTTTCGTCGGGTCAATAGTCGGTTGCAAAGAGTCCAGAACAAAGAAATTCATGGTTTTCGACTCTAAGGAAACACAAAACCAATGCTCACGCATAAGTACATGGCCAATAACCAAATCACAAGCCGCTATATTGTAGCCTATTCACTCCGGCAATAATTAACCCTTATAATCTGAAGGTCTCCAATTCTTACCTTTTCTGACAACGAGCATCTATAAAATATACATATTAGTACCAATAAAAAAAATACAACCCCCACTTTCCTTATAATAAACTAACCATAAAGTCGGCATGTAACCCCCTACCTTGAAAACCGTAATTATAATTTGAAATTCATAATTAAAATGAAATAAAGACCAATAATCATCAAAAGTCATTTACAATCCCTTCCTTACGAGAGGGTTTACACAAATTCTTTCAATCACATTTATACATATCAGAGTGTAAAACAAAAATCCCGGCAACCCTCGGGTTTTATATCAAGCCAAAGAGTTTACGGAGCATATTTTCCCCTTACAATTTCCCAATGAAGGGATTACATAACCATATCCAAAATAATATTTACAAATTATACAATGTTTTCTAAGCAAAATATGACAACTAGCTATGACCTAAGTTTGTACTATCCGCCCTTGGTTGTCGGCTTCTCTTTCGAGCCACTTGCCCTGTTTGTAGGTTAGTCAAAGGAAAGAATGAGATTCAAGAGAATCCTAGTAGCAACAAATCACTCATACAATGTATAACACATAGCATGTAAGCAAATCATTAACAGCACATCAGCAGCAATAACCCAATGCATAATGATTTATGGCGTTCATCATAAAAGACAGCACTCAGGGCTGTAAACAAAATGCGACAGCTTTCACTGTAATTACAATGACGACAGCCCTCCTGGCTGTAATACTATGCGACAGCTTTCGCTGTAATCACTATGACGACAGCCCTCCCGACTGTATTCATAGTAGCATCAAATATCATCACAAAGTATGATAAACATACATACAATGTTCTACATATGGTATAAGAGAAAGAGTCACTACCTTGTTCTTTCCGACAATTCTCAGCCACAGACTGTTCACGCACTAGGAAAATATCAAAACCTATAACCAAAGCCAAGGATGACGGATTAATCTCCATCCCAAGCTTTCATTTTCAAAACACTTAAGATTGGTTGTCATTTAAGTCCTTTAGGTGCCCACTAGAAGCTTAAACAAATGCTTAAAGGGTTGGGGGTACTATACTAAAGACTCCCCATTTGGCAACAAAATGTTGAATTTAAATGATTCACTCGAGTGCTAGATGATGCACTCAAGTGATGGAATGATTTTCACTTGAGCACAAAGACACACTCGTGCGAGTGTTTGACAGAAAGCAACAAAGAAAACAGAAAGTGATCATAGCACTCGAGTCCTGAACCCAACACTCGAGTGATAACCTCATATTCACCTGAGTCCTACCGAGTGAGACATAGAAAGTAACAACCCGAGAGCAAATGAAACTTTAGGGTGAGGAGTGCACTCGAGTGATTCCCTAGTACTCGAGTGACAGCTCATTACTTGCGAGTGCTAGATCACACTCTTGAAAAATAGCCCACGAGTGTTAACCCAAGACAGAAACTCAAAATGCAGGATGCACATGCACTCGAGTAACACCTTAAGCACTCGAGTGATACCCCATATCACTCACAAGTGAGGAAATGCACTCTTGAACTTTGTCACGGAAGTGCAAGCAGAAAACTGAAGGAAAAGAGAAATCACAATGTTGCACTCGAGTGAGGTTCTAACAGAAGCCAAATCGCAGCAACTCATAGCAACTTCCAATTATTACCAAATGTTTTCCAATGGTCCCAAAATTCCTGCATAAGCCTAATCCCGCTTACTTTCACCCAAAGAACCCATTGGAAACCTCAAAACACCCAAAATCCCACTCTAACAACAAGTTTTGTTTTGGTCACCATATAACCCATATCACTCAATTTCCCCCAATTCCTCTTCCAATGTTCCAACCCAATTCCAACATGCAAATAGCATCATATGCATCAATTCTACCATAAATCATCATACAACTCATGCATTCCAAAATCATACTTAAAACAGGGCAAATTCCACAAATATCATAACTTAACCAAAAAATCACAACATGTAACCTCCTGACTTTAAACACGTAATTATATTTCGATAATGCATATTTAAATCGAATTAGAGACTATGGGATGCTTCAAACTCACTTCAAACTTCTTGCTTCACAGTAGGATTTTCACAAAATTTTTTTAAATCTTTCCCATCCATGTCTCAATTTCAATATTCGAATACAATTACCTGTGCAGTTAATATACATTCATTAATATCAGAGAGTATGACCAAATTCCCTGCAACTCCCGGGTTCTATACATTTATAACCTAAAGGTTTATAAGTATCCACTAGGGAATTACACAACCAAAATCGAATACAACACTCCTAATTCAAAATATACAGTAATCCTGAGTTTAAAATAGATAACCAACATTTCCAATTCAACTATATACCCCTAAGGGTCCTAATTGCTCCGGGTTAGCCTCTTCTCCTTTGAGCCACACGCCCTGTCTAAAATGTTAGTCATAGGAAAGAATGAGATTCGAGAGAATCTCAGTAGTAACAGACCACTCACACAATGCATAAATACAAAGCATGTATATAAATCACGACCAGCAACAGCAGCAGTATCACATAGATACATGGTTTTCACCACAAACGACAGCACTCACGGCTGTATACACAATACGACAGCTATCGCTGTAATCATAATCACGACAGCTTACGCTGTAATCACAATAACGACAGCTTGCGCTGTAAACGACAGCTATCACTAGCTGTAACCGCAGCAGCATCAAAGAATCATCACAGAACAGTGATAACACACACATACAGAGCATTACACATAGTATAAGGGGGGAGAGTCACTACCTGATCCTTCCTAACGCTCTTCGGCACTGCGGGCTCACGAGGATAACAAATATCAAATCCTGTAACCAAGTTAGGGACAACCCGTTAATCTCTTGTCCAAGTTATTATCTCTATAATACTTTAAGTTGGTTATCATTTGAACTCCTTAGGTGACTATTATAGGTTTAAACATATACCTAAAGGGTTGGAGAAACTACCCCGAAGACCCTCCTTCTTGGAAGAATTTCTGAATTTTGGGCTGGCTCACTCAAGTGAAAGGAGTCTCACTCGAGTGACACCCCCCGCCAGCACTCGAGCACAAGTGAGTGAACCTCAGAAAGTGCTTGCCCGAGAGCAAACTCTGCTATATCATACACTCTCACTCGGGCACAAGAGGCTCCACTCGAGCAGCGACCTTAGGTGTACTCGAGCACAAGGAAGTGAGACCCAGCGAGTGACTACCGGAGAGTGACCCATCCTTCCAACAACAAGTGCACTCGAGCACCAGCCCTAGTGCTCGAGTGACCTCCCAATGCTTGCGAGTGCCCACGCGTACTCTTGACAATCCACCCACGAATGATACCCTGAGACACTCACCCAAAGCACAAAAATGCACTCACACTCGAGCACGCCCATGCTCACTCAAGCAGGTTCATATTTCACTCGCAAGTTAGGAAGCATGCTCGCGGTTTCTGCCTGAAGACCTTCCCAAACTACCCAGAATTTCGCATCGTGCTCGAGTGAGTTCCTCCCTCACTCGAGTGATGTGTATCAGATGCCAAAACGCAGAACTGATATGGTTTTTCCCAAAATCAACCAATCAAGCTCCAATGGTTCTATAACTCATACCACAACTCCTTCTTACTTGTTCTAACACCAAGAACCCATTGGTAAACCCAAAACAACCCATTCCTACTCAAGCAACAAAATCTCATCTCTAAACCACAAATTCACCAAAACCACAATTTAACAAACTTCCTCTTCTCAAATCCAAACCTAAACCATTGACATTCATACACTATTTGACATCTATTCCACCATCAAACTCTACCCAATTCATATCTTCTAACATCACAAGAAATCAAGGCATAAATCCAGAATTTGCAAAACTAAACCAAAAGTCATAACATTGGTATCAAACTTCATCAAAAACTCACCTCTTAAACTTGCTGAACTCAGAACTTTGATTCCTCAACTTTCAAATTCCCTCAATTTGCCACACACCACAAATCAAAAGTCTGAAAACATGGAAATAAAGCTCTTGACTTCTTGTTCAACATTAATGAAAGACACTTGAGCATATGAAAGCATTAGCTTACCAAAACTCAAGCTTTCCTCTTTCTCTTTCCTTAGCTTGTATAGCGAAAATGGAGGAGGATGAGAGAGAAAATGAGATATTGATGAAGATGATCACATTTCCATTCTTCCCATGCACTTAGCCGACTTGCAAGGGAGAGAGAATGAGTTGGAAAACTTTGACCTCATCCATGGTTCATATCTTGACACTTGGCACCATCTTGTTCTCCCTACTATGATTTCACATACATTTGCATGCACAAGATTCCACCTCTTGGCCTTTCAATATTAGCCATTAATCTTGATTACTAAGGAGTGTTCTCATCGGTAACTAACCAGTCGGTTGGTAAATTTACCGTTTTGCCCCTGATTATCACAATCCACCATATATACTTTAAAAGTGCTCAACTAATATTAATTACATCACTTTGAAGTTATTAATCCTTGATTATAATCCAGGATATTACACAACATATATGCCAAAATGCTGCAAATGCTCACCTCTTAAACTTGCCAAGGTTATATCCTTGATTCCTCAACTATCAAATTTGTTCAAACTCTAAGACACTTTCTTTCAAAAATCTAAAACCATCAAGATGAAGCTCTCATCAAGGTGGTCAATATTAAAGAAGAGCATTTGAGCATTTGAAAACCGTAGTAACATCAAAATCTTACCTTTCACTTTCTCTTTTTACCTTGAAGTTTACCAAAAATGGAGGCTAAGGAGAGAGAAATGAGATGAAGATGATGATCATAATTTTCCCCCATTCCCATGCTCACCACCGACTTTGAGAGAGAGGGAAGAGAAAAAGCAAAGTTTGAAAGTTTGACCTCATCCCATGGCTCACAATTGTCCATATATCACAATCCTATTTCATCTCCTAATCTTTCCATACACATGCACACATATAACCATTCTAACATAATCCCTTAAGCAATTACACACTTCATAATGATTCCTACCAATTAGCCGACTCCCACTTTGGTAACTGACTAATTAGTCGGCAAATTTCCTATTTTGCCCTTGATTATCATGATACTCGCCAAATCACTCAAACACAACTTATTACTTAATTTCTCTTAGTCATGTGCCCTCCCCTTTATTTTGGCCCAATTTAGATATTACTCCATAATTGAACTCAGATACAGGGTCTAGGCACTGGTTATAACACATTTAAATAAAAATTCACATCATGTGCTTCAAAAGTGTTTGATTAGCATTAACTACATCACTTTTGAAGTCATTAGCCCTTAATCACAATTTGAGATATTACACAGCATAAAAAATGTGCCTCTTAACGACTCCTTATTCCTTCATATATGCCATTAGAGTCTTGCAAACAAGCAATACCACCTGCAGTCCACAATGATATAATCAAACCTTGGCCATTGACTCAACAACATACAACATATCATCCAGATTTGCTTTTACTTACCCATTTGTTAACCTTATGAATTCCCCCTAAAGAGTATAGCTCTTCTCGAGTAACATATTTGTCACACATGGTTACCATTTCGCTGTCATTAAATTCAATAACAAGTCACAACAAAACAAATATTACAAAACATTATTCAATCGCTCTCAAATACAAATGACAAATAAGACAAACATCAATCACTCACATATCTCCACCTATGGTTGGAGGGAGCTGGGAAATTACATTGAAAAACATTTCCTTGTCATCCACTTCCTTCTTTTTGGGCTTAATTTCCTTAGGCATAACATAGGGGATTCTATTTTCTTATCTTTTCTAACCCTACATGATTTGCGCAACACTTGACCCATGCCAACCTCTTCCTCATCAACAATGCCCCTTCCTTTTCCTCCACTATTTGATACATTAATGGGAGAATCACCAATATCACTTTATGAGGCCTTCTCTTCCTCCTCATCATTTTCATGTCCTTCAGCAGAAACCACTTTACCATCATCGTCTGCACAAGGGTCCATTTTCTTCTTGTGATTTTTTTGTCCTTCGATCGTTTGTTGTCCCCCTCTCTTCACTTGGACCTTTATCAACTCCTCAGCAATGACCCTCGTCAACCTTCTCTATACATGTTCCTTTAGGTCCTGATCGCGACAAATGAAATGTCAACCTTATGAATTCTTTTGTAACGTACAGCTACGGGAAGTCGGCTACACATACATGGTCTAAATAGTCAATTCCTATGTTGTCCTCTGGCCTAACATATGTTTGGGATGCCATTCCTCCAAATAGTATGCCCATATTGATTTCCCTCTCTAATTTAACAATTTCTTTTAATTTCTACTCAGTCCAATACTTAATAGCATCGCCATATTGATGTTTCTTAGTTGTCACCATTGTGAAGTACTCACCGAAATATACTTGCGTTTCAATAACATATCATCAACTACAGCAATTGGCAATTCAAGCATATCAAATGAAAATTAATTATAAATACATACCAACAATAAGTACACGCATCCACCAACATTCGTGTTGCCAGTCTTCTTCCTCCTAATTTCTCTTATATAGTCTTCCATCTCTTTCTACAACTCTTGAATTATGAAGGTTGCCCAATCAAATTTCTTAAACTCCTTCATGGTCGCCCTCATCACCTTCAGTAATAGATAACTAACCTTTAGGCTTGCAATGGGAGATAAAAACGTTCCAAGTGTGTACAACATAAACAAGAACTCAAAATTAGCATTCTCTGTCCCCTCCATAATGGCCTCAAAAATCTTGTTATATAGGCGTCTTGAATACTCACTCTTCAAGTGTGTCTACACTAGGTCATCATCATCCACATTAACACAAACAAGTTCACCTATGTGTGGGACACCAAGTAACTGCTGCACATCAACCGCTAAATTTCCCTTGTCTTGCCCCTAATTCAGAATTGGTGAGTTGGTGGATCATATGAGCGGAGCATTGACGCAATAAGATCTTTTGGGAGTTTTTTGCAACCTCCAACCTCAAGCAACTTGCTGAAACCTAATCTCTCAACCTTATCCTTCAAACTTTTATGTTTGCTTATGAAGTCAGCCAATTGCTTGAACTATCAGATTGAGGTACGTGTGATAAAAGCTATTTTCCTCTTTGTACTCTTCTTCTCTGGTCTCGATTTCTTTTCATTCTGAGTATATTTAGCCTTCTCAGAATATTCCTACCTCTCTTGCTTAGTCAATGCTCTCCATGCTTGTAACACATCATCGAAGGGCAGAACACATTTGTCAGCTTTTTCCCGCTTAAATTTCTTGAAAAACTCTATTTTTAACAACAGCAAGCCATTATTCAACGCTTTAGCTGTCTCCCTTTTTTCCACCTCCTTGTTCCCTTATTCATCTAAATTCCGCCCCTCCTCCTACAACCTTATGCCCTTCTTCAATGACCTCATGCCCTTCTCCACCAATGTTTTGCCTTTCTCCTCCCCCTCCTGCCCTTCTTCAACCACCATGTTCTACTGCAAAACAACTGTCATCAGCCAAGTACACGGGCTTTAACAAAATAGACCTGTTACGCGTGTAAATGGTTTATTAAATAGTGCAAGTGTACACTGTCGTAATCAAGTAATATAGAAGTAAGTAGAGTATCGTTCCCACGAGGATTGATCACTAAGTACCAAAATAGGTAATTTTAATTCTATTTAGTCGATTGATTCGTTGGTGATGAAGAGTACGAAATAAAAGATGAGCAAATATGAATGCAAATGATATGAAACAACAATGAGAAAAAGTCCTAGGGATTAGATTTCACTTAACAATTTCCGGATTGAATCACTTATCTAATCTAGCCCAATTTATTCCACATGATTGATAGTCGAGTTTCCCTAATTTAATTACTAGCCTCTTCCAAGGTCAAGCAATTCTATAATTAATTGCTAATCCAATATATTCCTATATGAATTTAAGCAATTAATTATGCATTAAAATTTATGGAACTCTATAAGACTACACAACTCATATGAATATATTCCTATTTCATATGCGAGTTATGGTTTTAATTATAGGGTCTACACACATGTATCTCCTTCCGGTCTCAACATATATATTGGAATCATTCAAACGATGGCCAATCAAATGAAAGCATTAAGAGTAATAATTAAAACTCAATCATAAAGGAAAAATAAAACTAGATTTAATAAGTTAAGATTCAATCCGTTATTAGTAAGCTACGTCATCACCCTAGGAAAATGAAAATTTAGCTCATGATAAAATTAAAAACAAAAGCAAAATAAATTGACATTATATAAAACTAAAATGAAATCCTTATAAATACTGCATAAAACTTGAATATTAAATTCTCAAACATAAATATACAACCAAAAGATGCATAAAAAATGTAAAAATCTAGCCGTCCCTTTAGGAGGTAAAACCTTCCATGTAGGTGGCATACAAGAGTAATACAATCCTAAGCCTTCCAAGATGGAGGCATGCAAGAAAATAATACAATACCTAAAATTAATTCCAAGATGATGTAGTAGTTGGAGAAGAGATGGAGTGATGAAATGGTGTGTAAGTAGATAAGAGAAAAGAGTAATGGAAATGAAATGGTGTGTGTGGAGAAGAGATGAGAGTAATGGATCTCAATTGGTGTCAAATGTGAAGGAGATGGTGGCTATATATAGGGAAAAATGGAGTAAGGTAGATGAAATGTGATAAGTGGATTAATAGATAGAATGTGGTAGATGGAGTAGTAGGTGAAAAGGAAGATGAAGTGGTAGATGAAATGTGGTAGATAAAGTAGTAGGTGAAAAGAAAGATGAAGAGGTAGATGAAATGTGGTAGATGAAATGTGGTAGATGAAGTAGTAGGTGAAAAGAAATGTGAAGAGGTAGATGAAATGGTTGGTGGAATGGTAGATGATTCCCGCTCTCAACTTTCAAGCAAAAATTCGAAACCCTTGGAGATAGAACTGGAATTTCGTCTCAACATAAAAGTTGTAGAGCTCTTTCTTAGCTTTTTATCCATATAAAGAATGTCCCGATCCGACATTTAGAGCTCCAGATATTGCCTGAAAACTGAAAGAGGGTCTAATTTAGTATTTTCCAAGAAATTCTATTTTATGCCAAAATCATTATTTATTTATAAATTACACCCAAATTTGTTAAATTGAGATCAAATGTCATCCATAAAATCATCATATAAGGGAAAATAAATATGTAAATATTTTACTTATCAAATTCCCCCACACTTAGCTCTTGGACGTCCTCGGACAAGGAGTGACCATTAAGTGCTTCCAACAAAATTAGAAGTGTCAAGTCATAAGCAAGAACACAATTGAAAAATAAAGGAATCATAGTATTCATGAATCAACGAGAATATAAACTGGTAATTTCATTTGAAAATGAATAAACTGAGTTCGTAGTTATGACTCATTCTCCCAATCTCTCAAGTGTTTAAGGGTAAGTGTTTCACTCGAATTCAACAGAAAAAATTGCACTACCATAGGCTTGCTAAAAATCTCAATCTCCACTATCTAATTCACATGCATAATTCAAATCAAAAGGACTTGTTAAGGGTTGTAATAGAGTTAAGGTAAAAGGAATGTAAAACGTGATATGAAAATATAAAAATTAATAGAACAATAATAAAAAAAAATGGGCTAGCTTCTAAATAAATCTATTTCATCACAACAACCCACAATTCGAATACTCACAATATTATTTTTTTTTTTCATTTTTTTTTTCATTCTTCTTTTTTTTTTCATTCTTTTTTTTTTTTTGCTTGCAATTTTAAAGTTGATGATATATACACCCCCACACTTGTCAAAAGCCCATTTCACAAACTTTCAAATGCTCTACTAATCTTCCGAATTAGGTAAAAGCATTTGATATATCATTAAAGTATATGTCAATGGGTTGTGAACAAAGAAATAGTCAATGAGGCTCAAAGGGGCTTATCAACGGTATAATTGCAAGGTTGGCTATTTGGCTCTAGCTAAATAAAATGAATGCCTTTATCATCTTTGAATGTGCATGTGAAATGTAATTTCAACCAGATTTAAAGCAAGTTCTAGAGTGACAACTTAATAGGTGAATATCACACATAAGAGAAATAATCATTATAGGCTCAAAAGCTCACGGTTAGGGGCTTTCAAACTCAGCTCATTCAATCTCAAAATTCATCACCAATTGTAACAATCGGTTGTTCATTCATGCTATGAAATCTCTAAATTCAATTGATCCATACTCAAAACTTATATACTTCTTAAGATCATTACAAAGCACTTAAATAGGATGACGTTTTTTTTTTTTTTTACTCTCTTTTTTTTTTTTAAATGAACAAAAACATGCAACTACTAAAATGCGTCTCAGGAGTTAAGAATATCTCCTTACTTTGCCATTTTTTTTTTACACCCCATGAATCTAATGGTTTTACTAACTAACAAAAGAAAAACAAAAAATATTTTTTTTTCCTCCTCCCCCAACCTAAATCAGACATTGTCCCCAATGTCTTTTAGAGCTTAGAAAAGGTTTTTTTTTTTTTGAAACATAAACACATACTACAGTAAAATCAAAATACTAAGGGTAAAACCAAGAGATTAAGGAAAGTTACAACCGAAGGGTGGTATCTGGGTTCTGCTCCTGACTGCTATCTGAAGATTGCCCACCTATCTGCTTGACGAGTAGATCTGGTTTAGGTTCATAGGTTTGCAGTTGATCGAGCAGCTGATCAGCAGTTGGTGCAGAAATTATGGAATGGCGAGTAGCTTGGGGTATGAATCCTGTTTCCACAGCATGATCAAGAAAAGACAACAGATTATCATAAAAACCATTAACATTTAACAATCCTAATGGCTTTTTGTGATAGTTTAACTTAGCCCAATATGCAACGCTAGAAATGCCATCCAACGTCTCCAAACCACCGGGTAGAGCAATGAAAGCTTGAGCATGGTAGAACATTAGTCCCATTTGTTCAGGCAAGCTCGAAACCTGTAACTCTTGTCCTAAGGAAAAAGTGTGATCTTCCAACTCCTTCACCCTTACACTTAAACCCTTGCTTCCATTCATGGATGCAGAAATGGCCACACTTCCCTTTAGGCCCTGAATGCCTCCCCCGTACACAAAGTTGATTCCTCTGGTGGCTAATCCAATTCCCAGTTTATTTGCTGCTGTTATAAACTCTCCTTTCTTGCCCAAATCAGTTTCACCAAAAATGCAAATAGATGTAAATCTACATTTTTGTGAAATACTCTTGTTCTCTTTCTTTCTCTCGGACCATGTATGCTCACTAGTGGAAGACTGCATATTTACAAGTGGAAGTGGATATGCTACAAGTAGAAGAGTACATGCATATATAACACTAAAACAGCGACAACAAAATCACACAAATCACACATTTTTCAAAGAAGTTTGAAAAAATTTCCGACACAGATGACCGGTGGGCCATTGCGTGAAGAAATTAAACAAAAAGAGGAAAGAAAGTCAAAAGATAAAGTAGAGTAGGCAGATGCTATCGACAAGATAAAAAAAAAAGAATTGACAAAAGCTATAGAGAAGATAAGACGATTAGACAAAAGCATGATTATGTACAGTAGTTGTGATTTTGGCTCACATCTTCCTCTGGTTTTACGTCCAGAAACGGCTTAAACGCTTTCTATGAATCGAGGATTTGCTTCCCATCCAGTTTTCTTATAAACTGGCAAACAGGGTCTTTTAACGTCAGATTCCCAAGACGATAGCGCTCCTTTTCTCTGTTGAATATGTCTGCTAAATCAAGAAGAATACGATGAACATCACCACTCGGATGCGTCTCAAGAGTTTGAATGATATCATCCAGTGACTCCTTACTCAGCCCATCCTTTATAAATTTAATTTTATCTTCTCGATTTACAGAAACCATACCTTTACTCCTACAGCGCTGATCACAATTCCATCTTGCACATTTATAGCAAACGTTCATCCTTTTAGCTCTTCTCTTTTTGGAGTAAGAACTTCTTCCCATTCCTGGCAAAGGTTTAACAAATGAATTATGAATCTCACCTGCTAAACGTACCTTAGCTTCAATGATCCAGCGTATATCCTCAGGAAGGCCCAAACGATTGAAAATCATCATCCTTTCAAGTCGACTGTTATAGATCTTCCTGAGCACATCTTTGGGAAGAGTGGGGAACCTGTTCTTAAGATTTGCAAGGGATTCCTCCATGGTAACTTAAAATGAAATTGATGATGACTAAAATTCTCAACCCAGTGCAGTGTATTTCGTTGAGTAGAAAAGAGATTTGAGAGAGTAGGAAAGAAGTTTTAAAAGAGTAGGAAGGAAATTTTGGGTTGCCTCCCAAATAGCTGCCCTTCTTTAACGTCTTTAGCTAGACAAATATCAAACCACAATTTTTTTTTTTAATTTATTTATTTATTATATTTTTTAAAAAAAAAAAATTATTAGATTGAGGACTTACCTGTTGGTTCCTCAAACATGATGACAGAGTTCAAAGTGTTGAGTGCACCTTCATTATATTCTTTGAGCCTTTGCCCATTCACTTTGAATTTTCGATCACCATCTTGAATCTCCACAGTTCCATATGGCCATACTTGAATCACAGTAAAAGGACCTAACCACCTTGATCTCAGCTTTCCTGGAAAGAGCTTTAATCTTGAGTTATATAAAAGCACTTTTTGTCCTGGTGTAAAGTCTCTCTTCAAAATTCTTCTGTCATGCCACATTTTTGTCTTCTCCTTGTATAACTTTGCATTGTCATAAGCTTGTTGTCTGAATTCTTCAAGCTCATTGAGTTGGAGAAGCCTTTTCTCACCAGCTGTCTTTAAGTCAAAATTTAATGCTTTTACTGCCCAATATGCTTTGTGCTCCATTTCTACTGGAAGATGGCATGCTTTTCCATAGACCAATTGATATGGGGATGTACCAATTGGTGTCTTGAAGGCAGTTCTATAAGCCCAGAGTGCATCATCTAACTTTTGAGCCTAGTCCTTCCGATTGGAATTCACTGTCTTCTCTAAGATCCACTTCAGCTCTCTGTTTGAGATTTCTACCTGCCCGCTAGTTTGTGGATGATATGGAGTTGCAACCTTATGAGTTACTCCATATTTAGCTAACACAGACTGAAGTTGCTGATTGCAGAAATGCCTTCCTCCATCACTGATAATAGCTCTAGGCACCCCAAATCTTGAAAAAATATTCTTCCTCAAGAACTTCACAACTACTCGAGAATCATTTGTCGGAAATGCAGCTGCTTCAACCCACTTGGAGACATAATCAACAGCTACAAAAATGAACTGGTTACTGAATGAAGATGGAAAAGGCCCCATAAAATCGATCCCCCATACATCAAAAAGTTCAACTTCTAAGATGTTGGTTAAAGGGGCTTCATGTCTCCTTGAGATATTTCCCGTTCTTTGACATCTGTCACAGGTTGCCACAAGTCTGTGAGCATCCTTGAAGAGTGTAGGCCAGTAAAATCTTGATTGGAGGACTTTAGCAGCTGTTCTATTTGCTCCAAAATGGCCACCATATGGGGATGAATGGCACTGATTTAAGATGCTGTCCATTTCTTCTTCAGGAACACATCGCCTGATAATTCGATCTGGGCTTTGTTTGTATAAGAACGGATCCTCCCAAAAGTAATGCCTTATATCAGCCAGAAACTTCTTCTTTTGCACTTTAGAAAGTTCATAAGGCATAACTCCGCTTGCCAAATAATTCACAAAATCAGCATACCAGGGAGTAGGTTGTGACTGCATGCTAAAAAGTTGCTCATCTGGGAAATTCTCCTGGATTGGTGATTCTCTCTTTCGTTCAGGTGGTTCTAACCGAGAAAGATGATCTGCAATGAGATTCTCGGTCCCTTTTTTGTCTTTGATCTCCAAGTTAAATTCTTGTAGTAGAAGCACCCATCTGATCAGTCTGGGCTTTGCATCTTTCTTCTCAATCAAGTATTTGATTGCTGAATGGTCGGTCCAGACAATGACCTTTGACCCGATCAAGTATGCTCTGAATTTGTCAAATGCAAACACTACTGCTAATAGCTCCTTTTCTGTTGTTGCATAATTCAGTTGTGCTTCTGAGAGTGTCCTGCTGGCATAATAGATGGCATGAAAGATCTTGTTTCTTCTTTGGCCTAAAACAGCTCCAACTGCATAATCACTTGCATCGCACATCATCTCGAATGGAAGATTCCAATCTGGAGCTATGATAACTGGTGCAGAAGTCAAGGCACTTTTTAGAGTTTGGAAGGCTGATAAGCACTCCTTATTAAACATAAAGGGAGTGTTTTTCTCCAACAGCATGCAAAGTGGCTTTGTGATTTTTGAGAAGTCCTTGATGAATCTTCTATAGAAGCCAGCATGTCCTAGAAAACTCCGAATACCCTTTATTGAGGAAGGAGGTGGTAGCTTTTGAATTGTTTCAATCTTAGCTCGGTCCACTTCAATGCCTCGATCAGATACCTGGTGACCCAGCACGATTCCTTCTTTCACCATAAAATGGCATTTCTCCCAATTTAGAACCAAGTTTGTCTCCACACAACGTTGCAAGACTTTTGCCAAATTTGAAAGACAATGATCAAATGATTCTCCAAAAACTGAAAAATCATCCATGAATACCTCAATGAACCTTTCTACCATGTCTGAGAAGATAGCCATCATACTTCTTTGAAATGTTGCTGGTGCATTACATAGACCAAACGGCATCTTTCTGAAGGCAAAGGTACCATATGGACATGTAAAAGTTGTTTTCTCTTGATCCTCTGGTGCAATTGTAATTTGATTATATCCTGTGTACCCGTCCAGGAAACAATAATAGGCTTTCCCTGCTAGTCTGTCAAGCATCTGATCTATAAATGGCAAAGGGAAGTGATCTTTTCTGGTGGCTTTATTGAGCTTTCTGTAATCGATGCACACTCTCCATCCAGTCACCGTTCGTTGTGGAATCAGTTCATTTTTCTCGTTGGGCACTACTGTCATTCCACCTTTCTTTGGCACAACTTGAACTGGACTTACCCATTGACTGTCGGAGATTGGATAGATTATGCCAGCATCCAGCCACTTTATCACCTCCTTTCTCACCACCTCCTTCATATTTGGATTGAGTCTTCTCTGGTGCTCAACTGTTGGCTTGTAGTTGTCCTCCATCAAGATCTTATGCATACAAATTGAAGGACTAATCCCTCTTATATCAGCTATTGACCATCCAAATGCTGTTTTATGCTCCCTTAGAACTCTTAATAACTTTTCTTCTTCATCAGGAGTAAGTGCAGTTGAGACAATTACTGGAAGTGTTGAATTTCCTCCCAGATAGGCATACTTCAAATGGGATGGCAGTACTTTCAACTCCAAAACTGGTGGTTTCTCTGTTGATGGCACTGGCTTACTCGGCCTTTCCCCCAAATCTTCAAATGGTTTCTTGATAAAAATTGGGGAATTTGCTTCAAGGTACTTTATCTACTCCAAGATGTATGGATTAGTAGATTTTGATACATCTACCATTCCCATTGCTAGTGGTTGATCCATGCAGATTTCATTCACCACATCTCTTGTGCAGCTGGTCAATACATCGACTCTGTAGCAGGTGTCACCTTCATCTGGAAAGGATAAAGCCTTGAAAATGTTGAAGGATACTTGATTATCTTGAACTCGTAAGGTTAACTTCCCCTGTTGCATCTATTAACGTTCTCCCAGTTGCTAGGAATGGCCTTCCAAGAATGATAGGAATTTCTTGGTCTTCTTCCGTATCAAGTATTATGAAATCAGCTGGGAATATGAGTTTGTCCACCTTTACCAGAACATCTTCTAAGACACCCCTCGGATGTTTTATTGATCGGTCAGCCAGTAGTAATGAAACTGTGGTTGGCTTCACCTCTCCAAGACCAAGTTTATTGTATACAGATAGAGGCATGAGGTTTACACTTGCTCCAAGATCACAAAGTGCTTTTTCAAAGTGACATTGACCTATGGTGCAAGGTATGCAGAAGCTTCCTGGATCTTTCAGCTTTGGAGGTAATTTCTTTTGGAGAATAGCGCTGCACTCCTCAGTAAGTGCAACTGTTTCAAATTCCTCAAGCTTACGCTTATTTGAGAGAATGTCCTTCATGAATTTTGCATAACTAGGCATTTGAGCAAGAGCGTCTGCAAAAGGAATGTTGATGTGCAACTTTTTGAAAACCTCCAGAAACTTTGCAAACTGCTTGTCTAGCTTTGCCTTCGCAAGTCTCTGAGGGTATGGAACTGGCGGTACATATGGAGGAGGATTGTCTGGAAAGCTGATTCTTCCTGGTAACACATTATCCTCCTTCTGTTCTTCTTCGCTTTCTTTCTTTTCTCCGTCATCCTTCTTGATTACAGGATCTTTCAATTCTTTACCGCTTCTTAGTGCAACAGCTTTCACATGTTCTTTTGGGTTTCTTTCTGTGTCACTTGGTAGAGTTCCTGGTTGCCTGGAATTCAACATATTTGCAATTTGGCCCATCTGGATCTCCAAGTTCTTTATTGAGACTTCTTGATTTTTGATTGTTGCATCAGTCCTAGCCATGAATTGAGATGTATTTATGGTTAGTTGAACCAGTGCGTCCTCCAATTTCTGTTGTGGTGGATTTGGTTGTTGAAAAGCTTGCTGCTGGTAGTTCCCTTGCGGCTTGAATGCATTTTGATTATTCCTCCAACTAAAATTTGGATGATTTCGCCAACCTGGATTGTAAGTGTTTGAGAATGGATCATTCCTTTGATTTCCGATGAAATGAGCTTGCTCCGACATGAATGAGTGTCCTTCTTGACATTGTGTGCTCACATGAGGTCCTCCACATTGATCACAAGCTTTAGTAGGAGTGCTGATTGCATTTGCTTGGGTTGTCAATGATCCTACTTTCTTGGATATAGATGCAACTTGAGAAGACAAAGTTGTAAGGACATCCAGCTCGTGTACTCCAAGTGCTTTCTTTGAATTGCTACGTTCAGAAGGCCATTGATATGCATTAGCTGCCATTTCCTCAAGTAGATTGTAAGCATCATCTATATTTTTTCCCATTAAAGATCCTCCAGCTGCAGCATCTACAAGAATTCTGGATATGTGCGTCATCCCACTATAGAAAGTTTGTAGTTGCCACCAATTTGGTAACCCATGATGAGGACATTTCCTTAGCAACTCCTTGTATCTTTCCCATACTTCATAGAGGCTTTCTTGTTCATGCTGGGTGAATGAGGCAATTTCATTCCTCAATTTAGCAGTTTTTGCTGAAGGAAAGAATTTCTCCAAAAATTTCTGCGCCATGATCTCCCATGTAGTTATGCTTCCCACTGGTAGTGATTGTAACCAACTCTTAGCCTTATCCCTGAGTGAAAAAGGGAAAAGTCTAAGTCTAATGGCGTCATCAGTAACACCATTATGCTTGAATGTGTCACAGATTTCAAGGAAGGTGGCTATATGTGTATTAGGATCTTCTGTTGGTGAACCACTGAACTGATTTGCTTGCATCATCTGGATAATTGCTGGCTTGATTTCAAAGTTATTAGCTGCTACTGGTGGTCTCGTGATTCCAGAATTTGTCCCCATGACTGTTGGTGTTGCATAGTCACGGAGTGTTTTAGTATCTGTTGTTCCTCCCTCCAGATTTGCCATCGGATTGCTTAGGATTGAAGTAGACTGCTTTCGAACTTTTCGATTTCTTCGACAAGTTCTTTCGATCTCCGAATCAAAAGGCAATAGTTCAGTCTCCTTCGATCTGGTCATACACTAAGCAAAAGCCTGAAAAGAAACACAAGACACCAAGAAGAAAAATAAATGTAATATGAAGACCAAATTAGTATTAAAATTACTTGGTATTGATATTAATGACAACAATCCCCGGCAACGGCGCCAAAAACTTGTTACGCGTGTAAATGGTCTATTAAATAGTGCAAGTGTACACTGTCGTAATCAAGTAATATAGAAGTAAGTAGAGTATCGTTCCCACGAGGATTGATCACTAAGTACCAAAATAGGTAATTTTAATTCTATTTAGTCGATCGATTCGTTGGTGATGAAGAGTACGAAATAAAAGATGAGCAAATATGAATGCAAATGATATGAAACAACAATGAGAAAAAGTCCTAGGGATTAGATTTCACTTAATAATTTCCGGATTGAATCACTTATCTAATCTAGCCCAATTTATTCCACATGATTGATAGTCGAGTTTCCCTAATTTAATTACTAGCCTCTTCCAAGGTCAAGCAATTCTATAATTAATTGCTAATCCAATATATTCCTATATGAATTTAAGCAATTAATTATGCATTAAAATTTATGGAACTCTATAAGACTACACAACTCATATGAATATATTCCTATTTCATATGCGAGTTATGGTTTTAATTATAGGGTCTACACACATGTATCTCCTTCCGGTCTCAACATATATATTGGAATCATTCAAACGATGGCCAATCAAATGAAAGCATTAAGAGTAATAATTAAAACTCAATCATAAAGGAAAAATAAAACTAGATTTAATAAGTTAAGATTCAATCCGTTATTAGTAAGCTACGTCATCACCCTAGGAAAATGAAAATTTAGCTCATGATAAAATTAAAAACAAAAGCAAAATAAATTGACATTATATAAAACTAAAATGAAATCCTTATAAATACTGCATAAAACTTGAATATTAAATTCTCAAACATAAATATACAACCAAAAGATGCATAAAAAATGTAAAAATCTAGCCGTCCCTTTAGGAGGTAAAACCTTCCATGTAGGTGGCATACAAGAGTAATACAATCCTAAGCCTTCCAAGATGGAGGCATGCAAGAAAATAATACAATACCTAAAATTAATTCCAAGATGATGTAGTAGTTGGAGAAGAGATGGAGTGATGAAATGGTGTGTAAGTAGATAAGAGAAAAGAGTAATGGAAATGAAATGGTGTGTGTGGAGAAGAGATGAGAGTAATGGATCTCAATTGGTGTCAAATGTGAAGGAGATGGTGGCTATATATAGGGAAAAATGGAGTAAGGTAGATGAAATGTGATAAGTGGATTAATAGATAGAATGTGGTAGATGGAGTAGTAGGTGAAAAGGAAGATGAAGTGGTAGATGAAATGTGGTAGATAAAGTAGTAGGTGAAAAGAAAGATGAAGAGGTAGATGAAATGTGGTAGATGAAATGTGGTAGATGAAGTAGTAGGTGAAAAGAAATGTGAAGAGGTAGATGAAATGGTTGGTGGAATGGTAGATGATTCCCGCTCTCAACTTTCAAGCAAAAATTCGAAACCCTTGGAGATAGAACTGGAATTTCGTCTCAACATAAAAGTTGTAGAGCTCTTTCTTAGCTTTTTATCCATATAAAGAATGTCCCGATCCGACATCTAGAGCTCCAGATATTGCCTGAAAACTGAAAGAGGGTCTAATTTAGTATTTTCCAAGAAATTCTATTTTATGCCAAAATCATTATTTATTTATAAATTACACCCAAATTTGTTAAATTGAGCTCAAATGTCATCCATAAAATCATCATATAAGGGAAAATAAATATGTAAATATTTTACTTATCAAGACCCTCAACCAAACATGTATCCAATTATACAATCCAGTCGACTTTTTATGAATGAGAATACAAACCTCTACAATGTTACACTCAATCAAATAAATCATAGTCATAAACACATTGAAATCTCATGGGTATCGATATAACTCACTACAAAAAAAATCACTTTTGGCGGCGACTTTTAATGTCGCCGCTGAAAGTGAGACTTTCAGCGGCGACTTTTAATGTCGCCGCTGAAGGTGTCACGTTCAGCGGCGACACTTTTGTCGCCGCTGAAAGTCAAACTTTCGGCGGCGACATTGTTTTGTCGCCGCCGAAAGTGTGTTTCAGCGGCGACTATAGTGTCGCCGCTGAAAGTATTTTTTGAAAATAAAAAAAAAATTTTTAAAACACTTTCAGCGGCGACTATAGTGTCGCCGCTGAAAGTATTTTTCGAAAATAAAAAAAAAAATTTTTAAAACACTTTCAGCGGCGACAATTAAAAGTCGCCGCCGAAAGTGTGTTTCAGCGGCGACAAAAGTGTCGCCGCTGAAAGTATTTTTCGAAAATAAAAAAAAAAAAATTTTTAAAACACTTTCAGCGGCGACTATTAAAAGTCGCCGCCGAAAGTGTGTTTCCGCGGCGACTTTAGTGTCGCCGCTGAAAATATTTTTCGAAAATAAAAAAAAAAAATTTTTAAAACACTTTCAGCGGCGACTATTAAAAGTCGCCGCTGAAAGTATTTTTCGAAAATAAAAAAAAAAAATTTTTTAAAACACTTTCAGCGGCGACTATTAAAAGTCACCGCTGAAAGTGTGTTAGTGTCGCCGCTGAAAGTATTTTTCGAAAATAAAAAAAAAATTTTTAAAACACTTTCAGCGGCGACAATGAAAAGTCGCCGCTGAAAGTCTTTTTCATATTTTTTTTATTAATATTTTTTAAAAATAATATTTATAAAATTTAACTATTAATTATTAAATAATTCTTTTTAACCTTAATTATTAAAATTATATTATTATTTATTAATATTAGATTTATAATTTTTTACTAAAAATAATATTTATGATTTTAAATTATTATTTATTAAGTAATTTTAATTAAAAAATTTTTAAATTTAAATAAATCAATATTTTTTCATTACTTTTAATAATATTATATTTAATTAATAATTAATTATATGTATATAATTAATTAATTATATATATGTATGTTTATATATATGATAATATTATATATATATAATAATATGACATAGGTTCATTCCGGCGCAACTGGTAGAGACTCGCGTACTAAGGCATCGGCTCTCTGAGGTCGCGGGTTCGAACTGGAGGAGAGTCACATGGAGGAATTATGAGGAGGCGACACGTGGCAGCACAGCGAGGCGACACGTGGTAGCACGGGGAGGCGGCACGTGGCAGCACGGGGAGGAGACACGTGGCAATTCTAAATTAAATTTTTTTAAAAAAATTTCGAATTTTTTTAATAAAAAAATTAATTTTTTGAATTTTTTTTTTAAAAATTAACACTTTCAGCGGCGACAAAAGTCGCCGCTGAAAGTGTTAATTTTTAAAAAAAAATTAAAAAAATTAATTTTTTTATTAAAAAAATTAATTTTTTTATTAAAAAAATTAATTAATTTTATTAAAAAAATTAATTTTTTTTATTAAAAAAATTCGAATTTATTTAATAAAAAATTTAATTTTTTGAATTTTTTTTTTTAAAAATTAACACTTTCAGCGGCGACAAAAGTCGCCGCTGAAAGTCACCTTTGTCGCCGCTGAAAGTATACTTTTAGCGGCGACAAAAATTGTCGCCGCTAAAACTTTCAGCGACAGTCGCATAGGCGGCGACTTTTTGTCGCCGCTGAAAGTCTTTCAGCGGCGACTTTTAGAAGTCACCGCTGAAAGTCTTTTTTTTTGTAGTGACTTCTATTGCTGTCACTACAAGAATAACTGTAAAGCCTACAATTTTTAATCAACATTTTTAAGTTTTTTGTTATACCTGAAAACAACATCTCTCTTACCATTAACAACATCAGCTACTTTATTAATGACTCAACATCCTTGCTTAACATCTTCGAAAGAACATTTTAATCAAAAGAAATCAAGATTTCAAATCCATGATTATGTATTGCCACCAACTTTTAAAATTAAATGGATACAAAGTGGTGTAGCTTCAAATGAAGGCGCACAAAAATTTAAGTCTGTGTGAGTGAGAGTGATAGGTGTTAGGCAGCAAGCAAGTAGCAATATGCAAGCAACTTTCTCAAAAGTATAAAGTTAGTGAAGAAAATGAAACCTCAGGGAGAGTCTGGAGAGAAGGAAAAAACACATAATCATGCACATGACTAAAGGGGGATGATCACCTAAAAATTTTCTATTAATCCATTTCTTGGATGACAAACATTCGTTCCTTTGGGGTATTTTTCAGCCTTTGTGAAAAGAAAACAGCAAGGAAAGTTCTTACTTTCATGCTTTGCTAAGTAATAATACCCTGCTCTTCCCAACTGAATCTTACCTAACCATCCCTTATAAGTAGTTCCCACTTTGAATAATGAATTTAGAACCCTTCAAGATGAATGATCCTTTCTTCACCCCCCACAAGAATCCACAGCAAAAAGAATTTGGCCTCACTATTAACAATATCAGCTTCTTTATTAACAACTCAACATCCTTGCTTAACATCTTCGAAGGAACATTTTAATCAAAAGAAATCAAGATTTCAAATCCATGATTATGCATTGCCACCAACTTCTAAATTTAAGTGGATACAAAGTGGTGTAGCTTCAAATTGCAAAAATCCCCCTTAAGGGTGTCATTGAACTCAGGGGAAAGAAGAAAAGTATAAACCAACTCATGTAAGTTGACGTAGTCACATTTTGGACCGAAAATGTCGTTGTTCTGATATGTGCAAAGAAGAAGAACCAGTGTGGCTTGCATTTCTTTCCCTCCTTCGCCAAAAACAAAAAACCCTACTTTCTAAGTTTGCTCATTACTCTAGTTCAACATTAATGCCTCCAGTTTTATTAACTAAATGCAAGAAGTAGTCTAAATGCCTTAGGTAAAGATTTACGCAAGCAAATCCCTAATACTTCACAAAGGGAAAACGGCCAAACATACCTCTCGTCACACCGCCCAACGTCTGACACCCCACCATAGCCAAAGCTTTGACTCGTCACGCCGTGCCGCCGAACACTGTAAACTGAAACGGTTGAGTGCTGAACCTCCGACAGAGGGAGTGTTGAACGCACAACCACACAATGCCGCCTTCACCTTCGTCGACGACACTGCAAATAGCCACCAACAACCGTCAACCCACCGTCCTTCGCATCATCTCTCCGTCTCCCCGAGCTTTCCCGTCACTCTCTGTTCTGACGCCCTTTCAAACTTTGCCTCCTCGTGTCTCTTCGTTTCCCTTTTGACTCTCACTTACAAGGGTATTTAGGTAATTGTATTAATATTTCATATTCCAGATTCCTACAGCCTCGCTGATTTGGGATATGAGAATTTCACTGCACCTTTCTGTCCTTTTCTAATTTCCACTGTAGTTTTCTGAAATTTTCCCTTAATTAGCTATGTCCTTATTATAACCAACGCAGTCGCGCTAGAAAACTTTTTTCCACCCAATTTTCTCAAGTACATGGGGTCAGTGATTTATCAGGTATTGAGGCTTTTTAATTAATTGAGTGGATGAAATCAAACAGGAAAAAGTTATTAGTAAAATAATATCTACTTTTTTCTATATAAATACTCCCTCCGGTTCTTGTTATAAAGCACCAACTAATAAGTGTTCTTGGTCTTTTTTATAAGGCACTTGCTTTCTTTCAAAGAGCATTAAATATTTTTTTCCACGCTTGCCCATATTTAACAAGGATAATGGGAGAAAGTAATAATTAAGATGATATTAGAGTTGAGCGTAATTTGTAAGGGTAATATTGGAAATTACTTAAATTTTGAGACAACTTTAATACTGTTAACTGTTTTTATTGGTTTGTGAAAATTATTAGTTGGTGTCTTATAATAAGGACCGCTCATTTGTGGAAATTGAGTTGAAATGCATATATATATATATATATATATATATATATATATATATATATATATATATATATATATATATATATATATATATATATATATATATATATATATATATATATATATATATATATATATATATATATATATATATATATATATATATTTTAGGGTGGTGGATTTTGGAGTTACAAAGCATATTACGGGATAGTTAATTACTTTGTTAGTTTTCCACTTAAATATAGAATAATTCCACTCATTAGTGGAAGCTGAGTTGAGATGCATACTTAATTAAGGTAGCGGATTATGGAGCTACTGATCATATAATTAGACAACTTTCCTCTCAAGGGCTAATAGAAATTAGAAACATAATCCATATCATAACACACACAGAATCAATAGTAGTGGCAAGTACAAGTAAATATTGATGTTTAAACATTAGTAGTAAAGAGGAAAGACATGCCATTACGGGAGAGAGAGAGAGACAAACGTGTTGTTCACTTAATATTTATTATAGACGAGACGAAGTGAGATTTGGTTTAGATTTGTATGTCTAGTCCATAGTTTCACACCTTAGCCTAACGTTAGTGAGATAATTAGATGATGCATGTGAGTGCGTAGATTATTAATGAAGCCTCCACGTTGTGCTTAAACGAAAAGTCATGCATGGTATCTTACAAATATGAAGGGAAATTAATCTGTAAATGCCTCTAATTTTACCTTATTTTTAATCAAATCCCTTTAATTTTTTTACCCAGTTCTCTAGTTTCACCTGATTTTAAATCAAACCTGTATGGTTTTTCTTTCCTTATATCAATTGATTGAAACTACAGGAAGCTTATTTAAAATCATACGAAACTATAAGGGCTTGATAAAAAAAACTTACAACGACATGGTAAAAACAATGTAAAATTATAAAGAGTTGAACATTAATTTTTTTATATAAATAATTATATACTTCCTCCGGTCTTACTTATAAGCAAATTTTCCCTTAATTGCGTAAAACGAACTGGTAATTAAAAGCAATAAGTGTGTCAAAAATGCCATATTTTTTCCATGTATATCCCTATTTATGAAAAGAGTATAGGAGAAAGAATAGATAAAAAGCATGAGAGATAATGAGCATAAGATATGAGAGAGAATGAGCATTTAATAAGGATAAAATAGGAAAAAGAAGCTTACATTTTCAGATAAAAAGTGAAAATTTCTTATAAAAGAAATCAGTCCTATGAAAAAGAAAGTTACTTATAAATAAGATTGGAAGGAGTACTCTGTACCAATACAATAGTTTTATTTGGCGGTGGAAGCTGACGAGGCCTAGTGCGTTCCCAAAGAGGGCCCAGAGAATTTAAGTGGGAGGAAAATGACATGACATAACCACCGTTTTTTGGACAAACATAACCTCCGTTTTAAATGTATACTTTGAGAAGAAAGGTCAGTAATAGGAGAAATTAAATATTTAAATTGGAATGGTTCTTTTTTATATATATTTTTAATATCTCATTATTATTGATGTTTTTGAAATGATAAAGGTGGTGAAAATCTAGCTTCGTAAGAAGTCTCTGCATTGATTGGAACATTACGCGCATCCTTCTTCCTTCAAGGGACCAATTATTACGTATCTTACAAGGGATTAAAATTCATTTTTCCAAGTTTATTTAGGTATTTGTATAATGAGGTGGCAGTTTTAAAAATCTGCGTCAATTTTAAAGGAATTTATAATGTTTTTCTTTACTTTAATTTTGGCTTATAACATAACTACTTTTTCTAATTCGATCAAAAAACATCTATATATATGAATTTTCCCCGATTTGTTGTTATTTTTTAATCAATGTTATATAAAAATAACTCTACAAATATGTGTGCTAAGAAATAAACTGAAAATATATTTTATTTTTGTGATAGACTTTTTCCAACTATAGTTAAATCATATAAAATGTTGTAATTAAATTATATTCACAACACTCGTTTATTAAGATACGAAAATTCTTACCACTTATTTGCTACCACTTAAGTTGGCTACAAAAAGTATTTTTTTTTCTTTACACAACATATAATTTCGTAATCTTAATGGCAATATGTATAATTATGAAAATTAGAATTGAGAATTTAAATACAATAATCATATTATGAAACTAATAAAAATTTAAATGTTTGTGTGTGAATAAGTAATTATTCACCATATAATTAAGTTATTATGGAAACTGAATTTCCAATCAACTCAAATAATTTTTCTTTGATGTTATCATCCGATATCCGGTTCAAGATTCTTGGCTACCCCTCCCAACACAAGTGTCTATTATGAAATTTTAGTTTTAGTATTAATTATTAACAATTGAGCCGTCTTAAGATACAGCTTAAGAATATTTTCATGCACAATTATAGTTAATATATATATATATATATATATATATATATATATATATATATATATATATATATATATATATATATATAGTGCTATTAAAATTCCTGTGTATGATTGAATTTGCGCATGAGGCCAACGCGTAGAAATTTAATCAGAACTCTACACGGCATTATAGAATTCTCTCTGAACAAAGGGCCGCCAACCAGATAAAGCATGACGTCACGTGGTCTTATTCTACATGGTTGGCGTACGGATACAGGGGAACCCCAGATGTTAGGACGGGGGAGTGTCCTTTTTTCCATGGTTTGCAAACCCGGACCGGAAACCGCCGAACCGACCGGAAAACCCGTCCGGTTTGCCACTGAACCGATCAGACCGGGTCAACCCGGTGTGACCCGGCTAACCCGGTCTAACCCGACTGGGTTAGAGAGTCAACCCGGGTCACTTTTTTTCTTTTCTTTTTTTTCTGAATGCTGAACCAATCGACTTTTTTTTAAAAAAAAAAAACCTAAATGGCTAAACTGAGGTCTTCGCTTTCTCAATTCAATTCTCAATTTCTCAATTTCTCACTTCTCACTCTAAGAATTGAAAATAGGTTGTTGCTTTTTTTCATAGTTTCTAGATATTCGGAATTTAAAATCTATGTCTTGGTTTTTCATTAACAAATCTGGCAAATTTTAGTTGTTTCTCTTACTATAATACAGTAGTTGATTAATAGATATCCTTAGTTTTACTTTCTGTCATTGTCATTTGGTCGGCATTCTTGCTGCAAGTATTGCTCTGTTGGTTGAAATTATTTTTTAATTTTTTATACCTCACCGGTCTAAGCCCGGTTTGACTCCGGTCTGACCCACTGACCCTTGACCCAGTACCCTGACCGGTTCAGTGACCGGTTCGAGTTTCAGAACCTTGCTTTTTTCATTTTTTTTAAATAATAAATTTAAAATTTTAGGGATAAGATCACAAGACACAGGGACGCAGCACAGGCCAAGCATCTATATATCATATATGATGGAGGAATCCACTTTTGGGAAAAATAATATATTCCTATAGTGCAATATAATGCTTAGTTGTGAAGGAGCAAATCAGAGCTCTGGAGGATCCCATCCATTTTAGGAATCTCCACGAATATTAATAAATATTTAGCACATTATAAAGGAATCCTTTTATTGGTTTAATTAATTTTTATTCATGACTATTATATGAATCTTAGCGTCACAATGAATCATGCAATTCGAACAGATATTAATAAATTTTAAGATGTTGGAATTCCTTAACATATATATATATATATATATTTATTTATTTATTTATTTAATCAACCATAACATAATATTAATAAGGCAACAAAAGTGAGGGCTTTTTTGGCACCAAATGATAATATACTTAATTAAAGCCACGCCCAGATTGGTGCCCATCATGCCATTCTTACGTATTGAATGGATGAATGGGGGCAATATAACAAAAGTCAAAAGAAAGTGTTGTAAATAATAATAATATTTAAAAAAGAAGGGGGAAAATGCACGAAGAGAAGAGGGATGCTTTATTAGGTGATATAATCATCAAATTATTTATTATTAATTCTCTATAAACAGGACTCTAATGATGAGGAGTTTTAGTACATTAACTGAAAAGGACAGCAAATCAGGGATGCAATAATGGAATGAAAGAAACATTAACTGTGTTGGTAACTAGAGCAAATATTTTTTTACATTACATAGTACAATTACAAATTATATAATACTACGTTGTTATTTTTTGATGACAAAAGCAAGTTCAATGCTTGAAATACAAAAGATAGGAGATTACACCTCCCTTACATATTGACAATCGATCTAAAAGAAGTCTATTCCTGTAGCGTATGATGAATTCTGGCACTAGGGACACTTGACTGCCGACATCATGAGCTTCCCTTATTATTATATCAACACATTCTTTAGCTTCGCTGCAATAGTGGAACAGTTCAATGATCCAACTCTCATACATGAGATCTATTGTTTCTTCAATCTTAGCTTGAAAAGGGTGATTAACGCTACTATCCCTGATTAGCATGTTAATAGCTTTAAGGAAATCAGAAAAAGTCTGTATATTTGTGAGATTGAGGGATCGACACATCTCTAGACACATCTCTAGATCAATTTTAATAGCCAAAACTTCAGTTATTGTTATTGGGTATAAATCAAGATTCTTTTTAAAACCCATAATCCATGCTCCATTTACATCTCTAACCACACCTCCACATGCCACTTGATCTAGAGGATAACTAGGCGCATCCACATCAAGCTTGACCGCACCATTACAAGGAGGAGACCATTGAATAGGACTAGTCAGATTTCCTTAAAAGATCATATGCCTCATCCTTCCCTCATGTACCCCTTCCATTAGATGGAATGAGCAACAATGAATAGCCTCCTTTGATGATGCTTTATGTGTTTGGAAAACTTCTTAGCATCTATATTTCCATATCAACCGACAAGTATATCCAAACACGTGTTGCCAAGTCAATTTGGAAAACCTAGCTAATCCTGGATGATGAGTTGAGTTCCAATGAAGCATACCTGCAAATCATTAGAAAATAAAGCATAATATTTACTAGGATCGATCAATTCCTTCCATATCTGTTTCACTTTCTTAAAATCTCTTAAACAGTGTATAACACTCTCCTCACATGAGCATCCAAGTGGACACTCAGGTAACATTTCTATTCCTCTCCTTACTCTCAATGAATTTGTCATGATTCTCTCATGAAAAACCTACCCAATAAAGAATTTTACCTTCTCAGGCGATTGTCGACGCGAAAGTTTCTGCCAAACTCAGTTCCTACTTCCATTGCTTTTAGACATGTGTATTCTTTTGTTGCCATTAATTATGTTTTGAATACTGTTGGAATACTACTTTTGTTCTAATATAAGGTATTTTTTTTTTAAAAAAAAGGATTTATGTTTTGATATATAAAGGTATGAGTAATTATAATATTTTGTTCTTATAAATGGTATTCTCATTTTGGTTTTGGTCTTGTAGTTTCAAACAATAGGATTAATCCTTCAAGAAGCAAAATGATCCAAGTTTTATTAAAATATATAAGGACTAATATTTTAAATGGAAAAAAATTTGATGGACAATACCTATAGTTTGAAATTATATAGACTAAAATTAAAATTAAGGCAAACTATAAAAACTAAACATTATATTAACCTATAAAGTATTTTACAATTTCAGACAACTAATATTTTTATGAGTGTTTGTTTGGCAAAAATGACAAATAATACTGCTCACTGATGATAGTTATCCAACTAATTCATCCATTAATTAGCTTGGAGCCATGTACGTAAGATTCACTGCCCCAAATATGTATGAATGCTGCAAAGGCACATTGAATTAGAGAGGAGTGAAAGTTCCCAACAATCAACGATGTGGATCATACAATTAGAAGAAAATTTTGTTAGTTTTGTGTTACACACACAACACACAAATTAAAGAAACTACCCACCAAATTATGATGTTATGTTTCATATATAGATTTGTCACTTTTTCAAACAAACTTGGCCATTCGCGTCAACCAAAGGTTGCCTTCATAGAGCACCAATCCCCTGAATTATCCCAACTAAGACATCCAATATTGTTAAATTTAAATAGATTTCATGTCTTAAGATTATTAAAAAAATATTCTTTTAATTCAATAATCTAAATAAAAACCTTTAAAGGATAATTAAAATAAAAATAATAAAATGTACCATGAATAATACAAGTACAACTCACTTTATTATTATTTTTTATGATAACTCAATTTATATATTTTATACAAGAGCACAACATGTGGAGAAATATTTTTAGTTCAACATAAATTATGAAAATATATTGATTAAAATGCATTTTTATCCTGAACAGTTTGGAAGAGTTATGAACATCTTAGAAAAATTTATTAAGTAATGTAACACATATTTTTAAAAAAATTAATGTTAAAATTTTTTGAAAAAAAAAATTAATTACCTCTATAACCCCCGCGGGGGGTCACCATATCCCACTTTTAAGTTAATATCTCACAACCTCCCATTTTTAGAGTTATGGATTGTGACTTGAGCCAAATACTCTAGGCATTATTAATGTTGTGTGATCAATTAATGAATGAATTGTAAAAAAATTTCATGGAAAAAAAGAATTGTAAAAAAATTGAAGATCAGTAAAAAAAAATACAATCCATTTTAAATTTTATATAAATCAATTGTATTATATTATTTTATTGCAATAATAAGGATTAGTTGAATCAACTCAAGTGTGTATTTGGCATCACTTATTTTTGGACAATAAATCCTTATTACGTAAGTCGGGATAAAACTCTTCTTACATACTTACCTCATATACCATAAATCACGATTTATAAACACTTATAAGTCAAAAATAATCTATCTCAAACAAGCACATAGTCGCTTTTACATTTCACTTGACAAAACTAGGAGAAAAACTCATTTAAAACCATATAAAATAGGAAACTCCCACATATAAATTCAACAAATCCTTGATTCGTCCATTCATCCAATTTGTTATTTGTGAATGTTAGGTATTTTACCTCATTTGCCCCTCACTTTTTTCCCCTATTTTAAATAGTTTTAAATGAATTTTTTTTTCATCCGGAAACTAAATATCAAAAGGACGCGGCAGAAACAAAAAGTCGTTGAAACAGAAAGGGTGCGGAGGGGTACTATATTTGCACGGTGGGAAGGGGAACCCATACATTTATTTTAATATTTGTCCCGTCAAGCTTTATAGAAGAATTATCATTTATTATTCCTCATTTTCCTTTCGTGCCAAACACGTCCCGGGCAAGGATGGGATTTGATATGACCAATATGCCCCTCAGTGCGCTTCCTTTTACTGTATTCATGAGTCATGACCAAGGTAATTAAACCCGGTTAGGGTATTGGGTTAAGGGTCAGTGGGTCAGACCGGAGTTAAACTGGAGCTAAACCGGAACCAAACCGGTGAGAAATAGAATATTTTAGGCTTATAGTATGAAATTCTAAAGGAAAAATTTTTTAAAAAAAATAAAAAAAAAGTTGACCCGGACCGGACCGGTTTAGTGCCCGAGTCGCCGGTTTCCGGTCCGGTCCGGGTTAGAGAACCTGGGTCATGACTCATTTACTTTGAGTATCCAAACAAGTTAAAGTGTGTGTTTGGGATAACGCACTACTACAGAATTGAGATATAACCACCCCAAAAGACGTCCCAAATTGAAAATTGGGTGGTTAAAAAGATAGGCGGTGGCATTTTCGTAATTATATATATGTAGGGGAACCTTTAGGCGTCCCAAATTAAAATTTGGGACGTCTAATGTGCTTCATGGCGCGAAATATAAATTTATGAAATTTTTTTTAGCGCCTGGAGCCAGGTTTAGGCGTCCCAAATGTCATTTGGGACGCCTAAAGTCATTTGGGACGCCTAAAGTAGGACTTTAGGCGTCCCAAATGTCATTTGGGACGCCTAAAGTAGGACTTTAGGCGTCCCAAATGGCATTTGGGACGCCTAAAGTCCTAGTTTAGGCGTCCCAAATGGATTTGGGACGCCTAAAGTCCTACTTTAGGCGTCCCAAATGGTATTTGGGACGCCTAAAGGTGACTTTAGGCGTCCCAAATACCATTTGGGACGCCTAAAGGCGTCCCTGCATGTCAGACACTTGTCTGACATGCGGTCTATCACACCCATCTCCTCTCACCCACCCACAACTTTACTCTTCTTCCTCCTCTCCCCCACACCGTCGGCCTCCCTCCTCTGGTTTTCTTTCTTCAATTCCTCACCCACAAAACTCTTCTTCCTCCTCTCCCCACCCACACCATCGGCCCCTCCTAGAGTTTTTTTGCTTCAACTCCTCCCTCCTCCCTTGTTCAACCGTGGATCTTTGCTCTCTCCTCCTCCCTTGTTCAATTCCTCACCCACAACTTTAACACCGTCGTTGAACTCCTCCCTTCTTCTTCCTCTTTGTTTCTTTGCTCTCTCCTCCACCTTGGTCGCTCCATTGTTGTGCACACACCACCGTGGATCTCCATCTACCTCTCCAACATACTAGCTAGCTGATCAGGTTGGTTATTTCTTCGTTTTTAATTTTTTTTTTTTTGTAACAGAATGTTATATTTTGTTTTTGAAATATAAATTAAATGGTTGAGATTGTGATTATTATATATTGCTTATATATAAATGGTTGAGATTGTGCTTATCTATTAAGAAGACTCCCCTATTATAGGACCCCTTAGCTTATAACATGTTATGCATTTACACGTTGCTAAATTCCTTTTTAAATTCATTACAATATGTTGCTGTAAGAAGTAGAGAGACATGTGACGTAATATGGATGTTGAATACAAATATTTCAAGAGTTGTAGTGTCTTCTTCGTCTCACTTAGCTTGCAAACTTTCTTTTATAAAAAATATGTAAAAGCTACGTAGAGAAAAGCATTGCAATATTAACACAAGGCATGAAAATGTAATAAATGATTTTAATGAAGTTTTGAATTTATACCATTCGTGATTTCACAGAGAGATCAATATTTATAATTTATTACATTTTCATATTCATGCATGTAAGTTTAATTAATATTCTACTCAAATTAGGTAATAAAATTAAATTCATATTCATGCATGTAAGTTTAAGCATTATTTATAATTTCAAATAAATGAAAAATTATTGTCAAATACTTTTTTTTGCCAGAATATTGTCAAATACTTATTAATTGATATTTACTCTTCATTAATTAATAGAAAATAGTGATAGGGTGCAATTGTGCCGTGCCAGTTTTTTGGAGAGGTTCTTATATAATTCCCCTACATATATATAATTACGAAAATGCCACCGCCTATCTTTTTAACCACCCAATTTTCAATTTGGGACGTCTTTTGGGGTGGTTATATCTCAATTCTGTAGTAGTGTAGCCTCCCCCACAATATTCATTAAATGATTGTTATCTAGGAGAGATGAGGCTAGGAGGGGGCAATAACTTAATTAGGCAATCCCATCATATGTCGTTGAGAATTGTACTAAACGTGTGAATGTAATTTGGTAATGCCTTAGGTGGTAACAAAATGGATCATAGTTGGATGAATGCTTTGAGAACTAGTGAAGAATATGAGAAAGGGGTGGACGAATTTATTGAATTCGCTAAAAAGAATGCTCCTGCAAGAAATGGGAAGTATTTTTGTCCTTGTGTCAATTGTTTGAATGAGAGTAGACGGGATGTTGATGTCATAAAGGATCACCTACTTTGTGATGGAATAAATCTGCGATACACAAGGTGGATATGGCATGGTGAGGAAGTAACTGATTGTCCGTCACACAAGAAGGAAGCTGTGGATGTCATAGATGAAGATAGAATGGAGAGAATGATTAACGATGTTGAGGCAGAATCCTTTGCGCAGTCGCAGGAGTATGACAGCCTGCGGAGTGATGCAGAGACACCATTGTACAGTGGTAGTAAGTACACGCGGCTGACAGGAACATTACATTTGGTTAACTTAAAGGCAACTTGTGGGTGGACCGATAGTAGTTTCACATTGCTACTTGAACTATTGTGTGATATGTTTCCGGAGGATAATGTACTTCCAAATCGTATGTATGAGGCCAAGAAAATCCTGTCTACAATGGGTATGGAGTATAAGAAGATACATGCTTGCCCTAATGACTGCGTACTGTACAGAAATGAGTACGGAGGTCTTAGTGAGTGTCCTAAGTGTAAAACTGCACGATACAAAGTGAAAAAAGATGGTGGTTGTGGTGATGTGACAAGTAAAAGGCAACCTTTAAAGGTTATGTGGTATCTTCCAATAATACCACGTTTTAAACGTTTGTTTGCGAGTGCAACAAAAGCGAAGAAGTTGAGATGGCACTCTGATGAGAGAACATCTGATGGGAAATATCTTCGGCACCCAGCTGACTCTCCACAATGGAAAAAAATAGATGAAATCTTCCCTCAATTTGGCAGCGAGCCGAGAAACCTACGTCTTGGGCTTTGTACAGACGGCATCAATCCGTATAGAACTCTTACTAGCACACATAGTGCGTGGCCGGTTCTCCTTGTAATATACAACTTGTCTCCCTGGCTATGTATGAAACGTAAGTATATGATGCTATCTATGATGATTTCTGGACCAAAACAGCCAGGGAACGATATTGATGTCTATTTGGCGCCTTTGATTGAGGACTTGAAGAAGTTATGGGAGGAAGGCATAGATGTGTTTGATGCTTATAAGAAGGAGTCTTTCAAGCTACGTGCACTGATTTTCACAACGATAAACGACTTCCCTGCGTACGGAAACTTGTCAGGGTACAGCGTGAAGGGTCACAAAGCATGCCAAATATGTGAAGCAGACACACACTTCCAACAACTAAAGCATGGAAGAAAAACTGTCTACCTTGGCCACAGGAGGTTTCTTCATCGGTTCCACCCGTATCGTAGGCTAAGAAAGCGGTTTAACGGCTTACCGGAGCATGGAATGGCTCCAAAGTCACTAACCGGAGAGGAAGTCCACAGTCGAGTGGAACGTATCCATGTCACTTTTGGTAAAAATCAGAGGGTCGCGGGTGAGAAGAACATATGGAAGAAGAGATCCATTTTCTTTGATCTTCCATATTGGCGTTCGCTAGACGTGAGACACAGTATTGATGTGATGCATGTGGAGAAGAATGTTTGTGATAGCCTTATCAGTACGCTTTTGCACATACCAGGGAAGACTAAGGATGGGATTAATGCGAGATTAGACCTTGTCGATATGGGAATAAGAGAACGGTTACATCCACAACTAAGAGATGATGGTAGGAGGGCATACATGGAGCCAGCAGCGCATACACTATCAAAAGCAGAGAAAAGAAGTTTGTGTGGGTGTTTGCATGAAATGAAGGTGCCGCAAGGGTATTCCTCGAATGTGAGAAGATGTGTCTCAATGGACGATTTGAAGTTAGTGGGAATGAAGTCCCATGATTATCATGTGTTGATGCAACAACTATTACCAGTAGCTATTAGAGGCATAATGAAAGATGAAGTACGAAACACAGTGACAAGATTGTGCGTTTTCTTCAATGCTATCTGTAACAAAGTCATTGACACTGAAAAGTTGGATGAACTAGAAAATGAGGGTTACATTATTTTGTCACAACTAGAGATGCACTTTCCGCCTTCATTTTTTGATATAATGGTGCATTTGGTAGGTCATTTGGTGAGGGAGGTAAGGCTATGCGGTCCAGTTTACCTGAGGTGGATGTACCCTTTCGAGCGATACATGAAGATCTTAAAAGGGTATTCTAAAAATCCTTATCGACCAGAAGCCTCAATAGTAGAAAGATATGTAGTTGAGGAGGCTATGGAGTTTTGCAAAGATTATATGTCAGGGAAGAAGGAACAATCTCGGCATGAAGAAGGGAGAAGCAAGGGAACACGAGGACTGAAAGTGAAGAATGTTCCTCGTGAAGAGGTGTTGCAAGCCCACTTGTATATCCTGAATAATATGGAAGAAGTTCAACCTTACATAAATGAACACAGAAACACTTTGAAGAACAAGAATCCAAGGAAGAATGATATGCAGATTGCTATTGAGCAAAACAAGACATTCATGCAGTGGTTCGAGGAAAAGGTTTTGCACGAGATCGGTGTGTCTGAGACAATCGAGTGGCTAGCTTGGGGGCCTTCGTTTCAGGTCATTACTTGGACCGGTTATGATATAAATGGCTATTCTTTCTATACCAAAGCGCAAGATGACAAAAGTACCATGCAAAATAGTGGGGTTATGGTAGAAGCTGAATCTATGCACTTTTCCAGTTCGAGAGACAAAAACCCCATATTAGCGTCTATGGCCTATTATGGAGTTATAGAAGAAATATGGGAGATGACGTACAACAAGTTCAAAGTTGCTTTATTTAAATGTAAGTGGGTTAGCAACAATGCCGTGGTAATAGATAAACAATATGGATTTGTCTCAGTCGATCTTCGAAGAGTTGGCTATAGAGAAGAGCCCTTCATTTTAGCAAGCCAGGCGAAGCAAGTGTTTTATGTCACCGATCCTGCCAGCAAAAATATGTCCATTGTCCTTAAAAGTAAAAAACAGAAGTATGGTGATCCGACCTTCAACCTTGATGACACACCACCTTTCACAACAACTACACCTCGAACAAATGAAGTAGAATTGGTAGATGATGACGAATATGCTGTAAGAAATGACCATGGTGAAGGACTATGGGAAACAATATAGAGTAAGACCTTAATTTATAAACGAGAACTGTGTTTTACTTCCCGCTTACTATATACATGTGTTTTCATTGCAATTTACTTACGTTTCTGATGATGCTTTTTGTGTTAACAGGAATATGGACAACGTTAGTGATGACGAGAGGGGTGGAGATGACGAAAGCTCTAGCAATGACGAAATTCCTAGAGTTGAACCCCCTGCAAGAAGGAGGGTTAGAGGCTGTACAAAGATGGGAGCATTGGTTGCACGTCATGAACATCAACAGGAGAGGCTGCATATAGACTTCGATCATAATCTGAATCCAATTGGTCCTGAGGAAGACCACTTCATTAGCTACATAGGGCTTTTGGCTCGAAGCAAAGTGCGCATTACCTACGATAATTGGAGATTGGTTCCCCCAAAAACGAAAGACATGATTTGGCAGCAACTTTTGGTATGTAAGTTTTGATGCATTGTAGCTTTGTTCTTATTGTTTCAAACATAATAATCTTATGTTTTACCTTGCAGCAAACATACGATGTCCCCGACACCACAGAGATGCATAGGCACTGGATGGATGAGGTTCGTGTACGATGGAAAGGTTTCAAGAACAAGCTAACAAAGCATTACATTCGAGGGGCCCTTAGGGGTAATGATCCATGTGCACAGTATACATATTTATCTCCAGAGGACTGGAGGTTGTTTGCGGCATCACGAGCAGATCCTGAGTTTTTGGTAAGATTTCTGTCATGATTTAGAACTACTTATATCGTTGATTTCATATACTTTATATCGTTGATTCATTTTTTGTCGTTTTTCATTCATAGAAATTAAGTGCAGCAAATGCCCAGAGGCAAGCAGAAAATAAATATCAACATTTCATGTCTCGCGGTGGATATCGCAAGCTTGAGCGGCAAATGATGGCAGAAGAGTTGCAAAAAATGAAGGAAGCAGCGGAATCTGATCCTAGCGTTGTTATCCAGCCACCGGCACCTCCTCCACGTCACAAAAAATGGAAAGCAGGGAGGATTAAGGCTGGGAAGTACATCAATCCGACTGTTGCTGAGGTTGCTGCGAGGATTGTAAGTAGTTATACCATAAGTACCTAATTTTTTACATGTCGCGAGTGGTTTCGATACATTTACGATAAACTGCATGCTACAGGATGACCTGGACGAGCAGAGTAGCCAAGGTTCATTCAATCCAAGTACACGGATGGACATCTTGTCAACGGCTATTGGGAAGGCAGATGACCTTGGTCGTGTTCGAGGAGAGACACGGGGAGTTAGTGTCGCGAGGTATTTTGGACGAGAGCCACGTTATTCCTCACAAGCTGGACCTAGTAAGGACGTTGTGGCCAAGATTCGAGAGGAGCTCGAACGAGAGATCGAGGCCAACCTTCGTGACAAGCTCCGACAAGACATGTTGCCAGAGCTTCAACTTGAAATGGCAAAGATGTTTGAAGCACAAAGGGCAAGGGACGAGGCTCGAACTCAGGAATCCCCGGCCTTCAATAGCACCAGAGGAAGTTACAACCCTCTGGAGCAACCACTTGGCCACCCTTCTCCCACTCCAGTATCGGGACCACTTGGCGACCCTTCTCCCAATCCAGTGTCGGGAGACCCTTGCACCCTCTATTTGGATGATCCATTATTGCGTGTTGTTGCTGATGCTCTCGTTCACACATATGCTACCACCCACCATAATCAGCAAATTCCGGAGGATTATCGTAGGGTGAATGTGACGAGTGTTAGAAAGGGGGAAGAAGGTACAGCCATCCCTGTTCCTGATCCAGAGGTTGGCACGTTAGGTCAAGCGATAGGATCTTTCATCCTTTGGCCTCGCAATCTTATTGGTTCAGACGCAACACCTCCAATGGTAGGAATTACCTTACTGTTACTGAAAATCTATTGGCATCCTAATAACAATTTGTTTTTTGATGTTCTAAAAGGATGACGAAGCTGCGAGCAAATGGCCCTACTTAGCACGGCTGCAACAGATCTACAAGGGCATTAAACAGATTGACTTGAAGATGCCTCCAGGGATTGTGGGCCAAGTGGAGTATCCCTACACGATTGACAATAAAGATCTCAAGCAGTTTATCAGGTTGGAGGAGATAGATGCAGGCTGGGTCAAATTTACAGTCCGGTAAGTTTTTTTTTTCAATTTTCCCATAGAATTCATTTAGTGGTTTTTTGTTTTCATACATTCAAGAATTGATTCCTTATTTTAATTCTATTATAGCACCTTCCACGATCTCTGCGCAAACATGGAAAGAAGTAATTGGTATGGATTCTTATGTCCTGCGAATACGACGGCGGATACTTGTACTGTGGCGCATAGGACTCACTATGTCGGCTCCCAAATGGCACAAACCAAACTTCGTTGTTATCTAGCACCCATTGTCCAACGGTTCGTATTTACATTTTGTCAATTTCAGAAGTTTACTAAATAATTGTCTTCTCACTCATCTAACTTCATTTTAATGTGTACATGTTGTTAAAGAAACCACTGGACTTTGTGTGTTATATGTCCCCGCCGCAACGTAGTCTATTGGTTTGATCCCTTGAGCAACAGGCCAGACAGAGAGACAAAATCCGTCTTCGACACGTAAGTTATTCTGTTTGTATTTCATTAACAACAAAAATAAATGAATGGTTCTAATTTCTGTTCATTTTGCTTTTCATGATAGTGCTTGTCAAACATATAGAATCCTAGGTGGGTCACGCGAGGGTGCAGTTGTTAAAAAGCCAAAGTGGTTTTATCCCATAGTAAGTACATTCGATCCTACCTAATTGTTTCATTGACGGTCCTTTTAGACATACCTTTATTGATTTTAACAACTAATTGCATCCCTTTGATTAAAAGTGCCCTCGGCAACCTGGCAACA